>VWYI01022262.1:12239-26910 GCA_013399455.1 Anthoscopus minutus | reverse complement strand
ACATATTTCCAAATATATACATATTTGGAAAATAATGCTTCAGTTGGAATCTGTGGGGTTTTTAATGAGTGTCCTAAGAAAAGAGCACAAGAATCCAAGTATTTCTGTATATCTGGTCTGCTAAATTGTTGACAGTGTATACTCCAGTAGCTGGATGATGCATATAAATTACTGAATAACTGCTCTTTTCCCTAATATAGCCTATCCAGAACATAGGCAGAAACATAAAAGCTTCAGAAAAAATACCATGTGGTTCACATAACTAAATAATTATTGAATAATATAAAAAATAAAAGGAGACAAAATTCAGATTAAAACAAAAGCCATCATCTCAGATTTCTCAGTTTCAAAATGCTTGATTTGACAACATGAATATTGTTCTGAGTAATGTAATATATGGTATGGGAAATTAAAGTATGGCTGCACAGCTATAAATACAATTCATAGGCTAAAACTACTCCCTATTAACATTGCAACTGAAAGATATAAATCAGTTCATAAATATGAAATTGCTTGCATGCTTGGCTTTTTGCAGAGTCGAGATCTAATTAGTGAAAGACGTTCTTATGAAATACCAGGGTGGGAGTTGTACTTGCACCTTCTAGGACTGGGCCCTACCTTGAAATGATTATAACTATATGTCTATTTATAGCTAAGGAGACTTTTGAAAGAAATATTTGTTTTATTTGTATAGCATTTTCATTGGTTTACCCTAAAGATATATGCTAGATGATAATAAAGTAATAAAAGATTGTTTTCACAGCTGTTTGTCTTTGATTACATATTTCTTTGAAGTATTGCAATAAGACAGACTTTGAACCTGGAAAGAGATCAAATAATGAATTGTTCTGCTTTGTGAAGCTTAAGAAGGGATTTTATTGTTGAAACATATAGTGCAACATAGTTTTTTTTTCTTCTAGCAGTTAAATAATGGTTGAAAGTACTATGAGATCATTACAGATGGACTAGATTAAAGACCTTAGGACCAAACATTAGGAACTCTGTTAGTACTAACTAAAATAATTTCTTAAGTTCTGTCATTACCAATTTGTTTTTGTTAGTTTTTTGAACCAAAATCGTATTTCAAAGAAAGAGTTTTAAATCTTTTAATTATTCATTTACTTAAAGCTAAGGATGACAGGAAACTTTAATAACTGTATGAATCCTGTGGGATTTTGTTTGTAATATGGATCGTTTGACCACACTTTGTACCCTGGATAATATATTTAGTATTAAATTTGACTAAAAGTTGTAGAGCTGTGAATAAACTTCATAGGATTTTCTCAAATTGAAAGGATTATAGCATTTAAAATGTTTCTGAGGAGGTTCAATTAAAATATTTATTAAAAAAGTGCACTTTTTGTAATGCTTTTGCTTCAAACAATATTATATATGGCACTAGGTTCACCACCTCCCCTTGCTGAAATTCATCTTGAAAGTAAGTCGCAAATACTTAAGTGGCAGAGAAAGATACTTGGTTTATTTTTTTCAAAAAAAATCAAATAATGCAGATCAGCATTTTGCATGATGTATTTGAGTTCTGCCTGGTGATGCTGGAAGACTATTCCTCTACAAGAAATACCTGCAAGTTCATGATCATATAGCTGGGATATACAAAAATTTTAAGGTGTATATTTTTAAAAACTCTGAAATGTTTGTACTCTGTATCCATGGACTGAAATTATTTGTTGTGTTATTTAGAACAAACTTTTGTCTCTGTGGAAGAGAGAAACCTTTCAAATGATAATTTCAATAGAAACATTAGACAAAGGAATATTGTAACTTTAGAGATTTTTATGATGAAGGTGTGTTTAAGAGATGTCACTTTGATATTTTTACATTATGTCCTACATTTGTCAGCTAAAACCAGGATATTGCCTCAATGAGAAAAAGCATGTTCTGCACTTGTCAAAAGGCAGTAAGTAATGATTAAAATAGCAGTGTGAAACGCTGGGAGATTAAAGTGATGCTAATGATAAGTGAGAGAAGAAAAGGGCAAGCTATATTTTAATCCCTGAGAGAATGGTTAATGACTTCTATTGCCTGAGATTAAACTAAACCTGTCTCATCAGCTTTTTCTGCCTGGTGAAAAAAAGCTCTCTGCACTTTAATTTATTAAAGTCTTTTAAGGAAGCACATTGATCCACAGAGGTTAAACTTTAAAAAATTGTGCAAAATACACACTAAAAATGCTTTAACAAAAGTGTGACTTTGTTGCTTTAGGCAAGCTCACAGTTTTATAAAGAATTCATTGTCTATGGGTTGGTGAATTTAATTAAGGAATATTAATTACTTAAACTGAGAGGTTTGTTCCTTTTTAAATCAGAACATTTTTGCAATACTGGGGCAGGAAAAGTAGCAGTAGGTTTTAGAAGAAGCAGGAAAGGACAGACTAAGTTAAAATTACTGTATGATCTGTTATGATAGTGATATCAAAAAGCCATTTAAAAAATGCTGTTCAAAATATATGTACTGCTTGGTATAATGTACTGAGTACATTTGTTTATACTGAGTTACTGTTAATCCATTTCTTTTAATAATTCTTATGATTGCAAGACAGTGTTATAAAATCATTCTTATATTGAGAAGCTCCCCAATTTAGCCTTTTCAAACGGCCTGTAAAGTCTTTCTTCACATTGAAGAGGGATGGCAGAAGAATAGTTAATTAGACTATTTTTAAAATACATGTGATAAAATTGTCAAGTCTGCGTTCTTAGGATAAACTGCAACATTGCAGCATACTTGGCAAAATAAAATTTTCCTCTCAGGCACCTCTGAAAGCTTTTGTCACTTTTAACCTCCATCCTTTCATTAGACTTATTTCACAGAGCATCTGTATTCTCAGCCTACAGGACAGACAATAGGTTTAGAAACAGAAAACAGATAATATACAGGCAAATACACATTGCTTGCCTAAGCCTTATCCAAGTTTCAACTCCACGTTCTTTTTGATTTTTGATTGTTTATTCCTCTTTATAGGTAAGCATACTGGAGGTAAACAGTGTGCTTTTGTACTCTTGCAACTTCAGTACCCACAGTGCCTTTCTAGCAAACTGCAGTGTGCATCCCAACTCCAGGAATAAATCTGGTGCCTGTGGACACCAACAGTTCTGCTCTATATCCTTTCCTTCCTGCCTCATGGAAAGCATTTTCCCTTTTGAAATCTGTGAACCTCTGTAAATAAGGAGCCATTTAGTTACTATCTTATGTGATGGTTGTAATCCAGGTTATTTTTTAAAGCTGTTTTTTAAGTATAACTTGTTTGGTAAGTGAGTTTAAACTTGATTCATGCTTTGATGTTAATGAAACACCAATTTATCGGAAGGCCCTGCAGCCCTAATGAGCAGTTTCTTTAAAAAGAACATTTAATCAAGGTTTATTTTTAACTTGTTTAAACAGATCTAATAGTTTGTGCTGATTTCATTTCAGTATAATAATTGCTAGCAATCCTATTAGTAAGTCGTGGTACATGGAAGTTAACACAAATTCCATTCTAATGAGCGTAGTGTAACAGCAAAACCCTTGTAGTCAAGGAAAGGCTCATGTTTGAGAGGAGTGACAGAGGCACTTGGACATTTTGCTGACAGCAGATTATTTTTGTTTTTATACAAATGTCAGGCATGACTTGCTAGCATTTAAGTGGGTTTTGTTATTTTTGAGAGGTGAAGATTTTCCATATTAACTTTTTAAGGTGAAAGGAGCTACTTATTTCCTGATGTTGGAAAAGTACTTGATCTGCTAGGATAACTCATCTTTTTCTTTGTATTTTACCTGTATGTGAGGATTTAGCTGTAATATGCTTTTTGTGAGGAAAAAGTTCCACAATCCAAAACTACAACTTGTAGCATTTATTTTAATGAATATAAAATCTTGGAGGCAATTTGGTGTGAAAAGCAAATGAAATCTCAGTGCTCAATTTATAGTTAAGAAAAATCTCTAAAAGAGCAGATGAAGCTGAAAAATCTGTGATCATCTGAAATACTATTTTTTATGATTAGCTTAGAGCTGCATCTGTAAGTACTGGAGATTGCATAGTCACATTTTCATTGTGACTCCAGTCTTAAGTCTAAATTCAGGCTTATTGGCAAAAAATGAAGAAAAATAATTATTCCTTGGTTTGAAAATACAAATATCCCGTATCCCATAAGTATTTTCAGCTTTAAATACAGTGCTCAGATGTTACTGATTGAGTTCAGTTATTAGCTTTTAATCTTTTTATTACTTAGCCTGACACCATGACATTTAAAATATGGGGAAGTTTGGAGATAAATAATACAGAGTGATTTAGGATTTTGGAACAGTACTAAAACACATTCTGATGCACTGAAGGGCATCTGTAAGTTACACATTGTTTACAGATTTCTGGGTTTCTGATTGGAATCCAGGAGCCATCTGTTTTACAAGCTTTGGAGGTAGGGTGGAAGACAATACCTTCAGAGAACATTGGTATAATTGGATTTCAGTTGTGTAAGAACGAGTCTTGAAGTCTTTACAGATTCAGTAGTCCACCCAAACAGACAGCATGCAGGGTCAGTACTTGAGCTTGTCAGTAGGTGGAATAATCCTTGTTACTTGCACCAGCATTTTACTGGGAAATCATTCACTGTGATTCTTCTGCTTCTGGGGGCTGGGAGAGAGGGATATCTACATTTGTATTTCAGCTGTGGCTTGCTCTGTGGCACTGGTTTTCTCATTTTGAAAGCACGATATAGGAGTAATGAACCAGTCTTTGTATGCTTCCTTCTTTTATTCCTTTGCTTCCTTGGTTTTAAAATAAAAAATTTGATTTGGTCATAGTACTTAAGCGTGTGATTTCAAGGACTTGCTACCCATATTTAGAAAATGTTTGTAGTGACTGCAACAAAAAATAATACAACTGCTTTGTGATGATAAGGGTGATATGGGGCAGATTGTCTGACACTGATATGTTAAGACTTCTCTTGAGTATCTTCCGGACATGATTTTCCTCTGCCCAACAGACTCCACTTATGTGACCTGCGTTTGTGCCTGGGAAAGGATATGGTCCTAGTTTTGTTGGGGAAGGAATAGCTGTAATATTTAAATCACCTTCCCAAAGTTGTGTCCTTGCTAGAAGAAACCTGTGAGAAGTGCTAGTCCTTGTCCCACAGCCTCTCCTTGGTGAGCAGGAGGCCTGGCTACAGTCAGGGGAAGGTTCTGGTGTTCAAGGGCCTCTCTTGAGAATTCAGTACGATAATAAACAGTTCTCTGGTGCAGTGAATGGGTGAGTAAAAGCACGACACCTCTACAGTTTAAATTTCATGATGGCATTTTGAAAAAGGAAGGAAGTTTTGAAATACATTTGGGGTTTTATTTTGAGGACCTGTTATGAAAAAAATAGCATAGATGGTTGTGGGAGTCAAAGCACAGCGTTAGCTCAAAGACTTCTGTTTAGCTCATTTTTCACATTGATCTTTGAATGTGAATAATAAGGCATACATTGAAAGGTATATATTTTTACAATAAAAATGCTTAATGGTGTCTTGAAAAACGAAAACAACTACATCTGGCTTAGACTTAGTTTCTGTCAAACCTTTTAGAGTGAATGCCAGTTCACATTTAAATGCTCTTTTCTAATGGAAGTTTGGAGACTTCTTTAAAAACAAGGGAAATAAATTGGGACTCATCTGTTCATTGACAAATGTATGCTCCAATGAATCACGTCATCTGACTTAAGTCCTTTTTTCTGCCTTACTAAAAACAAACTATTTATACTTAAGGCTCATACACTCTGCACGCTGAATACTAAGTTGGAATGTATTTACAAATGTGAAAGAACCTGAGGTCCTTTCATGCATCAGGTTGTCATAGAAACTAATTAACTTTCATTTCTGTGTCAGGGCAAAGTAGTGTGATGCAGATGTAAATTGTAGTTCAGAAATCACCAGGATGAAAATAGAGAAAAAGAAAACATCAAAACCTTCAGAATTCCTGCAGGACATCGGGAATGCAAAACATGTGATGGGATGTTACAGTGTTAAATGCCTCATTTCACCAGGTCTTTTTGCATAATCTGCTTCTTCAGAAGTGCTAGGAATGTTGCTAAACTGACAAGAGTATGGTTTATGTATATTGCATTTATGTATGTATGTGAAAATGAATGTGTCCAGGGAGCATGTATATGTGCACATGGAATAGTGAAATTCTGATCAGAAATGGTGTCTAAAATGTAAATTGCACTTACAGACCACTAACTGCTAGAAAAACTTTTAAAACTTTCAGTGCAATCTGTGCTTTTTCAATTGAATTAAGCTGATTTCTCTCCAGTTAGTTTCTCTCTTTGCAAGCTTTTACAGTTCTACATGAAATGTGAATATATTAATATTTTAACTGTAAGAGGTATACTTTGACTGGCTTAAGTGGTAAAGGAATGTGATTACAAGATGATTTATTGGAAGTCATTAAAAATGATTTATTAAGAGAAAAATGTTGTGTTACTATAGCCCTTTTTTCCTCTGGTGAAGATTGGGTTATGCTGTCATTTTGTCTTCTTCAGAAGAGGAAAGCAGCTGGCAACAAATCAGGGAAGCATTTTGCTTTGTGGGTTACTGGCATGAATAGATGTGAAAAGAGTGTCCAGCTTGCTTTTACAACAGAGTTGTAGCAAGCCTTGTGCTCCATCGCAGATTCACGCTTAATAGGTCCCAGTCTCATGGGGAGAATCTGTGCATCCGTCCAGGCCAGCAGGGCCGGGCAGCAATTCCATGCACACTTCCAAGAGCTGTGGCCAGCCCGTGCCAGTCTTGTTCCTTTGCTGTTTGCTCATTTTTATGTGCTACCATTGTTTGTGGGGCTGTGATGTGAATCAGATTAGTAATTGGCCCAGACCAAAATATCTTTCCTCCCTCTCTCTTTCCCACTTTTCTCCCCCTTTAGCCCCCTGCCCTGGGAGGGCCCTAGAAAGTGTAAGTTGGAGGGAAAGGATGGGCCTTTGATGACTGTAAAAGTGATGGCTTTCTTTAGATTTCATTTCTTAGATGAGAAGTGGGAAAAAAGAAATCTGTGGAAAAAAGAGAAATCTGCAGTGGAGTGGGTGCGCAATTTATGCTTTAATGAATACAAGACTTCTTGCTCTTGCATGTTCTCCCAGCTTGGAGTGTGAACTTAAAACAGAATGGATAATATTGCACTTAGGAAAAAAAAAAAGGATAAGGGGGGGATGTGCAATTATGCAATTTTCCTATAGTTGACTCCTTCACACAGAAAGAAAGAGGGAAATATTTTTATAAATGAGAGTCATGGCAAAGCTAAAAACAGTCATAGAACTTGATTGTCTTTTGGCTAAGACCAAAAAAATATATAAATGGAAGTTACATTAATACCTCACCATGAAAAAGAAAGAAAAAAAACAGGAGTTTGGGGATTGATTATGTATTAGCTCTTTCCTGTTCACTTTACTTGTTAAATAGGATTTTTTTTTTCCTTCTGGCTACTCTGCAGTTTCTTGTTCTTATGAACAGCTTTGTTTCATTGTTTTGAAGTCAATGTACATTTCTTTTGAAACATGATGTAAAATGAGCTAGAGGAGAAAGAATTTATCTATGAAGTATGTATTTCTCTTATCTTCTTTCATTGTGTGTGTATATATGTTTCTATATTCAGGAAATTCATTGGCAACTCTCCAGTTGACTTCAGCAGGATAAGACCTGGCAATATAATTAGGCATATATTATTAAATGGAGGAGTCGATGTGTCACAGAAGAGCAGTATGTCGTTTGCTGTAGATGTAGAAGGGTAATATAGAGAAGAGATTTAAAGGAACAGCAGGCTAGATCTGTTGAAATTTTCCCAGCTTGACAATCAAGTAATGGTTAATGCAGACATTGCTTCCAATCAAAGTCTTGTTGAACTTGGTCTATTCCTGTCTTGTTCCATAAATGAAATGACATGTACCCTTGTACTCTGACCCCTAATTTCTATGTCTATGTAAATGGTTAAAAAAAATTGCTTAACTCTTGTGCCAAATACTAAGGGAATCTTGAAGCCAAGCTGCTATTTACACCCCATGTAGGAAAACTTAACCCTTAAGGTCTACAGCTGAAACATTGAACCACCTGACACCGCAGCTTCAGAATTTAGATTTACTTAAATACTTAAATATTCAGGAGAAGACCAAATTGAATTTATTACAATAGAGAAGCCTTAGGGATATCCAGTAAAGAAGCACCATAGTTTTAGACAAACATATACTCTTGCCTGAATCTGTCCTGTGAAGAAGGAGCATCCAGGATGGCACTGTTGGCGATCAGGGGCTTGCAAAGCTCTCAGTGGAAACTAAGAGGGAGGAAAGAAAGAAAAAAGAAATCTGCATAACGGGGTAGCATGGCATTTCAGAGGTGAGGGCAGCAATCTTCAACATCTCTGTCACAGCAGTACTGCTTGCCATAAAATCTAACCAGGCAAGGCATTGCTTACATCTCAGAGAGTATAAGTCACATCGCCTCATGCAAACTAAGGGATTCATCAGTAACCTTTGTTCTCTTTCCTGCTACCCAGAGCAAATTAGATAGTTATGGGCTGACTGGATAACTCCAAGGCATCCACAGGAAATTCACATTACTATCAAGCAAAAGATTAATGAAAAAAAAAGTCCTTTGTAAGAATGGCTGCAAGTGAATATGGTGGAGAGTGGGCACAAGCACTTGGTGGTATGTTGAGTCTTCCCACAAGGCCATTTTACATAATTTATTAACAAGATCATTTTACTTTCTGATTTAAAAGATTTGTAACTATAAGCTCCTGTGTTTTCCCTGAACAAGTCACAATGCACACAGTAGGCAAAGTGTTAAAGGGCTAGGAAAATATTATTTCATCACTCCTGTTCCATTAGAATTCACTTGGGTGGCTGAGAAAATGGTTTATGGATTAGAGAGAGAAGAACAAGCTAAAACATTTCATACCTTCATCTCTGATAAATTCCCCAAACTCATTCTTTGCATCTGAGCCATAAATAACAACCATGCTTTTTGCTAAAAAGAGCTTTTTTCCTGTACCAGGTCTTTTGTCTTGGAGATGAATGCTATAATAAATTTGAAGTCTTAGGGGGGGCATTGTTTGAACTATAACATTATGGTTTACAACTGTTGCTTCTATTATGAGGAGGATAAAAAGCGACTATGAAGCTTGATCTCTGTCACAGAAACAGATTAATATTTCAGCCTTCAGCTTGGGTCAAGTGTATGATTTTTCCCAAAAGCACCTTTGCAATTAATTATTATTCTGTTTGCATTTAAAATCTTATCCTTTTAACCATCTTTCAACCTTATCCAAATGTTATGCTTACTTTAATTCTATACTGAATTATTTTTTTAGGCTTAAAAATTATGCTATAGGTCAACACAAATTGGAAAGTTTTAGAGGAAAACATTTTTAGAAAACAAATTAATCAAAAGACATTTTGAGGTATTCCTTCCTTATAATTGGACAACATTTGTTTAAAAATTAAGATCACCCTTAATAATTTCAGTTGTGTTTCTCAGAAGATAAATGCAAGCAGATCAAATGTTTGCATTAATAAGCAAACAAAGCATGCATGTAATTATGAATGAGAATCAAGAAAATTGTTGTACCCATGAGCTCTAGCTTTCAGAGATTTTGGTCAAAAAAGGTCATTAAGAAGGAGATAACTTGAAGAAGATAGCCTTTTTTTTTAGTTTCTACTGTGCTTCCCCTGCACAAGCTGAACTGCTTGAAGTTTTAGCTTTCAATAATCTGGGTTTAGCACACTTAGGAAAATTAAGATCAGGGTGAAGGCCCTTCTTGATCACCTTGCTCACCCACTGGCATCAAGTCAGCTCTGTTGTTGTAATAGAAGTCTTCTGATTAAATATACCAAGAATGGGCAAAGAAGTGGTTCCTCCCAGTACCAGACGACTTTCTGTGCCTCTGGTCCTGGTTATTCCTAACATCTGCACATTTCTTTCTTTTGGCTGTCAGGTCCACATTCACTAATCACCTTGTGTGGATCTAGTCCTGAGAGTGTGAGCTTGCAATGTACTAGTTACCTCCTGTGGGAAAAGAGGTAGTTTTGAAGGAGCTGGGAGCATTGGGCTTTCTGGAGAAGCTCCACTTAGAACTTCCCAGGTCAGTACTGAGGAGGTTCAGGTTTTAAGGAGGTACTGAAGGTGGTGTAGATGGGTGCATGCAGAGATGAAAAATGCTGCTTACCTACTGCAATATTTTATGCCAAATATTTTTCAAAAGTGTAATCAATTTTAATTTCAGTTTCTAAGACATCAAGTGTCATCTCTTTTCCACCTGCTTGATTCTATTGGTTGGTTATGTGAACTCCAGGATCACTTTTCCAAACTTGAACACCCTTATTTGAGCACTCATCCTTCAAATAACTGATTGTAGATCTAAGGACTTTTTGCCATTTGACTTCATGGAGATCTATCTCTTCAAGTCACTTCTTCTGTGTATTATTGTATAATTGTAATTATTCCGTGGTTTATTACAAATTTTGTTCCGCAAGCACACAACTAAGTGATCAACAATATCTTTGATACAACCAAACTTAATATTATCTAAAGACACATAATTATAGCTAAAAGTGGAATAAAGGGTGTATGAAAATATACATTCATATGAAAAGTTGTATTGATTACATATTTCAGAGACAATCTTTAGGTAAAGAATGCAACATTTTGTGTTCCTTGCTGAGTTACTTACATTCATACTTATGTATGGTTTCACATATCAAAGTTTCAAAAGCAGTGTCAAATTTATGTTTAAGAAAAGACATTAAGTGAAAATGAAATGAAACTGTTTTTTTCCCAAAAGTTTGAAAGGAATTCAGAAATTGGTGAAGATTTGTTTAAAAGTATGGTTATTTTTCATTAGTTTTTTACTTAATAATTTAAATTCTTTTTTGTTTCTTCATATTTATGTTTGTTGGTAGACAGTTTACTATGTTAAGTCTGTCAAAATATGTACATCTGTTAGGGCTATAAATACATGGAGTATGGCAATAGAAACAATTATAGTGGAAACTGTAATCTATGTTGTTTTTTCTATGTAAGTTTTAAAATTCATTGCATTTTTTAAAAGTTGCATTCATTTGGAGAAGAGTAGCCAAACTTAAAACAAGGGACTAGTCTGAAGTTGATATGCTGTCCAACTACATAGGCTTTGTGGTTACAGTTGGAGTTTTACCCCCACTTTCCCCACAGTTCAAGCTGGAACAAGGTTGATCCATCTCTCTTGCAGCTGTTTTTCTGATCAGCTTTCTTTTCTACAGATGGGGACACACTTCCATCCTTCTATTTATTGCTCTATGAAAGTAAAATAGATGTAAAATGAAATCGGATTTGTTTTGTAGTCATACTTACAAAATCTTTTCTCAGTTTTAGATTCTCAATATATCCTGTATGATAATTTATTTATTCTTTTTTGAACAAAAATAGCATTTCAGATTTACAAAGGAAAAATTTTTGAAGATTTAAGGAATATGCTTTCTGTACTTGAGAAGTTTAAAACTGTGCAAGTAGTCCTAAGCTTTATCTAATGAATTCCATGACAAAATGAATATCTTTGTAAATACGTTCCTGTTTAAAGTCAAACTTAGTTTTGTTAATTTGAACAGATTTTAGAAGTCTTTTATGTATATCCAAGTACATAATATAAAAAGAAATTTTGAATATTACCATAACCTAGAGTTCATTAAAGGAGTTACCTGGAAATGAAGGAGCTAAATTTCAGTATTTAGTTTTGTTACAAGTTATGCATTATTTTTTTCCTAGCATAGCCTTTTCATTCAGCAGTAGGAAAAAGGCAAGTCAGAACTCCTGGCTTTCTCATTATCACATATTTTTGGAGCAAATACTGCTTTCAATTGACAAACTGTAATGCTTTTCTCCAGTGAAAATTCTACTTTTATCAGAAAGATCGGCATTTGTTTGAAACAATGTGTCAGGAGTCACAAACCAAAGAAACCATTAAAAATGCTCTTTTGCCTAGCCTTGACCTAATAGATACCATTATGTCTGAATATTCATACTTAAAACAAGGAAATTATGTTTAGCTCTCTAAAGCATTCAAGATTTATTTCACCATTGATTAGCAAGAGTTGAGGGAACTGTGCCTGGACTAAAATCGGTCTCTTCTTGTAAATCTTGTGATTTACAGATGTGAAATAGTAAACTGGCTTTGAGGTTTTTTTCTTTTCCATTTTAAATGCCCTATATTTCTGAATCATAGTTAGGTATTTAAGTGGAAATCAAAAACTGAAAAATAATTTTGAAGGGCTAAAAATGTATACAGAATAGCTGAAGAAATAAAGACAATGACAATCTTTGGGGGAATACTTGTGGTAAATGACTTCTTTCCTTTAATTCCTGTAGTGCATCCTTACTGATTGACATCTGAATGGCAGTAATTTGGGGTAATGGGTAGCTACTAATTGAGGGTGAGCTTCACTCCTTTGCAGAAGAACATTCTCAAGACCTTCCAGTGTAACACTCAAATCCTGTATTAAGTGCATAAATTGGTATAGGATTTTATGTTAGCCTTCTCTGTACGAGTTAATTTTATCAGGTCCCCTTATGACAGGCGCTAAAGTGTGCTTGAAAGATGTCTGTATACATATGGTAATTTCTTACTTGTGGCTCTCTTTTCTGTATTTATGCAGCGTGGTGTCTACTGGCATTATGGCCGAAGATATGTTTTCATTGTGCTGTTCTGTCAGTGTTTCTGTGACTATTTAGTTCTAAGAGTTTTAGATGGATATGCTGTTTCATTAGCCTAAGAATTGCACAGTTGCAACTAGTTATGTGTATCGTTGCATAGCTAACTGGGTCACATACCTAGAACGTTATTGGGAAATAACACTGCTCTTTTGTCATTACAGTTCTCAACCAGTTGATTTACTAAACTCACAGATTTAGAATTTGCCCCCTTAAAACATAGTCTCTGAAATACTGTAACTGGAGTTTTGGTAGGTTTTTGGTGTTTTTTTTGTATTTTGGTATCAGTTGATTGTAGTTGATCATGTATGAGGAAAAAAGATGCTAGTTTGCTTCCTGATTCCTAATGTATTGCTGAGTTTGCAGGATGGCTGCAAAGAGCCTACACTAGCTCCTTGTAAGGGTATTTTTAACATTGAAGCCTGGGTTAGACGTGTGGATGACATGAGAATGTGAGCAGGACCTAAGGAGGCTACTCAGTGAGTATTTACTCTAGGGGGTTTAAATGTTATGTGCTGACCTACTGTGCTCTGTTCTGAGATCTCAATATTTCTAGTGTTTCTCAAAGAGGCACTGGATATCTCCTCCGTGAACAGCTGATAGAAGAAAAGCCCATTTCATTTGTGTCAGAAAGAGAAAGAATGACAAAGACTGTCCCACTCCTCAGCTCAATGGTAGGGGGGAGGGAAAGGAGGAGGAGAGTGGGAAAGTCCTCCAGGAGATTGAGGGCAGGAGAAAGAAGACATCTTAAAAATTTTTCTGAAAAGAGACGCAAGACATAAACTTAGTGTTCTTCCTGTTGTAAAAATTGTGGATAAAAAAACTTGTCTACTTTAAAGATAACCCAAGTTAATAAAAATTTATAGAAAGGCTTTTATGACGAGCTTGCCTAAAATAGCAGGGAATAGGAATGCTGCTATGTACCTGCAAAGTGTGTGTTGTTACCTTTGTCATGTCTGAACTGGAAGAAGTTTGGGGTTCTGAAAGAACTGCTGCACAAAATAGCCTGTTACATTTCACTGCCTGTCTTGGGATATAATAAAGGTGTTGGCATCTCTGCATATAAATATCCACTACAAATACTGAGTCTGAGATTATGGGAAAAAAAGAAAAATGGGGGATGTTTTGAGACTTCATGAGTTTCCTTTTCTTAAAAAGTTTACTTTTTACTCCTTTTACTTAAAAAGTAACAGTTGTATTAAAAGAACGTTAAGTCAACCAAAGTATGCAGCTGGTCTCGAAAGATGTCAGGGATGCTAAATTGTAATGTAACTTGTGGACATTAAATGTCCCTCATCTTGATCCACTGAGTACCTGAACCAAGCCCAGTAATCGGTAAGAAAACAGAGGTATTTTTGACCACTGAAGAATACTTGGAAAGAGAAAAAGGTTCAAGTGAATAATAATAAAAAAGCCCCTTCTCGTGAATCTGCCCGGGAACCCATTTTTAGCGTTATTAGCAGACAGGCCTGTGTCCTTTCCTTTGATGACGGTAACAAGTTCTATGACATTGCCACTTTGAGTTCTTGCTTCATTAGATTGGGTGACTGTTTATTTGAAATTGTAATGAAATATTTACTTTATAGAGCTATAAGGATTAGCGGCGATAATTGAGTGAGGCTGATCCGGAGCTTTCAGAGTAATAGGGCCCCCTTGTTTGAATACAGAGCGCGGGGAGAATGGAGGGGCGAGGGAGCGCGTTTCTGCCTGTCACTTTCCCTCTACATGTTGCTTTTTCTCCCGGAGATAAGTGGGCCTAATGCTGAACAAATACGGGAAATCGGGAGCCACTGAGAATCATTCGCCTCTCGCTTTCCCATGGCAGCGTGATAGACGCCAGCTCAAAAGAGCCCCCCTCCTCCCGGGCCGGCGACGAGGCTGTCACCGCCAGCAAATCCACGGGCGGAGCGGCCGGGCCGGCGGGGCCGGGGCGAGGCGGAGGGCGCGGGCGGAGGCGGGAGCCGGGCCGG
>VWYI01022262.1:0-12191 GCA_013399455.1 Anthoscopus minutus | reverse complement strand
AATTTCAGATTTCCCCCCGCCCTTTCTTCGCCCCCCTCCCACCCCCCCAAGTAGCCTTGGGTGATCTGGGAAAGCGTTAATTGCGGGAGGACAATGACCGGGCTGGAACGGGAACTGCGATCATTAAGTGCAATGTTGCACTTGTCCGTGCCTCATTATAACGTGCAGACAAGGCAATAAAATGCGTGTTTCACAAACAAATCTTTTAACGAGTGGAGTTCAAGAGCCTCCAGCTGTCCAGATTTACACCTTTTTTTTCTTTTCTTTTTTTTTTTCCATACTTCCCAATCGTTACTGCAAATAAACTTTATGCCATTTTAGAAGATGCATTTCTACAGTAACAAACTTCCTGCGTTCAGAAATAACTTTTCGCTGCTTCTTTTATTAACAGTT
Source organism: Anthoscopus minutus (assembly GCA_013399455.1). Lineage (NCBI taxonomy): Eukaryota > Metazoa > Chordata > Aves > Passeriformes > Paridae > Anthoscopus > Anthoscopus minutus. The sequence continues at coordinate 11,798 of VWYI01022262.1, read as the reverse complement.
TACAAAAAAAAAAAAAAGTGTGTGCTCTTTCAAGTTTCTTAAAATAAACCTAAGTTGCTCTAATGAAAAATAAACTCTCCAGTCCTTTCCACAGACAAAGCCCGTGGCTTTGCGCTTCCTTTATGGAATTTTGGAGTAGGTTAGATTTGAAGATTTGGAGCAGTAATATTTGTATTTTTCTCAAGCAAGTGCAGCTTTAAAGATGAAAAACACTCTGTTGCCGACTTCACGCGCTTGTTTATTTTTGAAGTCTTAAAAAAAAAAATCAGGAGGAAGAGTAGCTAAATAATCAGATGTAAAGGTCATCCAGTATAAGTACAGCTGGGAACCGGTGAACTATCGGACCCAAGAGTAAAGCAGCCAGAAAGAAAGAAAGCAAAAAAAAAAAAAAAAGAAAAGGTAACAGATTCAGCATTGTCCAAAAGTTCCAGACCAGTGATTAATGTGTGAGATAATGGACTTGGGAAATGAGTAAACACTCCCGTGCTCCCTGCTTTGTGCTTGAATGACTTGATGACAAGGGCAGAGCAAGGTGAGAATTTAAACAGGACTACAGGAAAAGAGACAAAGCCCTGGGACAGCAGCCCGGGGGAGAGGGGGGGGTCACTGGGTGCCTCGGCCCTGCAAGGAGCACACGGAGCCCCGGGACAGTCCCCAAAACTCGGTCATTTTAACTTCACTTGTTTTTAAAAGGCGCAATAATGAGAAAGTTTTTTTGTTGTTGTTTTGGTTTTTTGTTTGGTTTTTTTTAAAGAAGTACATTTCTTTCATTTGGGCTAAACTCAATCTCACAATCATCGGAGGTAATACTTGTTACAAAATTAAAACTCTGAATCACACCCTTTGATAGGTTTCACTTTCCCTAGATCTCTGCATTATGAAAGGACTTGTAAGTGGTATTTTGAGATGTATGAGGATGCATTATGAGATATTTTGATGGAGAATATACTTCATGTGCAGTTACAGAATGTTGCACTTGATGAAGCTCCCTAAACATTTTCTGTACTCATCTTCAGAGATGATGTTTTATTAGTCCATACAGACATACCGATAACGTGCCACTGTTTCTTTAGGAATCACTAAAGTCACAAAGATGATTTCTGACAAAGCAATACTTTGTACCAAAATAATAGTTAAGAAATCTTGGACTTTTGTCTAGAATTGGGTTTACTGCTACTAATGAAAGTGGAATCTTCTGTTTTTCTCATTTTTCTATGCTCTAATACATCTTAGATCTTTTTGCTTATTTAGGATTTAGATTTTATAATGCTTATCACCCAGTGTTTGTGTTGCTGATAACCTGTTGATTTTTTTTAAGCTACAACTACTTAAGGGAAAAAAGTGAGAATTAAGAAACATTTTTCCTTCATATTTTTTTGTTATGTGATTGTATTGCTTTTCAGAGGTGTTGGTTAATTTAAGGAACTTTTTTTTTTAACAATTGTGTAAGAATTTCAATACTTTAGGGTTCACAGAGGTGTCATTTACATTGATCCAGGTTTATTACATTACTGGCTTGCCATCAGAGTGCAACAAGGCTGTAGTTGCAGGTCTCATTGTTCTGAGAGCTGTACAAAACCTAAATAGCTTATATTGTGAGGGAGGAATCCTGTTGTATCAAAGATTTTTTTTGCCTTTTTAGTAATTGACACTATGTTCTAATTGGTCTTTTAGAGGATTTGCAAGTCTTTTGTGGAGTATTTCTTTGTTAAAAATATCCAGGTTAACTTAGCACAAGTGCTGCACTTAATCAACGTATACAGATTGTGGGAAAGTTCTTATAATTTCTTGTAAAATGAGTTTTATGGTATTTTGAACCGTACAGAACAAAGGAAATGGAACCAGAAAGGTTCTGTTGCAGTAGCTTAGGGTCCATAAAGCTATAAACCTAATGCAATCCATGTCTAAGCAGTTAGTATTTTCCTAAATGCAGCAGAAAATTCTCAGCTTATAGTGGGAGACTTTACTATTCTGTAAATAAAAAATACTGCTCCCCGTTTTTCTCCCATCTTTGGTTTCTTCCAGGTTTCTTCAATCTTTTAGCCGAGTATGTTTGAATTCAATCTCAAGGTAGTTAAATGGGAAAAGTGTATTCTTGAAAAGTTTTTCATTCTTCAGGAGTTTTTCCCCCTTTCTTTGCATAGTTATTCACTCTCAGTTTAGAAGTTGAACAGATAGTAAATTGTGATGTAATACTGTGCAATACATAACAGAGCCCCTTACTGTATTCCCTGTGTATTTTGTTAGTTTGCAACTCACTAATGCCTATGTCTGAATGTAACTTTGAGCAGTCTTCAGTGGATGTATGTGTCTGTGTATCCATGTTTAATGTAACAGCTTCACTGATTGTTTTGCATCTTCCATAAGCCCCACCATCTTTTCCCTTGGGGACAGGAAATTTGCTGTTTGAGCAGCACCTGAAATCTGGGCAAGGCTGTACTGCAAAACAGAAGGAGAAAATGTATAGTTAGGGCTTCTGTCCCATTAATGGTGTTGCTGCCTCGAAATATGTGTAGATTTTCTGTTGCAAATTGGAAGATAAAATTTTAAATAGCCTGGTAAGTGGATTTGAAGGTAACTTTTGCTCTCTTTTATGGGCCAGATTTCTTGTATGCTACTAATAAAAGCATGCATGAAAAAGGTCAGTGAGTGATTTGAAACTTGCTAGTCAAGTCAAATGCAGGTTGATGTGAGATCAGGTGCTTGCTCATATGTCATCAAATAATCAGTCTTTCAATTAAGGGTATATTTACTCTTTGATATACTTTCTGATTATGTTCATGAGTGGTTTATTTCTTAATGTGAATTCAAATCCTGTTACTTTATACTGATTATTTCTTCTGTCTTACATTTCATACCTATTTAAGGCTTCCATTTAGAATGTTAAATTGGTGCTTCTTCCCTCTTTAAGTAAAGAATGCACAAAGTATATACAGTGTTAGAGAATCTGGGTACCTAATTCATCATCATCCCCTCATTTGTACATCCAGAAAGTTAATGAAAGAGGACCAGCATTCTAAATAGGTCATTGCTTTCATGGCTGCCACTTATTAGGTAACTTCTGTGCTTTGAGTCATATCAATTGAGGACAGAATAAAGCCTGAGAAGTAATTTTCTTCTGATGGGGTTTTTTGCGTTTGAATTCTGTTGTGGTTTTGTTGTAATTTTTCTTCCTTAGTTTTGGAATCCTTTTCCGTGAAACTCATTTGCAGGGACTTCTGATGTGGTTCTTATCCTCCTGTCCTGGGGAGACAGCTGAAAAATGTGAGCTCTAAAACTCAAATTGTTCTTTCATTCTGGAGACTTATCAGTTCATCTAGATTTGATCCAATTTCATACAAGAAGTTACATTTGTGATGCCTTCCTGTAGGGAACTCTGGCCCTTTATACTGTTTGTCTCAATTACTGCTCTGGTGATGGTCTGCAGCATGTAGGTATATATCTATAAGCCAGTTTGATCCTGTTTTTTCTTGCTATAATAACATTTTCTCTTTCAACGTGTCATACCACAGTTAATTTTCACAAAATCCTTTAAACTGCTCATTAGGAATGATGTGATATTAACTATATGTCATTAATTAAAAACATTATTTTACATTACATAGTGATTTCAACACACTGTATCTTTAAGCAGTGTTACCTGTGCAAAAAATAAGCCAAATGGAAAAAAGAGAGAGAGAGAGAAAAAAAAAGTTGTAAGGTGTCACGTAATTTGCAGGTACTCTTGAATGTAACAGAAGTTTAAAGTAGTCTCAAGTTTGACTTCTCTGGTTTTTACTGGAAAAGAGAACGATCAACAGGAAATAAAGACAGCTGTCAAACAATAGAACTAATTCATTTGATCATTTGAATTATCTTTCACATTGTCAGAGGTAAAAATAGCTACATTATTTTACCTGTCCAACTATACCCATTTGGTTATATTCAAGACAGGCATTGATGATATTATCAGAACAGAAGAAAGTCCAATATTATTTTTTACATGAGAGAATTTTTTTTTCTTCATTAGTTTTCTTCTGAGAATACTGGAGAAGATTCAAAGCAAACACATATCTGAAAATGTCTATTTTAGAGTTTCTTTCTGCTAGCCTTAGATACATTATTTTTACCAAGGCATGCTATTTGTTTTCTATTTTGAAAGCTACAGTAGTTGCTATAAAAAGGTTAAATTTGCAAGGACTTATCACACAGCAGTAACTGAGAGCTCCCACTCATTTCCTATTTGAAGTACAGGGGGAAAAAAAACCCTGTGTGATTGCTGTTGGCAAATGAAGACTTTTAAAATGGTACCCGCTGTAGCTTCAGTAAGAAATGTTCCTATGTCTTCATAGAAAAAGGGGAGAGAAGGGGCAAACTGACTTACTAAGAAATGTTTGATTGATATGTAAAGTAATCTGTTCCTGAAGAAAGCTGTTCTTGAAGGAGCTGCACAGCATACATAAATCCTGTTACTTCTCTGTCTCCAGATATGTTTGTCATTGTGCTTGTGGTACGCATAGGTAGATTAATAGATACGTACACAGAATCCTACGTACCTACTGCTTTAAGCTATTGCATGTTCAAACAGACGCTCTAGCCAAGATTAGCCCTTTTTTTTGCATGTGCTAGTAGAGTGCAAACCTTTTAAAGGCATCTATGAATTATTACTTTGGTTCAGCATGAGTGCAGTAAGAAGAAATGTACCTCATCTGTAATACACTGTGTAGACTAATATCAGCTTCTTTTTTTCTTATATTGCAGTGAGATATTGATCTGGTAAAATGGTACCATATTGGAGCTGTCTGTTGTGGTATTCATCATGCTGTCACATCCCTAGTGCCTCGGAGTTATTGAAAAGCGGAATTGAGGGAGTTCTGTCATTGTGTGTTGCAATCCATTCATAAGAAAGTTCACTAAAACATCTGAAGTAGTGTTCTTGCTTATTTATTTCTTTACATCTAGTGATGACTGTTTCACTCTTTTGAGGTACAGAACCCTCCTATTTCATGCATAGGGACATTGGTAGGCTTGGTTACCTCTCCTCAGATGTCTTTCTCTTGTATAACATTTGATCTTTAGTCAAAGCTCACACCTGCTGCCTTTATGGATGCTTATGTATTTGGGTTCTGTCCTTTGGGAGTAATAGATCTGAAAGCTGTGGTTCATTGCCCTTACACTTTTATCTGATAGCTGTGAGAAGGTAAACGATGAACTTTTATATGTAGAAAGCTTTTAGTTTCTTCCCACACTAAAGTATCAGCTAATGTTAAAAGAGCTTTCAAAAATATATAAAGATACTGTCAATCTGCACTGAGTAGATTAAACAGTTTGAATGAATTATTTTTGTTTTTGAGTCTGCCTGGCAACCTGATGATGAATTTAGAAGGATGTCATGTTTTCTGTAAGGCCATGATGAAAAGGAGATTTATTTACACATATAAGAAACAATCTAACTATTTAAGGCAGCCAAACTAAGGGTCTGCTCTGCAGCTGAAACTGCGTGTCTTCTGTAGTTTATACATACACTATAAGTAATCACACTCAATTTAAATTTAGTATATAAGAGTTCAGTGGAAGAGCAATTAAATTGTCATTTGCTGGTTTTAAAAGTTACAAAGAGAACGGAGAAAAAGCATCGAAATTGCAGGTTGACTTTATCTTGCAAGGTGCTAAGGATGTCTTTTGACTCTGAGGGCCCATAATTCCAGTTAGCTGCACTGTGAATTGTAAATATTTTCCGAATTGGTCACAAAATTTTTCATAACTACACGAAGTGCATTCACTCGTTATATTCAGACATTTTAGGAAAGAAAAATAAGAGTACCTTTGTCAATATTGCAGTTCCTACAGCTAAAATATTATGCTAGTGTTAGTGTTACTGGATGTTAAGCAGGTGTTGTTGCTTTCATATTTTAATAAGAATCTGTATTGTGTTTTGATATTGGTGCAAAACTGACTTTATTATGGATCTATAATAGCCAAATGTGCAGTACTTTTTAATATACAACCACAGCATGCTCTACAGTTGCTGAGAAGGAGCCTTCTGTGCTGTTAGGAAGTATGACATGAATGCATATTAAGATTTATCCATGCTCTGTGTAATATTCCTAAGAAGTCCAATAACTTGACAGAAGTTAACAGGAGGCATAGAATTCAAAGCACATTGCTATGACTTACTAATTTATTTGCTCTTCCCCCCCCATTAAAAACGTGGTTCTTTGGGTTTGCACAGCAAAACAAAAACTTACCTTAAATCCCCCAAAGGAAATTAAATTTAGGGCTGAAGATACACTCTTCAGTCTGGTGACTGGGCAACACTTCAGATTATGTGACTTTCATATATGGTTTTGTTGATTAAACAGCTTAGCTGCTTCTATGGTTGTAGAGTTAGATGAATCACCAGTTGAGCCTCTGTGAACTCTACTATTACCTTCCCATTGAATGTGTGTAGGACTTTTTATATATTCTCTTGAATTGTTTTCTGTGCAGCTGTTGTGGGGAGAAATGTTTTTGTTTCCTGTCTTCTGTATAGTTCTGAACAGTATAGAAAGGTGTCCGCAAGAAGTCTGCTCTGTGATGTATTTCAGGCTTTTCAGAAAAAATAAATAACCCCACCTCCTCCAATATATGAAACTGATTTTTTTTTTTTTAAATTTCCATCAAGGTCCTTAATAACTGTCTTGGCTCCATATTTCTAGATATCATGGAATCATAGTATCAAAGAATAGTGTGGATTGTAAGAAATGTTCAGACATCATCTAGTCCAACACCCCTGCTGGGGAACATCTTCAACTAGATCAGGTCACTCAGAGCCCTGTCCAACCTGACCTGAAATGCTTCCAAGGATGGGCATCAACCACCTCTCTGAACAACCTGTTCCAGTGTTTTATGACCCTCCTTCAAAAGACTTCTTCTTAAAACATCTAATTAAAAATCAACCTTCTTTTAAAACATTATCCTTCGTAGGGCCACCACAACAGACCCTGCTGGAAAGTCTGTCCCCATCTTTCTTAAAGGCCCACTTCAAGAACAGGAAGGCAGCTCTAAAGTCTCTCCAGAGCTTCTCTTCTCCAGACTGAACGTCCTGAGTCTCTCAGGATTTCTTTATAGGAGAGTTGTTCCATCACTTTGATCCTCTTCATGGGCCTCCTATGGACCCACTGCAACAGGTTCATGTGTTTATTATGTTGAGAGCCCCAGATCTGGACACAGATGGAGAGTAGAGTAGAGGACTAAAATCCCCTCTCTTGACCTGCTGATTGCATTTTTCTTGGCGCAGTCCAGGGTACAGCTGGATTTTTGGGCTGAGCACTTTGCTAAGTCATGTCTAGAACTTTTCATGCTATATATCTTTATAGTTTTCAGGAACTATCTCCCAGAACTGTATTCAAAGCTCTCCATGCCTACTAAAGACCCAAATCACTTTCTGACTGATTTTCAAAGTGCAGTGTTCCTCCTGTGAAGTTTATTTTGCTTTGGTCCTCTGAGTGAGCATTTGTGGCTCCTCAGAACCTCTGTCTTCATGGTCTGCGTTGGGACTGAGCTGTCTTTATGGAAAAGGAGGGACTGTGTACTGGCTTGAGGAGAAGAAATGACACTTCAACAGCACCTGGAAGTTGATGAAAAAAAAAGGTGGAATTGTAGGTGGATAAACTCAGGGAAGCTCAGCATTGTAAATCTTAAAGATAATGGAAAAGCCTCTGTCCCTCAAAATAAAAACAGTGAGGCTAAGAAGACCAATGCTTCTCTATATTGCAACCTTTTTGTGGATATCTTATTCTTTTGTCCCTCCTCTCCTGCTTCATCTGTTATTGTCTTTTTATATGTATGCTGTCCGGAAATGTGTCTTCATCTGTGTTTGGAAAACATCTAGCATACTGTGGGGTGTTAGCACAGTGTAAAAAATAACTCCCAGGACAGGATTCTATTGCAGTATTTATAACCAATTTCAGGAGAAGGAGGATCAGGTTCATTCTTTATGGCTTTTTCAACTGTGCCTGTATATTGAAGACATTTGATTTACTTAACATATGGCCAAGCGAACTGTTGGGCATATTGGGAAAAATATGTGAAACTACTTTGAAATGTTGCAAATGTGTTTGGAGACCTTTGTGCCACATCAAGCGTTTCTGTTGTTATTCAATTACTGTGGTTTGGTTTTTCTGTTTCTTTACCTTTTAAACACTGGACAGTTACATTATTTCTTTGAATCGTACCAACTATATTGGTATAATTACAAAGTATTATCTGCTTCCTTGAGTGATACCAATTTATACATCTCCAGTCAATCTGCCCATCTTCCAAGTTCTTTCCCTCTCTCTTACCCAGTGTAAATGTTATACTGCCATAATGGAATAATTTCCATGTCCTATAGAGTATTTAGATCAACAAGACCTTCACTTATTAGAAAGGGCAGAGTAGTAATGCTTTTGGCAAAGCCATTATTGTGGTATTGGTATTCACTAGAAAGGACAGAAATAGAACAACACTGGCCTCCATAAACAATTTCAATTTGATCTGCGTACATGATAAAATCTTGGCTTCTCAATGCATTCAGGTGCTGTCATAGCTGTTGTTGCCAAATAAGAATGCAGTGTGATGTTATTATAGTAAACAGCACTTAAGCACAGCTGGCAGAATTGATCAGGGCCACATTAGAGTGAACTTCAGCAGATGACTGACGCAGCAGAAACAATAACTGAATATGCAAACAGTTCTTGCAGTGAATGCTCTGGGGATCAGGCACCATTATTTTTGACTTTGAACAGGGAAAAGGGGCAGATTTGTAACCTCCTTCCACACAAAAGGGTTCTGGGTATTCTGTAAACATCTGACTGCCATTTATAATAGTAGCTAGTTACAAAGCAAAACTCTAGACTCCCTTGACTATTTACATTTCATTAATTATTAAAGAAAAAAACCATAAATATGAGATAAGTTTGTTTAATGTTTCACACAGGATTTTTTTTCTTTGCTAGAAAAGCCTTTTCTCAATTAATGTTAATCATCGAGGACTTCCTGTTTAAATTGCACAGAAATGCATGTTTGCCTCAGTAAGGGCTTTTTCCCCTTCTAATTATTATGAGAGCTAATTATGTGACCACGTATTGCTATTCTTTTATTGTAATAATTTGGATTAGTAAAAATAAACATAGGATAAATAGTGTATGAACCTCATTCTTGCACAATGTAAATCAGAACTTCTGTTCATATCTTGGTAATTTGCGCACCACACATTACCAAAATATTTAAAGTCCGTATAAACAGCTATTCATGCTTGTACTTTCACGTTGTACAGTGTCATCTTTTGATTTATTTGACCATTAATGCAAAACAAAAAGTGCAACAATCCAAATTCAAACAATAGAAAACTTCTTTTTCTGTCTTTTTAACTGAGTTTGTCTACCCATGTAGTGACTTTTTTTTTTTCAAACAAGATGCACTTTGAAAATTGTGTGATTACAATGGAGGGAAACAGAAAATGGAGGCCAAGGCAGAAATATAAAAAGGCTATATTTAATGAATACTTGACTCTCCCTTACATAAGACCCTATGAAATATTTTAATTTCTCACTGGCTCTCCTCCAGGAATGTGAATGGAAGTTGTGCTGAGGATTTCATTCAAGTGTTGTGTGATAGGGAAAAGACTGTTGGTGGACACTTGTCTGAGTCCAGCTTCATGGACTGGTGGCATCAAATTCTCTTTCGAGAGGCTGCCATTGCTTTGTCATTGCCAAAATTATACTGAGAATCATACTGGGGCTTCACAGAGTGCCTGTGAAGTTCTTGTGACAGTCATTAAGTTTGCTCATTAATATCTCACTGTAGACAGGTCACCCTTTCCCCTCCCCCATTCTGAGTACAGAAATAAGTGTCTCACAAAATGTGCAAATGTAGTTTCCTGTTAACTTTAGATTGACTTTTTATGTACTCTAGTTCTCTGACTTTTGCAGCAAAATCATAGACACTCATAGAGAAACTTGAGTTTCTCTTCTAATTTCTTGGAGGTGGGATTCTCTATAAATCATATAGAGTTTGCTTCAGAATAGATACTCACAATTTTATGGTCCTTTTATGGCTTCTTACTACCAAAACTAATTTAAGCCATTCCCCCCAAAAGCAGTGTTACACAAATGCAATATTCTTACTGATCATGAGAAAACATTTGAGCTGACCTCCTGGCATTTTACTGCATTTTCTTTCATGAAACTCACTTAGCAAAAGACGAGGGGCATAGACGTGTGTTCTAAACTTCTGAAAACAGTTGCACAGTGCTGTGATGTGACGTAGTATTTTAAGCTTTCTGTGTATGTGCACAAATGAAGCCATACTGCATTACTCTGATCCATATCACTTAATAATGGGCTTTAGCATGGATATTTTCCAGTCCCACTACCAGCTCACAGCCCAAGGAGAGATGAACTTGAGAATGGTGATGTAGTCATCCAGCTTGAAGCAGGAGAGCCTAGGGAAACAGCAATCATGTTTTAAGGGTTCAGATTTTTTTTGGGTTTTTTGTGTGCGATACGAGGTGGTCAAAATCCTGAATAGATCCAAGCAGTTCATGGAAATGACTGTAATAGGTCTACAGATTTAACAAGAGTGTGATTTACTAGATCCTTTACTTTCGGATTGTATATCATACAAGATTATGTGAAAACAGAGTAATGAAGGACAGAAGTTGTAATCCAGATTGAAAGGGAGGAAGAAAAAATGCTCAGAAAATGCCTGATTAGACAGTAAACATGCCTCCTCTCAGCCTGAGATAGTCTTAAGCTGACCTATATTCATTACCTGTTTCTATGTCAAGTATCATGAACTTCTTCACCACCTGAAATTGTATGTCCTCATGGGCTGAAAATTACCACAGGAATGCATTTCCACTAGAACTAAAAGATGTGGGTTCAAACTGGTAGTGCTGTGTGCACTCCACCAGTAGCAGTGGACTGGTGTGGAACTTCAAAGTTACTGGGCTTAAGATTGCCTTACCACCAGAAAGGTTTTCAGTTTTTCTGGTGCCTGTCAACTTAGCTGACAGATCCATGATTTTTGGGATATGGTCTGTAAAGGAGTAGAGGTGGTTTTGGCTCTTTTCAAAAATGTCATCTGAGTCCTTTTGCTTTCTACGGACACTTGTCAATACCTCCCAGTGACATTTCATACACAGAAAACCGAACAGAGCTGTCCTGGCAAAAGGTAATTTCTTGTGGCTGGACCAGGACACTGATCTGTCCATAATGTAAAGCCAGGAAGCAATGCATTTTCCTGGTTTAACTTGTGTGTTTTGTTTCTCAGTAAAAGGGTCCAACGCTCATGTTACAAGTTCAACATTGGTATCATTTGCTTTTCCTGACAGGTCCTGTAATGACAGCTGACAGTTGGAAGCTTAACTGAGTAAAAGTACTAATCTCTTCAGTAGTTCAAGTTCCCATAAATATTAAGTTAGTCAATTTTATCTGGCTTTCCTTCATTATTGGATCTATGATCAAATTAAAGTAATAAAATCCATGTCCATTATGCTGTTTTGTGGTCTAATTTTGATTGCCAGTATAGATACAACTGACATAGACAAGCATTTATGAAAGTCAAAGTGAAATACTTGCACTGTTTTTTGTATGTTTCTTTTATTTTTTCCCTGAATTTTGAATGGCTTAGATTTTGGAAAACAAAACAAGTATCTATTTGTATGGGTTTTTTTTAAAATAATTATGCCAATCCTGCTGTCAGTGAAGTGAGCAGTTGCCTTAGGCTGCCACAGAAGAAAAACTAAAGTAATGAGTGTAGTATTATGATATTAAGTTGTAGATTTATGTAGTATT
>VWYI01022261.1:0-22486 GCA_013399455.1 Anthoscopus minutus | reverse complement strand
TTCACATGGATTCTTATTCAAAAGCCTTTTCCCATTTTATTAATTCTAATAAAAACAAATAGCAATTAAATAAAAAGCATTTTACAGAACTTACAGTTCTATTAATTGTTCTGTTAAGTCCATCATAATTTGTCCAACCTGGGTATGATAAAGATGAAGGTGAATTCCACTGTTAAGGACTTACCGTAGGTTGCAAATGTTCTTCTTTGTTGTTCAAACATGAAATCATTGATGTGAGCTGGTTCTGCATATCCAGAAAGCATGTTTCTAGGTGCAGCCATTTGCTGAGTCCTAAATGGGTTTTCTGGTCCAAACTTAATCAAAAATGTTAAAACAAGGTGGAGCAGAATTAGTTTTGTTACTTTTGTGTATTTACTTTTTCAGAAAAAAAACCACACAAAAAAAACCAAAAAAAGAGACCTGTCTTTCAAAAATGGTAATGCAAAATCACTTCATCTTTAAATTTCTTTGTGACCACTGAAGAATCTTCTTCACCTGTTATTTCACAAGGTAATCAAACAATTTTTTCTGAAGAGTTGATTTCAGGATTGAACTTCCTAGGCTGTATTACTGGCACAGAGCTCAGGTTGATATCAACTACTTGACAGAACCAACACATACTGTCATTCAGTATGGGACCACTACAAGCATTCAGAAGACAAAACCCAAGGCTGTCCCACATTAGGTTCCCATAACTAAAACATTTACACACAGCAGCACTGAAGCAAGTTAAAAAAAGTACTTTTATTTGCACACATCATGGCTTTGATATGTTGCAAGCTCGCTATGAAAAGGCCAATTTATGTGGTTCCCCAAAAGGTTTTCTAAACATAAAGCATAAGAAATGTAGAAATTTGAGACTGATGCAGCACTTGTCTACCTAGAAGGCTAACCCCTGGTTGAAGAGAAGATAAACTGTACAAAGAAGTTAAATATGGGAAAAAGTGAAGTGCTTGAACAGCTATTTTTATCTTGTAGATAGCCTGTCAGTTATAACAAAATGGAAAGTGGTTCACATGGCACCAGGCAGTCTAAATTCAGTCTTAAAAGGTTTTTCACTATGCATTTTTTTTTCTCAAGTTACCAAAATTCTTAATACTGATGTGAATAATTAAACTGAAAGTACTTTGATTTTAATGTCAAATCCTCCTTTTAAAGTCTTATATCTGCAAGTCTTATAAATGTTAATTCTGCCCTAATGAGCACAATGAGTAAATAGCAAAAATGTGAAGAGTAAAGGACCACTTCAATGCAGTTCATGTTTAACTCAACATCTTTATAATGCTATTTTCCCACCTTAATTTTATTTTTCATAGCTATAATTCTGATAAACATTTTAAGACACTTTTTAGAAGAGCTTTATGCAGAATATCAAAATTCAAGCACTAAAAATACCAACACACTTTTGCAGAATCTATTTTTTAGTTTGCCCAAACTATATTCCAAAATGCAGCAAGCATTCAAAGTAATTGTCTTCCAAGAAATTCACACAGAATTTATACAACCTCTGCCCTTTAAGCCAAAGGTGTTTCTGCTCTAAAAACCAACATTGTTTCTTACCTCAGGTGCAAACATAGTTTCATAAGTGGGATTGTACTGAACTTCCTTGATAGCAGGATCAAGGTGGACTCCTGTTTCCACATCTTCCTGAAATAAAACGGACATATTAATAACCCATTTTTCAAACACAGACATTTAAATTTATTACATTACCTTCTTTCAGTCCAAATTAGTTCAAGTTGACACCTTCAGCACTATGAAAGAGAAGAGCACCTTGGCCAAAATTTCTATTTGTAAAAAATATTGATTGCAAAACCAATGTCAGGCGGTCACTGAGAAACCTGTCTAAAACACTTGAAGGTTTTTGCATGTGAATAATTATTTCTTTTTATTTAAAGATTTCATGCACACATTTTAAAAACAGCATCAAGATTGAAGGAAAGCTTTTTTTAGGATGTTTGAAAACCAGACTTGTGAAGAAGAACCAATTAAAATGGTCGCAAAATTTAATATAAAGGTATGAAAGCTTCCACAAAAGGTAGAAGGCAGAAACCACAAGTAATTATTCTGAAAGACAGTTGCAAAGAAAAAAATTACATATCAACACTACATACAAACGTTAAGTATAATAATGATTTTCACAGAATCCAATAATCCCTTATTTCCAAAAAGTACATTTTCATACTGAAAGGTATAAATGTAATTTAGCTTTAGTACTTAAACATATTTGCAAGCTTGTAGTGACAAAAATTTAACTTGATAGATGAAGGGACAAGAAAGAGGGATTAACCAAAATAATGACTTCAAGCAATTCACGGGGGAAAATTTGGAAGGGCACATGCAGCTGAAATAGAAGACAGAGAAGACAGAAAATGGCTGATAAGGTAGCAGTGCCCAAAAAGACCTGGTTTCAGAGCTTTATGAAGGCTCTTTCACATCAACAGAATCCCTCCCCTCCTAAGACCTCAGTTAATGAAGGAGAATGTTAGTTTGCAGAATTATTACTGCCATTGCTTCCGGTATCTTTAGTCTAGAAAAACAGCAATTGAAAAGGACTCAGAATGTGCTAGTATACTGATAAAATCCCTAGTAATCATACTGAAAAAGTTATCTTAGCATCATTGCTTAGTCAGTGCTTACCTACAACAGGATCCCAGGGCATTTATGACTTACAAAAGAAAGTGGCACAACAGAGAATCAAATTTTAGCAGTTGCTTCATTAATAGAAAATGATCTCAAATTCAATCTCGCTTTGTATTATAGCATCTTGAAAGAGCAAAATGGCATATTCTTAACTTGTTTAATATTGTTAGCTGTTCTCTGACATTCTAGGCCCAGCTTTTTTTCTCCCCAATTTAACAGCAGGTCAATTACAGATTTGCTCATGCCTACAAGACTTAAAAGATATTAAAACCTGATTTTCTAGAACACAGAAAAGAAAAAACAGTATCTAAAGATCTTTGGCTTGTTACCTGATTGTATTTGATTAAAACTGCTCAACAAAGGAAAATAAAAGCATGTTAAAAAAACTCAAAACAAAACAAAAACATGACATCAGCTATCCTATTAATTGTTTTTCTACTAAGGCCACTGTCTTAGTAGAATTGTTAAATCTGGCCAGGAAGCTTTACTCTCACCACATTATCAATTATTTTAACAGGCAGGTCCAGCCATTGTACTCATCTTGCCTGAACCTTCAGCACCACCAGTTCTCAGCCTGACCTTATTTCTCTCAACACACAACCTTTCCAATTCACTGGGCTTGGATGTCAACAGCTACTGGTACATTCACAGCCCTGAGTTTCAAACACCATGAACTCACCTGCAAACAGAACAGCAGGCCTAATCCTGTCATTCAGCAAAAAACTCACATGTCCCCAGTTAGGACAGGAGCCTACCAGAACCACTTCCTAACCTGTGTCACCTACAAACTTACACTTCCTTTCACTGCTCTATGTTGTGAGGACATTTTCCACAAACAATTTTTTCAAGTCACAAGTCATTATACAGCTTACTCTTCCAGATACACCTCACATCTTGTCCACAAAACTCAACATTTGAGAAAGTAAAAATTAATATAATTGCTAATAAGGCAAAATTTATCTGATCAATGATTAGTGACATTTAAACAGTGATCCGCTTACTTGAAATTAGGACAGTTTTTTCCCTGTTCTTTAATCAGAAAAAGCAAAAAAAATCCAGGTTTGCAAAAATGCCACGAATTTTTCAGTTATGCTATTTTTCCTCTCCTTTTCTTCCTATGAAGTTCTATTATATGCTGCTCAGTAATTGAGAAAAGAAACAGATTGTGCCATAAAAGCTGATCTTCTGCTGGATGATTATAGGAATTCTGGTTCTACTTCGCTGCTGGTGGAACAGTGCTGAGTCACTTGAAAGCTACACAATATGTTCACTCCTAGACCACCACAGGCACATTCTTTCTGTGTGAAAACCACTGAGCCTTGAAATTGAAGCACATGTTATATTTATCAGAGCTATGCTCCTCAAGACCTCCAGTCTTATTCACTTTTACATACATTAGGGCATCAAATAACAATCTCATAACTTGCTGCTGAAGCACATTATGATTATCTTTTCATTATGTCATTTTGCTTTAAACAGTGTAATAACTGGAATGTGGTCCAACTACCCACTTTACTTTCTCAGTATTTTTAAAAAATGAAATCTTGATAGGAATATAAAGTATTGACAGAACATATTGCCAAATGTTAGTCCATGGCAAGAGTTCAAATTTCAGCAGACAAATTATCCTTTGGTAAACACTGGTAAGTGCCATTTTGTACAGCATTATGACTCTAGTAGGTAGCAGAAACACAAAGACTAACCTAGCCCATCATTCATTTCATCAATTGCCAAGCTATCTGCACTGGGGTATTTTGGTCATGGCTTTATTATTTTTTTTTTCCTGAATGAGAGGAAAGAACTCATTGGCAACCACTGCACAAGGTAAAGATCTCTGGGTACAACTTCATGCATTGCCAGAAGACCATTTCAGCAGACCTCATCTTTCTACAACCCAGAAAGCAAGAGAAAGTAATACAGGTCTCACCATCCCTTTATGACGGCAACAGCATTCCAGATGCATTTTCCATAGACCCAGCTAACAGGGAAGGGATCACAGGAGCAGCAGTCTGACAGAGCTGTGACTGAGATAAGGTAATCTAAGAGATCTCCTCTCTGCTGTGCTGTAGCTTTTCCTTTGGTCACTGTAATGATTTATCTAAAAGCCTAAGGTGAGCAATCCATCCATTATGTGCCAAGTGTGACAAAACTGGCTCTGCAAGATGAGAGATGATCAATAGTCAAGCTGAAAGAGGAGGGCATCTGTGATTTCAGTGAAGGGCTAAGTATTACCCCAGATCATTTCCACTTTCAAAGGCACAGGTACCATAAGAAGGGGGAGGGGGGGTCAAAAAGCTCTCAAACAAATACAGTGTTCCTCCAGAGAAAAGTTCAGCTGTATGACTGAGGGAGGAGCAGCTGGTGTTTGCTGCACTCAGAAATTGTATTAACATGGGCTTTATGGCATGCTGTAGTATCATTAAAGGGCTGTATACCCCATATAACCTGGAACTGAAGAATTAAGGTCTTAGGAACTTATGTTTTACTGAATATGGCTATCTCGAAAAACATAATAGAAAGAAGCTGCAAACTGAGCTCTATGTGTCACCTCTGCTTTTCTCAGCACTTGTAACAAACATTCAACTGAAACACAGTGGCTACATTGGGCACCACACATGAGGTAAGACATATGCTACTGAGAAGTGTTCAAAAGGGAAAAAAAAAAACATGATAGAAGAAAATATGACCTGAACAGAAAAACTAAGCAACCTGATTCAGCACAGAAGAGATTCAGATTATACAATTTTGCAGAAATAAGGACAATCAAAAACTAAAATGCTCATAGATCCACTGAAGTTTGGTAGACAGGTTGAATGAATGTTTGTCCAGAGAGATGCAAGAATCCCTGCTGATACAAGGCAAAAAGAGGAAGATTATGTAATTTTACCAAACTACTTACTGCGCTGGTTGTGTTGGTTTAGAGGTTTTTTCAATAGATATGATGTCTACTTACTTGCACTATCAGGTTGCTTTAGAGTTCAGAGATGATTTGATGAGGTAAAAAAATTATTTGGATAGTTAAATGCTGTCCTTTTGCACCTTTTGTTCAGCAAAACCAATCACACTATTATAGGGGAATGACACACAGGGCTGTACTCTGGAGTACTAGGATTGCCTAAGGAATCTATCTTGAGACAGAAAGAAGCTTTTGATGATACATGTAGACAGGGGGGTGCTTCATTAAAACTCCCCAGAGACCACCGAATGTCTGGTTCCTTCTGAGGCATGCTCCTTCAGTCCTACCATAAAGCTTGGCCACTTTAAAGCATAAGAAACAGGAAAGGAAATAGAAGGGATTTTGGACTACAAATACAGTAAATCAGATTAACTTTCCTCCTTAACAGCTTCCTTAAACACGCCACAGTCCTCTTTTAAAAAAAAACTCCTACCCAAATGCCATAAAACAATAGTGTTACTTTCTAGGAAAAACACTTGTTTTATAGAACAAAAAATAGTTCAATAATAAAAAAATTATGTTAAAAAAGCTTGCTCAAAGTTTCCTTATATCCACACAAGACAAAAACATTTCTTTAATTAAACAGTGGCAAAATCCTTGTAACAGGCAACAAAGCGAAGCCTTAAATGAAAAGGCCAAGGTGCACCGTGTACTGCAACACTGGATGGTAATTCTGCTAATTTCCTCAGAAACAATATCATGTGGCCTATGTTTTCCAGCGTAATCTCATGCAAACAGAGAGTTCTGATGTCTACATGTTTGGGGTTTTTCTTTTTTTTTCTGGACATTTCAGATAGTAAATCTACAACATTCCATTTCCCCAGGTAAAGTCATTACTAGTTAGTCAAATAGCTAAAAAGGGCAGGCTGCTTTGCATAACATTGAATTAGTTTTAATTATCAATCACATTAAAATGTGGTAAGTTAAGATGGCATCCCATGAGCCACTGACTTTCACAGTTTGTCACTTATCAATTCTTTCCTAAACCACTTGGGCTATCAAATGCATATCATCTCATTCTAAAGATTTACAAATTTATTACCAAGAGATAAATAGCATTTGCAGTGAAGCTCCAACATTAACACATGGCTGTTATCAGTTTTCATTCTTTCTACCAATTCATGCACTCTTAACAGCAAACGACCTCATCACTAACTTGAATAGAATAAAAATAAACCAGCAAGAAAAGCACATGCTAAACAGTTTTGTTGAACTAGGCTAGATTCCCAGGATCTTGCAGGATGACAAGTTCTAAACATCTACTCTCTACAAGATATTTTGTGTCAAAGAAAACTGTAAAACCCACCATGTCAGAGAACACAAACATACCTAACAAGAAACACTTGCAAGTCTACTAATGTGCAATCACTGCTACAGAATTGTCACACGCCACTATGTATCTTTCTTCTCTCCATAGCTGACAGGATTAGGTTTTAAAAAACATTAAGAAGTGCGACTGAAGTCTTCTTCCCCTTAAGTAAAACTTTTCTGAAACCTGTATAGCGACAAAGGTAAACTAGATTCAAAGGGAGCTGACACTTCCAATCCCTTCTCACATTAAAGGCAACACAGATCCTCCAGCTCTTGTACTGGTCTGGGGCAGCCTAGTTATTTTAACCCAGTTAAATGTCCTCTCCGCAAGACTACTGAAGGGCATACTGTAGAGAAGTAATATAAAATCTGCTCCTGATCTGAGTCTCACCCTGGACAGAGATCAAACAATAACTCTTCTCTAAAAAGCAAAGCTTATAGAAGCAATGTTTCCTGTGAAGTGATTTCTTCACAGAAAGTGCAATTTCCTGAATTTCCTTCTACATTTATAATTCAAAAGTGAAGGTAAAACTGCCAGGAATGTTAGGATGATTTTTCCACAGAAGTAGAAACTGAAGGAAAACTAATTATAATTGAGCTTGACAATGGCCTGGTTGTTGGCAACTGGGCTCCCTTTCCTTTCTTGAACCACCTGTATTTACAACACTGTCATGCTTACCTACTGCTTGATACTGTATTTGGAGAAAGAAAATATCTTGATTAACCTGTCCACAGTTCTCACAAAAGAAAACATCCACCTTATGGGAACTTGGCATCAAGGGGAGCGTAAGAGCAGAGTAAGGCTGTATGATGATACTTCTGCATTCTCCCAATATCCAAATATTTTCAGTTCTTAGCGAGACTTGAGGAAATCTATGTATTTATCCTCATCCTTCAATGGATCTCTTCCAAGTACTTGTCCAGACTCTCCTAGTAACAATGCAAAATCCTTCAACACATAAGACTGCTTGGCATGACAATAAGCCCTACTACACATTGCATGAAGAGCTGCATCCTTTTATTTGCTTTGAACCTAACTCCTACTAGACAGCTTATGCTTACTCTAATGGAAGACAGCAAATATTTAACTCCCTCTCTGTGCGATTTAATGATTTTGTAGGTGTCTGTCATACTTTACTGTCTCTTTCGGCCTTCTCAATACTTTCTCATACAGAAGCAGAATCCTTCTTCAGCCCTGCTGTCCCTCTCTGAATGCCCTGCAGTCACAACCTCTTTTTCTGCATGAAGGGACCAGAAGCACAAACTTTAATCCTCTGTTATTTTCCCTCAAGTGATTTCAGTTGTGCTAAAAATAGTAACAGAAACATGCAACTTTCATCCAGTGGGCTTTCCAGTTTAGAATGAGAGTAGAAGTATTCCTAGACTGGGGTCACCAATAATTATTGCTGTTATCTATTATGAGCAATTTAACACCAAGATCAGCAACAGGCCTACTTCAAAAAGCCAGCCCCTCAAACTTTTAACATACAGTTGACAACCATTAGCACAGCTTTCAATTACCAAATAATGATTTTTACAGAAATGTGACTTTAAGTAACTACGATGTATTTTGAAACAAGAACTTCGCATATTACTAAAGAAAAATGAAATGCATATTGGCATTAGCCCAAATGCTGTCAGCTGAATGTGCTAGTAAGGACACCTGCTATTAAAGAGTGAGGATCCATTCCTGTTCAAAGCATACGTACGTCTAAGGTCAAGGCCAGTTAACAGGCCAAAGTTCTGAACCAGAAACAGGTAAAATAGTTAGAATGCAGAACACCAACCATTTAAGGTTCGCACTCTCAACTGGCAAAAATGTAAGCTGTGGTTTATATTTATTGTATGACTAATCCTTCTAAACTCCTTTCTTACCATCAGCTTTTGTAACCCATTCCTGGTCCTTTGTGCAATAAATAGCTATGCACTTAAAGAGTACTTGATCCTTATTCATGTCAAAACAACATTTGCACAAGTGAAGTGATATTAATGAAGTGTACCTTTGCTTTCCTACTTACTCAGTTTCCTGCTTTTCCAGGCCTGTACTTAGAGAGGACTTGTGACTTACACTCAAAGCACCACATCTTTCACATCTGTTCACTAAGGGCTAATTCTAAAGAATCAGAGTAAATTCCTGAGGGGTGTCTGGCAAGCTTCCACCGCTAACCAGTGGGACACTATCATTTTTAGACATGGAAGGTGTTGAGAACCTGTGGCATGAGACGTGCAGTTATTTCTCAAACCCTAAAAGTCCAAAAAGAAAGTCTGATATAATTCTACAAATTATACCTGTTGCCATTCAGAGTAGAATGTGGTGCTGAAAAAAAGCTCCAGTATGCTGTGTTCTGAAAGTCTCATCTTGAAACTGTTGCTATTTGCAGTTATATGCACCTCATCCATTACAATCAAATATCTTGATATTGAAAAGCCTCGCACCCTTTTCACCTTAGGTAGCATACTGTGTGAGGCAGAGGAAGTTCTAGATGTGCTTGTTTCCTTCCAGATTACTTCCAGATTCCTTCCAGAGCACAGCCTGGCAAGCAGCTTTGAACTGAATGTGCTGATGACATGTAACTTTTCTCCAGCTGCACTGGCACTGGAGATTAATCTGCACCAGCATAGCATTTGTGCAAAACAGATCAAGGAATGAATCCAAGGACAAATTACTTCACCAGAGTCTTGGTTTTTCAAAATTCAGATCAGTTCCCTGACATCAGTCCCTGAACAACTACTAAACCTTTGTGCTGGTATGGCAAAGGGAAAACCTGCTGCTACAGACCTAAGAGTGGTGGAAAGCACATCCAGTGCTACTTGCCATTGATCACTAACACTCAGGAAATATCATAGATGTTAATCAGCCTTTCTTTTGAAACGTGCACAAAACAGCCTGCTGGATGCTGCAACTTGAGAAGCCAGATTTCCAAACTTCTAAGATAACCAAACACAGTCACTACATACAATACAACATCTACACAAAAATATGATAAACTGTGATAGAATATGAATTAACTAATGACAATAAAGCGAAAGAGTCCATTCACCTCTTAGTCACTAGGCAAGAAACTTTTCTGAGCAGGACAGCAGGACAGTAACAATAATAGTTATTGTGGCAAGATGCTTGCTTTTGATTAGAAATTATTTGACTGTACAAAAAAATCCCAAAGCTAAACAAGCACCCTCCCCCCTCCACTTTCTGGTATCACAAAAGTGAGCCAATGTGACACTAAACTTGGAAAACAAGGGCTTCCCCAATAAAAACGAAACAGAATCACCAACCATCTTTCAGGCCGCCCTTTAGAAGAGGATTCAGTTGTAGCCACCCTATCAAGTATCGACTTCATCCCACCAGCTGGGAAAACCACCCAGGAAAACACCTTATACTGGGAACAGCAAACAAGTATCTAAGGAACTGTAATCAAGGTACGCTTTGAGATGGAGCTAACACGCTTTAGTAAATCTAACCCCCGCAGCCGGAATCCACGGGAGCTCCCCGACACACGCCCTCCCCTCCACAGCTGCGACCTCCACACCTCAGGGCAAGGCAGGGCAGGGCCAGGCGGCGGCAACGCACCCCTGCCGGCACCGCGTCCCTTCCACCCCGCTTCCTCAGCCTGGGGCTGCTCCAGGGCCGTCCCCAGCATTGTCCCGAGGTCTGCGGTGCGGACACAACGCCAGGCAGGCGGGCGGCCCGGGCCCTGGAGGGTTGCCTACCTTCACGGCTACTTCCGGGGCCGCATCGACGGGCAGGGCCGGGGGCGCGCCAGGCGGCGCTCGGAGGTGCAGCACCGCATCGCGGCTGGCGACCACGGCGGCGGAGCGCTGGGAGCTGCCTTCGGTCTCGGGCTCCGAGTCGGGCTCCGAGTCGGAACCGCCATAGGAGGCGAGCGCGGCGATCGCCGCCGACATCTTGGCGCAGGGGATGACGGGATGAGCAGGTCCTGGCAGCTCCGCAGGGCTCGAGGAATCCCTTCCCCCGCAGAACGGGCGGGGTGGGGCTGCGTCTTAAAATTGTGGTTCGTTAAAACAGAAAACACACCCTAAAGGATAAATTGTGATCTGTTACGCAATATACGGGCGTTTGATGGGGGAACATCTCACTTGGTTGTTGATGGTGCTTAACCTTTCAGGACTCTAAAGCAGGACTCCAAGCTCCGGCATGCAACGCGGCATAGCTCTCGAAAGTTTCCCCCCGGCGCTCGCCTACACTTTGCGTGGTGGCAGGGGAAAATATTCGACAGCCCGACGAGAGCTCCTAGCCGCCTACTTCTTCTGGCACACAAAGCGTCTTCGTCATCTTTGCGACAGAGGTCAACGGAGCGGGGAGCCCGGCCCTGCAGGACCCCTGGTTGTCATCCCCGGGCTTCTACCGCCGCGGCCCCGCGCCGTGCCAGGAGGAGCCCAGCCCCCTCGCGCTGATTGGCCGCCGGCACACCCGGCTTCTGCAGCATCACAGCGGCGGGGCCCCGCCCCACCCGCGCCGGGGAGTGGGAACCCGGCGGGCCGGACTGTACCACCTGCCCGCCCGCGGGGTGGGGGGCGGTGGCGCATGGACCAGCCCGAGCATCGGGCGNCCCCCGCGCGCGCACACACGCGCACACACACAGAGACACGCGCGCGCTGCCCGGTGTCTATTGTGAAGCCGCCGGGGACGCTCCGCGCCCGCCGCCGCCCCCCGAAACACGGAGCCGCCAGCTGGGAATGGCCGGCGCCGCTTGAACTTCCAGCGCCCCGGCGGCCGCGGAGGGAGGGGCTGAGGGTGAGGGCGAGCGGCGTGAAGGTGCGCGGCGAGGGCAGGCGAGTAAGTGCCCCCCACCCCCGTACCTTCCTTCTCTCGCGGTCCCTGCGGCGGACGGGAGGGACCAGCCCCCGCTCCCCATTGCCAGCGGGGCTGCGGGACGCGCCTACCCCACAAAAGGGCGCTCGCCAGGTGTTGATCCCCTCCCCTTTGTCCGCGCCCGCGCGGGGGGCGGCGGCGGGAGGGAGTGATGGAGGGAAAGAGGGAAGCACGCCGCGGAGCTGCTTGCCCCCGTCTCCCCGCCGCCCCCGCGGGCAGGAGCATGAGGGGGGCGTGTTGCGAGGCGGAGGAGGGGAGGGGGCCGCACTTGTGCAGGCGCACGGGGCTTCCCTCTCCTTCTCTTGCTCCTGTCTGCCCCGTGTGCCCGTGGCCGGCCCGGCGGCGGGATCGGCCGGCGGGGAAGGTGCGGCGGAGCGGGGCCGGGGTCAGCGCGCGGGCGGGCGGGGGACGGCGGGGTGACGTCACCGCCGCCAGGTGCGGGGAGAGGCGCCCCCTCCTCTCCTCCCCTCCCCTCCCGCCACAGGGACCGGGACCGGCCAGGGCAGAGGTGCGGACGGGCGGCGGGACTGCCGGTCGGAGCGCAGGGGGATTCGGTCCTATTCCAGGGCAGAGCTGCCCGCTGGAACACTGCTACCATTGTTAGGAGGGCTTGGAGATCGCGGGGGATGGCCGGGAGCGAGGAGAAGCACGTAGGTTCCAACTTCTCCCAGCCCGCTCCCGAATGCCTTCCTATGCTCCCGCGGACAGGAGAAAGGGGCAGTACGGAGCGGCGGCCAAGGGCTGGCTGTAACGCCAGGTGTGTGCATTGCACGCGCTTGCACCTGGAGCGGTGCAGGGCCATGACTTCCCTTCGAGCTTCATGTGCTTTCAGAATTAAAGTGAGCACGCAGTGACATCTAATTGTGACACAGTGGCATTTAATGTGATTAACTGCACTACTTTGAATTTTCCACCCTTTTCAGCGGTTACGGTTTGAAACATTTGTTTTAGCTTGAGAAGGTGTCACTTGGTTTCATTTGTTTAGAAAAAAAGGATAGAATAAACGTAGAGGGCACATGGAAAGCGTTGGTAGCGTGGAGTGGAGCAAGGTGCTACATTAAGGTCTGTTCTGTTAGACGCAGGTATGCTGTCCTCATATGCTAGAATAAGGATTTTAGGTGAAAGTCCCACACATTTCAATGCTGAGACCTTTGCATCTCCAACAGCTGAATTATGCTACATTGAACTAGTATTTCATATGGTAATGAGCTGACTTTTAAATCTTAAATCTATGGATGATGAATCCATAAGTAAGGAAAGCTATATGATGCTTCACATGAATCACGGGTTATTAATATCAAAAGTGGTTCTTCCACTGTATTCGACTGGTTTATTGGCAGTAATTATTAAATGATTCCATATGACTGCATTCCTTTTTCTGTTGGCATGCAGACTGTAGGTATTGCCTGAAACTGAAAGGTGTGCTTCCTGAAAAGTGAGAAATTTCAAGGTCTATTTGTACAACCAGTGATACTCTATCTGGAGAACTGTGATGAAAATCATTAAAGTAGTTCTGCCTTGTTATCCTTGAATTTTAAGTGTTTGATTTACAAAGCTTTGGTAGTTGACTTAACTATGGTTCAACTGTGTTGTGTCCAATAATTCGAGTTCGATTGCCAGTGAAATGTAATCATCTGGGATTCTAGATGTTTTTGTTGTAGAACCTACGAAAATCACTTGCTGGTTTGAATTAGCTGCCTTTCTGGTACCAGAAGCAGTAGATAAGCAAATACATGAGAAGGCATTCAGGACAATACTGTCTGAAGTTTCTCGTTGCTTAAACAGTAGTGAAGATTAATTTTCAGCAAACAAGCTGCTGTCACTTCTGGATATGGAAAACTGACTTGACTATGTTTTCAAAGTGTAGGTGGCTAATGTACACCATGATCTAAAATCTGTTTTTGTCAAAAAAGCTGATGAGTTGCTGCTGATAATTTGTGTTGAGCTAATATACTAGCTCATCTTGACTATCAATTGCATATTTGTCAATTAAGAAGGGGTTGATCAGAATAAAACAAACTGAAAGAATGATACAGCTTTTCTAAAAAGGTCTGCTCATTGATTACTGTATGCTGTATGTTCCCTTTTAACTGAGCTCCACAAAATGTGTTATGTTATGTTATGCATTGGATGCTGCTGGTTCCAAGGCAGACTGAAGTAATAGATGGAAGGTGTTTTGGGTTGCTTGGCTTTGCTTTCCATCCAGCTTTTTCACTGCTGCTTTTCCTCGAAGTCACTTTGCTTCTCTTGCTTTAATTTTCCAAAGGAAGGTAAAACTATTTCCCTTTGTAGAGCACTTTTACATATCAAGAGGGCCTTTTAGCACCTGTCTGTTATTAGTCCTAGTGGTAAATACTATACCAAGTATTACCATGTCTTTTCCCCTGGTAAAAGGAAAGAGGAAGTATTTTAAGAGTGGTTCCTTGAGCAGTAGGAGCCTGGCTTTTACCTTTTTTCCTTTTTTTTTTTTGTGTGGGCTTGTACAGGGTTTTTTTTTTTTAATATCTTGAGAGTGGTTGTAAGCTCTAATGGAATTTTTTTTAGTACAGTCTCATCCTTTTGTGGATCATCTAATGCCTGACAGGGTGTTAATGCATTATCCTTTCATGATAATGCATGAATCCTTTCCTTCAGTCAGGACAATCACAGCATCTTGATATTATGAACTCAGCATTTTATAGGTATCTATGAGAATTCTACACCTCTGACAAATTTGTTTGGATTCAGCCAGCCAGTTTCCAAGTGGAGGAGCACCTATCAAACACCTCCCCCCCCAGCACTTCCTGTTTGAGACTGATTTGCTTCACTATTTGGGATACAATATATTACATTTATCTCTTAACTAATTTCAAAAATTTTCCTTCACATCAGTTTTTTTCTTCCCTATAGTGATAATGAAATCAGTTTCCCTCTACGTTTAATGTATTCTATCCTACTTTCTTTTCCCTTTACTTGCTCCTTCATAGTTCTTTTTTTGTTGCTTTCCTCGATGGATGTGCTTTATATTACGCCCTTGTGCCTTCGGCTGGTTTTTCTTCCCCACAGAAAGTGATGTATATAATCCTGGTTATTCTAGTTTTTTCTCTGTGTTTTTTAATACTCTTAAATTGCTATCAATCCACTTGCATATACACTCACTTCTCATCCACTAAGATCTGTAAGTCTTCAGTTTGGAGGAAAAGGGAAAAAAAAGCATGATACTTTTCAGGCAGAGGATTGAACTAAAATAGGAAGTTCTATTGTCTGTGGGAAATACAGCATTTGAAAGGAAACAAGGTTTTTTGCCTTTGTTCATATGCTTTTGGCTGCTGAGAAAAGGTATCATGATGTAAGTCTTATCAGGTTACTCCTACTGCATTTGGATTGGGCCCTTTTATAAGCACCCGCTTGTGTGTCTGATGCATCTCAGTGTTCTCTAATTTAGCTGCTTGGAGACTGAAGCACATTTTATAACTCGCGCTCTCCTATTTCTACCACCTTGGAGCCTCTGACTGCTGCAAGGGTGATAATACCTCTTTTCTGGTTTTTGTTATTTTGGACTATGTCCCGGATTCTGAAAGATACCAAGGCGCCAGATTGCAAAAAGAGTTCTCTGTTCCAGTACATCTGTGAGTCAGTCTCTTTAAGTTTTTTGGAAGGAATCTTGAGGTTGTCTGACACAGATTACATGCTATATATTTCATGTTTACAAGTTGTGGTTTCAAAGAAAGAATGATATGGGATAAGATTGGAACAACTTAGACGGTTGTACTTATTTCAGATGACTTTGCAAACTAAATAATATTTGTTGCAGAGCCACCCCTTCCCTAAAAGATGGAAGGGAAGCTTCTTTGAACTACTCAGCTATATATGCAGTGCTGTGCACTGCATCTTACAGCACAAGCTGAACAAGTACTGTGTTGGAGAGGCAGCAAAACTAATTATAGACTTCCGGGAATATAAACTTAATTAGCATAATTACAAATTTATATTGGTTTTCTTAATTCTCTGAAAAATGTTGGTTTTTTTTTTTAAATCACTTAAAGAACAGAAAATGTTGTCAAAAGTGTATGCGGTTCTGAGAATACGTGCCTGTATTTTTGGGGGAGGCTAGATTGACAGCTTGCTTATGCTAGTCTGTTGGTGTAATAAATTACCTTATACATTAAATGAACTACAGAATAACAAACAAATGTAGTTACATTTTAGCAAAGCACTTATCAAAGATCAGAAATAATGGATAATTTTCAATGAGTTTATACCTTTTTGTTGGCTGACTTTTCAATTAGATGTTATGGTTGCGACATGAATTTAGTCTTCTGACAGCTGACTCAATGCAGAAGTAAAATACTATAAATGCCCTAGTAGTATGACATTTTAAACTTATTAGAAACAGGAATCTATTCTAAAGCCAAGTGTAGGTTTTTGGCATATAATAAAAGGCATTAAATTTTGTTGAAGCATTTTTTTTAATAGCTAAGGCTTTTGTACTCTCTTTTCCCCTTTTTTTCTGCTCTATGGTAAGCTGTATTAATTTTCTGCAAGTATTAATAGAATGTCTGTTCTCTGTCTGCTGTTTTCACACATTTGAAAAATAAATTTGGTAGAAAATTGGTCAATAGATTTTAAGTTACTGAAGGAGAGTTTCCAACAAATATTCTGCAAGTGCTCTCATAAAATTTGTGTAGGGAACAGGTCTGGAAATTGTTGGGTGCTCTTAATGAAAAAATGTGCACATGTAATTCTCATCCTTTACAATCACAGCTGCTTGTAGATGTAAGTATGTAATGACAATAAAGACTGATGGTAGACTCAGCAGTACTAACTGAAATCATTGAAATAACTGAAATCACAAGTAGTTGGTACTGCTTCTACAATGACAAATGTGCCTCACTAATCTACCAGGAGTTTTGATTGCAATAGTAGCATAGTAGATTAAATTTTAATATAGTTCTAATTTACATACATTTTTAAAAGGTGTAATTGAAGGTTCCTCACTCCAGGCTAATTAAATGAAAAAGCCATGGTATGAGAGTTAAAATATTTTCATGGATCACAAAAATCTCTGAGAGGAATTAACAGAAATACTAAGAGACTTTATAAGAGACTTAATTTTTTCTCTTAAATATTGAACAGGAGCTGTGCAGTATCTTTTCACAGTCACCTGTGGAATTTGATTAATAAAGTAGAATTATTTGCTAAGGGTTTAAAACAATTTAATCAAATTCATGAATATTGGAAAGGTCACCTGAGAAGTCTAAGCAAGGTTTGTGAAAGGACAGCAGGATGACACGTAAAACTGCTTGTTGGTATATGCAAACTAGTGTGTTTTGGAAGCAGAAAATAAGTTTCCATTTATATGTCTGAAGAGTTTCTGAATTAACAGTATTAATATAACAAAAAATTTGAGCATTATTACGGTTTGATATGGTGCTGTTATCCAAATTATAGCGGTAATCAGAAATGGGCAAAAAAACAGAGAAGGAACTGCCATTGTATACAAATTCATTAATTCTTATCCACTATTCAAAGTGCATTATTAACTCTCAATTAGTTTAAAAGAGATAAGTCACAGTATTGTAAAGAGTTTGATATGATGGATATGGCAGAGTTTTTCAAAGGAATGAAAAGATTGGAATTATTTACCCAAGGAAATGAAAGAAAGTGAGGAGTGGTCTATAAAATACATATGAATTTAAGCTCTCCAATAGCAGATGTAAAAGCAAAGCACCTTCAGTCATTAAAAAGAAATTTATGGAAGCCATACATTTTTTGTGAGAAGGGAATTGAGACTTTTCTTGTGTCCGCTAAAAGTACCTGTATTTCTCTCAAGATATGTATGTATCTGTGTATCTGTCATTCACTGTTAGAGTATTTCACTTGAACACACAGAACCAGCTTAAACTCCTTGGTTTACTTGCTTCAAACCAATAATTTGCACTTTGTTCTTTCTCATCAGAGGTGGCTGCTCAAATAAATTAATATTCATTGCAGTGAGCTATTCCAGTTTTCTGTAGCTGAAATAAATGTGGTTTCTGGGTTTTGGAGTGATTTTCTGGCTGTTTTATGTAATGAACTATTTTACACAAAATAAAGCAGTCCAACACAGAGGGATGCCGAGTAAAACTCCTGCATCAATAGATTGAATATGGAAATGGCTTGTGGCATGGGGATGGGAAATTTGAAAAATCATGAATGAAAATTGATGTATTAAGGGAAGTTGTCTTAGACCAGTCCAGCAAGTTTATGAGGGCCCTTTTTGGGTGTGGAATTGTCTTCCAGAGTAACTCTTTTGTCTGGTATCTGCACTGCATAGTAGATGCATAGATTATGGAAAACACTAAGATACTTTACTGGTTGTATTTGTGCTAAATACTATATTGAAGTGGCTTGTCCAGCAGCTACCAGTTGCCAGTTCTGAGGTAATGGCTATAGAATGGCCAAAATTAGAGTTGTTAGATATATTTCTCTGACATGACACTGGTCATGGTTTGAGAATCCTTTATCTTGCCAGCACATTCAGGTTCACATAGATTGTCTGACAGATCAGCTGTACCAGATAAGTGGTTTTCTACAAATAGTTCTTATTATCATAAAACAAAACCGCACCCTCCATAGTGATTTTGGAACAGGTCTTCAAGTAATTTAAAAAAAAATTCGGGAAAGTCACATGTCATTTATAACTTGATAATATGTGGGAACTTAAGTAGTTCAAGCAGCACTTGTAAAAGTGGCATGCAGAGTCAGCTTTTCAGTAAAAAAAGGAAATGCTTAACTTGTTAAATCTTGTTCAGCCACTAGCCACTGAATGTCTGTGCAGAAATGCTTAGAGAGGTCTTTTAACTCTCAGCTGGTTCTGCCTTTTGTTGATCTTAAAGGAGAAGGCTGTGATTGCCAAACTTTCCCAACTGTGTTTCCATGTGCGGTTATGAAATTTAGCAAGCTTGAGAAGACAAGTGAAAATACAAGTTGAGTTTGTCATAGGTGCTCTTTCTTTGGAAGCCTCTCTTCAGGAATGAGGGATTTACAAACATTGTCTAATTTGTGGGGAAGGAAATTTCACTTCTATGCCACCCACCTATCCAGTATGGCAAATGTTGGTCTCTGCTGATAATACAGGACTGTGGTATTTGTTCTATCTTAATACTCCAAGCAAACTGCTCTGGCTGATCCCGTTTTGGGCGCCCTCAAATATCCTATGATTAGATGATCTTCACAGCAGGAGGAAATATTATCTTACAGTTAATTCAGGAGAAGTGATAGGTGGCTTAGATTGCTGTAGAGATGATAATGAAAGTTTCTGGCACTGCAGTTTGATCTGAATTTGCCCTTGTGAAAAAGGATCAAACCCTCTGCAGCACATATGTGGTATTGCAGGGCCCTACAATGTAGCTGAGGAATGGCATTATATGGCGGAATATCAGTCATACACAGAGTGGACTGAGGTTACTTCACAGTCTTGAAGATTCAGGACTGTTGTGCCATGGAAGCTTCCAGTGTGGCACCCGCTGGGAGCAGTGCTGTCTGTGTCCCCAGGCAGGACAACGGGATGCATTCTGTGGCTCTGGGTAGCATGAGTGGTCTACAAAAAATAAAATCCTTCTTAAAAAGAAGTTAACAGTTTTTGTTTCCCATGGAAATGAACTTTGAGCAAGTTCCGTTCTATGGGGAGAGATTCTGTAAAATCCAGTCCAAAAAGAATATATTGTCTACCAGCTATGATCTTTCCAGTAGTGGAAGTCGGATACTAGGAATTATCTGTTTCTAGCTGATTTAGCTAGACTTTTAGCTTCTAACTACAAAGATTTTATTTATTTGTCTAGAAAATGGAAGAAGTTTTATTAGGAAGGAGGAGAATTTCTGTTTATTGTATTGGTCTAAAAGAGGTCCAGTTCTTTTGGGAGGAGAATTGGACCTCTCTTCCTTACCTGTCACTACTCAGCTGGTCAACACATTCTTTTATTCTGGGGTGACAAGTGAAGTACACGTCTTTAAGCTCTGGACAGGTCTGTATTCCTGCTATATGGTCATCTGTCCTATCTGCAGGAAAGTTGAGAGTGATGCTTCATGGCTCAAGTCTTTTCCAGTACTAGCAGTATTCATGAAAAAATTGGTAGTGGTGATATTACATCGAAAGGGAAAAGAAACCAATTAAGGTAGATGGTATTGATTCTTAAAATCTATCATAGTTCATAGATGCTTAAAGCACTAACATGATCATAGGCTGTCTTCTAGTGAGCTATGGGTTCCTCATAAGTTTACTATTTATTAGAGATCTGATCAGTGTTGCTGAAAGTTCAAAACCTGTGGACCATTCCTTTGAGTGTCTGATAATTTGCTTAATACAGAATAGCATGTAACACTTGGAATGACCTTCTCATGGTGGATTGCTGTGGCCCAATGATGGGACATCTTAATAAATGTATGTACATTTGTGACTTGAAATTTTTATTCTGAACTTCAGTCAGATTCTGGCACCATGCTCTCTGCCTAGGTATTCGAGAGTTTCTGTGGGAAATAGCTGCTTAATGATCAGTGTTGTCCTAAAGTAATACTTAGTAAGAAGTTTCATGTAGAATAACTTACTGGTATAGAAAAATCCTCGTAACTTTTAATGTTTTACAATATTTAGTCTCTTGCCCTGTCACATAAAACAGCCCCTTAATTTTATCTCTAATTGTTCCTGGGAATACATTGGAAAGCAAAGCCACTTGTATATAGAAAAAATCTAAATGGGTCATCTTCTGTGTCTGAACATTTTCAGAAATTTAAGTGCTTTCCAGTAGCTCAGTGGTTACATATGGAAGCACTGGCTACCAAGGTGGATTTTTGAGCCTGAATGTGTTAGGAAGTAAGTGCTTCAGATTTTTGTAATCCTAAACCGTATGTTGATTATAGATATTCTAGTCCATCCTTGATTATAATGAGCCTCTTTACTAATAGTATTTCTTTTTAAATTATCTGTGTCATTAAAGAGTATTTTTTGAATAAAAAGATTAATTTTATTAGGCAAAGAGATAAAGATGTGGTTTTAAAATAGGGACAATTGGAAAAAAAGCTTTAAGAGCTGTGTTATGCAGTCATAAAATATGTTGGAGGTTGAATTACTGTTCTGGTTTTTGGTCAGTTTTTGTTTTCACACATGTCTGCTAGAGAGAACTAAGAACTCTGCTTGATGATAACTTTCTAGAAGGCTGAGAGACTTTTAAAGACAGATTCTTCTCTACCTATTTTATGTGTCCTTTTTTTAGGAATTCATGAGATCATGTTGCAGCACTTTCAAGCTATGTGCTATAAAACTTTTTAACTTTAATTTCCCACCTTCCTCAAAAGTCTGACGTCCGACACCAAACTTGATATTTAAGGGTTTTTTTTCCCTTGCAGCTTATACGTATGCCATTTTTGCAGGTTTGCAGTTTAGCTTCATTTTCAAGATATTATGTCCATTTAGATCCCAAGACACATCTGTTAGCTTGATTTTTAGAGTGCTCAGCTACCTCTTAGCTGGAGTTGCAGACAAAATGATAGATGGTTTTGATTTCGTGTTGAAACAAGTGCAACCATTTGGACACTGTTCTTGAAAGGATTGTAGAGAAGCTTGATTCAGCTCTACTTGAGAACAATACTTTGATTCAAAAGAAACACTTCAGAAAAATATATATTGTGCATAACTCTTGGAATGTTGAAATATCTGGAGCCTTGTAGAAAGAAAATACATGTTAATTGCACAGTTATGGCTCTTCAAAAAATGGAGACACTTTCAAATGTTTAAAACAGACAACGAAACACTTTGATGTAATTGTAATAATCATATTGTTGTTCAGATTGGCATGGAGTTTTTTTCTAAGCTTCCTTAATGAAAATTTATACCTGGTACATGGTGGTCTCACTGTAGTGAATGTATGAATTTTGGCATGAACTATGCAAGCCTTCGAGATAAGATTTAATAAGTAATGTTAGCTTGTTTTGTGCTTAGTGGAACAATGGCAAAGGAAGGTGAATAATATTCCAATTTGTGTTTGTCTATAATGTATTTTTAATATGTGTGTTGTCCCCCACAGGAGGTAGGAGGTATGCTTTTGAACTCCCTGAAAACAAAGGAAGATGCTTTTGCTTTGTAGGGGACAGACCTAATATCAAAGATGGGTACCCTGTCTCCTCACGACGTTTTGTAAGAGAAAATAAGGACAGCTGCTTCATTTTTTGAAGGAAGGAATGTAAGCAGCTGAGTTCATTCTCAGGGGATAGAGAAGATTGCCTATAGGTTTAAGTTTAAATATGACAGATGAAAACTAGAAAATGGTTGGAATATAAAGTTTACTGTCATTCATAGATTTTAGATTCATATCATACTGTATGGTGGTAGTCTGGAAGAGGTTAAAACAAGTTTCTTCTCTGAAAGGCAGTCCATACTGTCATGGGCAATATGATGGGGCTGAGGCAGTGCTGGCTCATTTCCAGACATGAACAGGGAACTGTTTTCAGCTGTCCATGTAGGTGTACAGTAAATGTTGTATTAGATCTAGGCTTTAACAGTATGGTCAGATTTGATGGAACTGTATGTAATGAGAAGTTGCTTGTCACAGTAGGTAAATAAAAGCAAAGTGGGGTGGGGCTTGTTTGTTTGTTTGTTTTGGTGCTTTTGTTGGTTGGGGTTTTCTGTAAAAATAAAGTTGTCTGTGCAGTACTGAAAAATATATCTTCTACATAAAAGCTGATACACTTAACCTCTGTGGAAATGGAGTCTGTCTCTTAGTGTATTT
>VWYI01022255.1:154306-166527 GCA_013399455.1 Anthoscopus minutus | reverse complement strand
GTACAACAATGGACCAAATACATTTAATCTCATGATTCAAAATACAGGAAAAAAGCTTGAGGTCTGAGCATTAATATATCCAAGTACCAGATTTACTGGCTTCAGTATTTCAAATAAACCTCTTAACACATACTAGTATCAAATTCCAGGTAAATTCCAAGCTTCAAAGCTCAATCTATTTCCTCCCTCTCTATACTCTCAGACTACAGCAAAGTGTCCAGTTTTGTAAGAACAGCTACCAGGGCATTTTACCACTAAATGTTAAGAGACTGCAACAACAGGCACAAGACCTAGCCCCTCTAAGAGGAAGTGAAAGAAGAAAGGCCAAATGCATGTGGTATTTTCCTGCAAGTCAGTGTTTGGAGCTTGATACTCATGGAAAACCTACCATAATAAACCATCATCTAATGTACAAGATACTCTCTCAACAAATTAGCTTTCTATGACCTCTGTTCACAGCAAGATGATTTTAACAATAAACTGTGCAACTTTTTAACCTTTCTCAGCTCTACTGAACACTGGCAGGTTAATTCCTGTAAAAATATACGTATTCTTACCAATTTTTCAGATTTTAAAGATAGAAAAAGCTTCATAGAACTCCAAGACACAAAACCAGACATACTAAACACAGATTTTTTTGTTTTTATTATTTATAAATAAACATTCCATACCATTCAAAGTGACTTCAGGAAAACTGGTACTTAAAATTAACAGAACAAATAATTACTTGAACTTTTCCAGAATGCAGAAATCCATTTTGATCTAATAAACCTCTTTATTTAATGTGCAAAATACTACAACTGTCATGCACATATTTGAAAGGTTATTATTTATGCAGCAAAAGGGTAACTATAACTATTTGTATTTGTCTCACACATTGCCCCACACAGATAAACAGCCTTAAGTGTACTGCAATGCAGTGTGATGCCATGAAACCAAATAAGCAGCAGAATACAGCCAGCTATTAATGGTTACTCAAGAAAGTGCAAGTGCTTTTGGTACAGAAATGCCTAGAACATCTTCAAGCATGGCCTTCCACAAAGCAATGTAATCAGTTTAAAGTGTGGGTGTTTCCTTCTGATCACTTCACCTCCTGTACTCAACAAGAACCTTACGAAACACCTGCCCCTTCAAACATGGCCAAATGGCAATTACTGCAAAGTACTCTCAAGAAACCAACATCTCATCTTAATTAAACCTACAGAAAAAAAAGAAAAAAGAATTCATACTAGAGAAGTCAATACTTGCAATATACCTCATTTATTTTCTCCATGCTTTGGGACAGATCAGCCAAAATTTTTAACAGTTCTTTGCCTGACCAGTCCTAAAAACTGAAATTCCATAATCTTTCTGCATCACCTTCCCTGGAGTCTAGCTAGAAATTTTCCTCATTCACAACATCATTCCCAAATCTAGTGTATACCATCTATCCAGGACAGAGCTTTATTGTATTAAATAACCACCTCTAGTGTCTCAGTATGTGACAGTAACTTATCCCAGAATAAAAACTTAACTTTGAGTAACTTGGTTGACAGTTTGCTCTCTTCAGGTTACAGTTTACTGTTTCAACTCTAAATTCAATTTTTGTTTTTCAAATATAGGACTTTTATCTCTGAGGTAAAACACTTCATTTTTATCCAGTCTCTGAAACCACACAGAAATAATCCCTTTTAGCATGTTCTATCATCTACTAAACCCTTTGAAGACAGGTTCTACAATAGCACTAGACTTGCCTGTATGCTCAAAACAGCAATAAAGACATTTAAGCAAAGTAGAAAAATATACTTTTTTTTCTTATTCAGCCATGAAATGCAAATCATTCGTTTCACCTTAGAAATGAATCACACAGCACCACAGAATATATGGACAATTTTATTTCTACATAAAAATGTATGTTCTGCACTTGCATATCAAATGCAAACATTAAGTTTAAGAAAAATTCTAAAAGTGATGTTTAACTTGTAAGCTGTCACAAATTAAATACATCATGCTGTTCTGCAAGTCATAAAACACAGTGCAACACTGAGGTTTTCCTGTATTATTGCTCACATCACCATGAGATATTGTTACAGGCTGGACTGCTTTCAAGGAAAGTCTCAAATGAATTCTTAGTACTGCATACAAGTGCCACAGATGCTGTTTTTAAATAGCATGCAGATTCATTCTAATGCAAAATTTAACAACTTTTTATATATATTTGAACACCTCCATTACTTTTCAGTTTTGTTACATGACTTCCAATTTTCCTTAGCTCTCAAAAAAGCAGACAAACACCTGCTTATACCTTTCCCACTCAGGAAAACATAAGTATCCTTTGGAGAATTTGGGAGAAAGATATCTTGACAAATAAATTAGACACATCTACTATAAATCTCTTCCCCTTTGTATAAGAAAACAAATTAAAACTGCTGGAATACTTGTGAGATGTAAGTATCAAGGGAATTACTGCTACTGTTTATATTTCCCCTTGCTCCTACTTCTACACCATATTTTATTCCATTACACTTTTGACACATGCAAAGACAGGAGAAAGCACAATTTTATAAGTGAAAGATTAAGCAGTTTCCTACCTGGTCCTTCATGAACTATGAAGTAGAAAAATGTTTAGCTAATACTATCCATTTCAGTATCAACTAAAAGGCTACTCATGACTTCCTGGAAGCCAAATGATCAAAATCATCATTTGCATAGTAAGCATCACTCTCAACTAACTACATACTCAAAAAAAAAAAAGGAAAAAAACAAAAGGAAAAAGTACTTACTATTCCTTTCTGTCCGTTTGGAAAAGAAAAAAATGAGCAGTGTTCTTATACACCAGATTCTTTAGAAGAAAAAGAAGAATTATATTAATTAAAATATATTACAGTAATCATTTCTGAAATCATTTAGCAAGCAAAACATTTGCCAGATAAGATTTTATTCTGCAAACACAAAAGACAGTATTTATATAAAAAACTAAAAATTAAATTAGCATCTTGTCAACAAGACATCAATATTGCTCTAAATAAAATCATCTTTTCTATTAAAATTAACTGTTACTTAAGGCAGAAAGTCTAACGCAGCAGCAGGAATATCATCACTTTCTAAAGAATGTTCAGCANAGGAATATCATCACTTTCTAAAGAATGTTCAGCAGAAAATTACTTAGTCATAACTTCTTATTTGATAGATTTATAATGCATTTTATCCAAAAAAAAACAAAACTTACCAGTTAAGGCCCAAGAGACTTGTGGGAAGAATTCTAATACCAATGAAAACCATGAGATAGAGCTATTGTACAAATGCTCTCCCAAGCAGAATTAACTGACCTGAGTCCTAGTGATTTTAGAGAGCCCTAAGTCTACTCAATTTCTGTAGGGTTTCAGCTGACTTAGCTGGAGCAGTTTATGTCAAGATGAACTTAAATTGATCTATGACCATTTTACATTCCAAAGGTCTCTCTGCAATCATCAGTACTTTGTTTGTTTCAAAGCTTAGAATTGCTTCTAAATATTATGCTGACATTTTTCCTGCTAAGTTATTCATTCTAAGTCAAGTGGCAAACCTCATACACCAAATCATTCCAAGCATCCAAAGCCCTCCTAATGTTAATTAAATAATAGAGCCTAAATTAGCAACGTTTCATTTAAGAAAAAAACTATGTTAAATGTTAGAAAGGTTATCTGACTATAAGCATGCATAAGAAAGCAGGCAAAAGGTTCCAAGAGTTTTGAATTATTCATAAGAATTAGACTTAATACATAAAAACATCTTATTTATTTAGAACATTCCGTATTTATACAATGGTTACTCAGTTAAAAATGCCTTCAAATATTAAAAACACAACACAAGTCAGGGAAGTTAGATGAGGTAACTGGAATCTGACAGCAGCCTACCCAAGGGAAGAAAAACAAAGCAGTTTTACTATCCCATGTTCAAAGGTGTGCTATAATTGATCTAATAATGCTGGAGGATTTATCTGCTTACACAACATAAAATGTGTCTTCAAGAAGTATCAGAAGAAATAAATGTTTACAGGGTTTAAATTGCCTTAAATACCTTCTTACACAGGCAAAAGCACTATTTCTTTTTTAATGTATGCTTAGTAGTCTTCTACCTAGAGCTGTAGTCTAAATAAGTCAGACATCATGAAATAATAAAGCATTTCCTCTTTAAGAAATCCAAGATGAAAGTTTAATAGCAGACCATTTCCCCAATTTTACAACAAAAAGTATGTCTCTGAAAATCAGAACATGAAAATTAAAACCAATTCAAACTGAAATCAGTTCAAGAAGAGCACCCTTCTAACACGCTAAAGTATTTCTTCAGCTTTTCCAGTATTTCAGTATACACTTAAAATTAATGAAGCAATATTCCTAAAACTTTACTTGCTCTACCAACATCAGTAACTTGCTGAGACCCTGAGGGACTGACCTAAGGCAGAAATAAGTTGGTGACTGACTGCAAGCTGGAAAAAGCAGACATACTCCAGTTTGATTAGGTCTGAAAAATCTCTAGAGCTATTACTGGGTGGCACCAGGCATTCAGCATGGAGTCACCTCTTGACCGAGAACAAAGACAAGCTGGCAGCTGCTTGCCATTCATATCTGCCAAAAAAAGCTGAAGGGGAATAGCTTAAGGAAAAAAAATCTGATAAACAGTTGCAAGTCATAAGAGAACAACAGTCTGATTATAAGTGCTAGTAAGCTGATATCTAAATCAGAATTTTACAGAGAGCTATCTAGAGAAAAGTAAGCAGAACTGGAAGACAAAACAGAGAATAAAAGTCCAACATGTAAATTCTAACTACGGCACTAGAAGCCATCACCTTCAATAATAAAAGCTTTAATTTCTACACTAATTCTAACACACCTATGTGAAAGGAGGCTGGTAATACTTCCTCTTTTACAAGCCTTTCCTATCAGCATGAAAAAGCCTCACATACTAACAACAAACACTTTGAAATGCTGGTCCTTAAAAACAAAACTAATTAACATTACTGCCAAAGATTAATCTGAGATCTAATTTCTATATTAATCCTTTCCAGTAAAGATACTGCCGCCCATGAATCTTCTCCACAGGAGTCCACAACAGCAGCATATCACTGATCTGACAGACAACACAGTATGACATACAAAAAGCATCCTCAAGTTGGGGGTTTTCCACATGTTACATTATGCTGACCCATTCAAAGCCTCAAATATTTACTTTTGACTTTGCCTTTCTAGTCTAAAGCTAGGGTATCTACAAACCATGCTCTCATACAAAGGTGCTGTACAAATATGGAAGTACTTATGATCATTTCAGCACATGAGTAAATGTACTGTGCTCCCTGTTGGTAGGAAAGATGCTCAGAAGGCTGCTCTCACCTCCCTGATGGACTGGAGGAAAGGGAGACAGCAAAGCAGCTGTTCAGTGAGGTGGAAGCCCATTTTGTTCCTTTTGGAAAAGCAGATTTCTTGGACCACAAAAGCCATAAGCATCAGGATAAGCATCCAATCAGCTCGGTGGAACAAATATGTAGGCAATACCTTCCCCAGTCAACATACAATGAAGTCTGCATATTTTCATGTTGAAGAAAACAGTCAATGATTTTCCAGAAA
This sequence comes from Anthoscopus minutus, assembly GCA_013399455.1. NCBI lineage: Eukaryota > Metazoa > Chordata > Aves > Passeriformes > Paridae > Anthoscopus > Anthoscopus minutus. The sequence goes on along the minus strand of VWYI01022255.1, from coordinate 160,945 downwards.
AACAGCTAATTATGTACAACTAGTCTTCAACATACTTAGAGAGATGACCTAGAGTCAAGTCAATTCTGTGCTAATAGTCACCTAACATATAAAAGTAAGTTTCTCCATTCATTCTTGTATTTTCCCCCATTTATACACTACATTTTACATACAGGTGACACACCTTTGATTACCTCCACATTAGTTTTCAAATTGCAGTAAAAACAAAACCCAAGATAATGTTCTTGTGCTTATACTACATTACCCTACAGTTGTTCAGACACAGCTCTCTAGCCTCAGTGTAATTTTGATATGCCAAGTAACTTTAGATGCTATTATCTTTTGATGATAAGACTTAGTTCTGTACTAAATCCAGACCCATGAGAGACATTCACCTCAAAGAAAGTGTCTGCCTAACTACTTGAATTTATTTTAGAAGAAAAAATTCAGCAAGTTATGACATCTCAAGAATTGTCAAAGCAAACTCAAACCCCTGCTGAGACATATTTTCCATCTCCTTTTATCAAAGAGACAGCAGTTAGAAAATAAAAAAGGCATATTTACTTACATCAATGGAAATGCAAAAAATGGAAGTGTCATTGTCAGCCTTGCTGTCCATTCGTCAGGAAGACACCACAAATATACAATTAAGCAAGTAATAAGGTAAAGAAGTGAGGAGTAGAGAAGAAGCCTTCCAACCCATAATTTCTGTAGCCTCTGATTTTTTTCTCTAAATTCTTCTAATGTCTGTATTTCCTGCAAATAAACAGGGTTCAGCCTTATTAGTGCAAATAGCCTTATTAGTGCAAATAGTAAGTGGTTTTACTAAGCTGCCTTTAAATGTTTGCAAAAATCAGCTCTACCAGTTTGATACTTGATTAGAAAAGTCAAGCAGCTTTTTGAGAAATGGTAATATTTACCCAAAGATAACTTTCATAGAATAAATACACCACACTAATAAGGTGATGATACAGGCCACTTGCACCTTATTAGCAAGTGGTAAGCAAAGTTAAAAATCAGCACTTTTTCAAATTTGTAACGCATTAGCACATTTGGGACAAGTGAAAAACACCAGTATCTTATGAATGGCAGCCTTTACTATCACCTAAGTCACTACTAACCATACTCAGCATTCTGAAGCTTTCATCAGGTATCTGTGGAATTTTAAATGCCTCTAACACTTTTCTACAAATAGGGTGAATTACTGGAACCTCTCCATCATTTTACTTGTTCTTCTTTCTGTTCTTTCCTCACATTAGGAGTGAAATCCTGAACATCTGTATGATGCTTCTGGTATATTAAAAAGTGATCAAGCAATGCTCTGCTGTTAATGCAATTAACCATTTTGACTGTATTTCAAGTGACAAGAGAAATACTCACACTTTCATTAAAAGGAAAACAAAAACATCAACAGTATATTTCAAAACAGAGCAGAGACATCTGTCACAAATGCTGGTGAAAAATCACAATTGATTACTGAATAATCTGTATTTGTTAGATAGTTATTCTGTCCATGACCTTACTTACTTCTACTACAGTTACAACTTCTACACATAAAACCATACATTGAAGCTTTTCTAATCAACCTGATGAATGGAACTCTGCATTAGTGACATTTTCCATAACATGGAACTTTAAGCATTAATTATAACTGAATTGTGTAATCAAGGCAGCATCATATTCATTCCCATTTCAGGCTCTCTAAATATATATTTGCCCTGTGATATTTTTTTAAATTACTAAACAGTAAGAGGAAAAAAGATAACAATTCCTCTGATATGCAGAATTTCAATTACTGGAATAATTACCAAAATAATTTAAAATTTCATGATTGCATTTTACCTAATGTGAGAGAAACACATGGCCAGCAAAAAGGAGGTATATTTCTAAACAAAAAAATCAAGCAAAACACCAAAAAGCAAACACATACCTTATCAATTTTTTCTAATACTTCTACAGTGGAAGGCTTTGCCTGCTTACATGGGAAAGAACAAAGATATTAATCTCACTTTTAAAAATTCAGTATTTTGAGAATTATTGTACATTAATAGTTTCCCAACAAAAAGACATATTCATAATAGATTAATAAATTATCTATTTTACATAAAGGTAAGAAGATTTCCTACTTTAGTGTGACAAATAGAAGGGACCATAATGAATCACTGTTTTAGTTGGTATTACTCTTAACTGAAGGCTCCTCTCCTACATCACAAAAAAATGAAAACTTCTAATGCATCTACAGCGATAATGAATGTGTGGGTGGAAAGTAAAACAAGAACAGAATTGATGAGTGGCAGAAATAGGCAAAACACAGAGAATATACAAAGGAAGCCCTAACCTGAGTACTCCAGCTTTTTATTACTATTCATTCCGTGTAAGGACACATGGTGTAAATAAATCATAAGCAACTGAAAATAAGGGCTGTCATCACCAGTAAAATTCCCCATAGGACTAACTGAAAATCCACTTTCTAGGAATCTTTCCTAATTTCTGAGAATTATCAAGCCACAATCTTTCCCCATCCTTAACACCACAAATTCAAAAATCATAGCTCACACAGCATCACCCTGAAAGTGAGGTTCTGTTATACAAAACTGACATTCCACCAAAAGTTTCACCTTTAATGGAGTTTTTTATGGAAAGCTCTGAAGTCGGTTGCTAATAAGCAAAGGCAAATCTAAACCCAAACAACTCAGAACAGTAAGGAAAGTAGTCAAAAACCTCATGTCTCTACTTCCTCATAAACTCAGTACACCACTCAACAACCAATAAAAGCAGATAAAAAGACAGACACATACAGGAGTAAGTAGCTACCAAACTATTTGTTAAAGCAGCCAGAAATGTATTCTGCACATACCCATTTTTAGCTAGATCAACAACCTTTCAAGTCACAGATGCTCCAGTGCTATCCCAATGATGGACCACAAAAGTACTGAGATTTACATAAAGAGTTAAAACTATTTTTTTAAGTTAACCAAGCCAGAGTCAGACTGGTACTGCAAAGGAAATGAAGGACAACAGCAGAGTCTCACAGCTTAGTGATTTAGCAAATACTTTTGGTCACAATATCTCACTACTGGACTTTTAAGTGATATACAGGAAAATTCTATCACTATCATTTAGGCAGCATTAATAGTCAACATGTCCTAGGTACTCCCACCTCCCAGAATACAGGTTATTACATTGTTACACAATGTTACTTACCCTCCATCTTGAAATTAGTCCACCCATCTTCTATTGCGGACTAATGTCAGAGCTATCAATCTTCTACGAGAATTCACAGCTAGAAATAAAGCATTAAGCACTTAGGAGCAATCTAACAACATAATCATAGATTCTCAAATCCATTCCAACATCTTAAGAAATGAAAATGTTATACAAAGCCATTATCTATCTATGTATTATTTTAAATTCAGTTTTCTGATTCATAGGCCATCCTGAAAGTCAGTTGATCAGTCCAGATGTGGCCAAAGTTATTTTTATTTTGGGAATACTTAACCAGAGGGGAGTTCTGAAAAACACAGGCAAAAATGAACTGCAAAAAGAGCCACAAAAATACTCCAGCAGGAAAACAATTTTAAAAACTTAGTATTGGGCAGGATTATTTAAGACACCAATTTCCAGTTATTTCCTCTGCTACCCCTAAGCTTAACTTAGTATTCCTTTTTAGCTGTCACTCCAGGCATTCATTACTAACATCCTTCTGTTCATGGGAAAATTTCTCAAATAAATCTATTTTCTTTTTATGCTCTCATCAAGAATATGCTGGACAGCACCATTGTTCCTTTGTATGCTCAGTTTTAAGTTCAAAGAACCATTTTCAAAGACTTCATTTGCTATACAGAAGCACCACATTGGCAGGTCTTCCCTGCACAACCAATAATGCACAATGCAGTCATCAGAACATCAAATGATTAAAATAGTTCCAAACAGGCAAGAGCAGCTCACCTCACCCTACACAAACCTGGAACCCATGAACAAAATTATTTGATAATCTAAGTTACTATAGCAAAATTGTAGCAACTTTCCATTAGAAGATAGCTGAATAAATTGAACCTTAGAATGTCAGACTTTCTCTTTAGTCATTTAATGTACAAGATTTTACCTATTGAAAAAAAAGACTAATCAGTTCAAAACAGCCCTAACAGTAAACTAATGCTCAATTCCAATCAGAGCTCAAACCTTTTTACATCCTGGAATGAAACACTACCACTTATTAAAACAAAGCACAGATCTAGCTAGACAGGAATATAAGTGATCATTATCTTGCTTATTAAGTTTCCTTCGGCCAAAAATTGAAAGATATATTTCAATCCAAATTTGTTTTCAAATTGTCTGAGGCTGTTAGAACAATTTAATATGTGCTCACTAGCACAAGCTACTGTAGTCTAGTAACCTCTTCACCTTTTCAGAAAGTCAAGAACTTCAGAACTATAGGCCCTACTGGTTTCAGAAACCAGTCCTTAAAGATAAGGAAATCCTTATCGGAAATGCCACGAAAATGAAGCTGGAACAGGTGGGCAAATCAGCTCCACTGCTGCTAAATTAGTAACACAAAGGGGTGAGACATAGATAAAGCAATTACCCCTTGGACTCGAACAAATTCTCAAAATAATCACTACTGCAGCAACTCACCTCAGTAAAACAGTAGTCTTTCTTTTTTAAACACACAATGCAACACCAAGAATTTTACAGAGCTGTGACTTTGCAGATACAGGCGAGTTTTTGCATGATAGGTATTGCAGTAGATCTGAGCCTACATTTTCTTCCCAGATATTTCTACAGACATAGATAGCTTCCATATTGTTTTGCAATAAAGATACTGCGTCAAATAGTCAATTGAGAAGCATGTAAAGCCAGCACAAGGCTCCCAAATCTAGCTTGTTTCCCTAACACTGCCACTGGCATTAGGAGCAATGGTGGCTCTCAGTTGTGGACACAGAGATGCTCACATGGCCTTTATGTGCACCATCTTCCTCCAAACCATAGTTTGAGAACCTCTCCACTAGAAGCATTAGAGGATCTTTTGGGAATAAATTAACACATTCATAGTACTATTGTTACACAAGTGTTTTTGAAATATCTGGCAAATGCTTGGAATAGAAACAGGTTCAACAAGCATCATTATGCATGTGATTTTATAGGAGCTATGATGATGACAGGCTTTACAGATGCTGCTCTGCAAGTCTGTAATACTACCAAAACCTTTCCCCAAAGAGGTATTAAGGGATTAGGGCCACTAGATTGACATGTACAGTTTAGCACTGAATCCTGAGTGAGGAGATGGAAATTATCTGATTGCTATGGAGTGCCTCATATGTTTTCCTTCCTCCTTTCTCTTCTTCTTGACATGACAACACAAACTGTCTTCAACTGCTTCAAACTTTCCTCCTTCCTTGCCACTCCCCATACCTACCACTAAAAGCCTACCATTCATGGCAAGAGACCATCCACAAGTTGCTTCTTTCCCATGCTCTAACCAAAAATTATTGCATAGGACTTTTCCCTTCTGAAGACTGCACTCCAGCACAGAGCTGTGCATTTCACTGACTAAGCAGCAGAGCAGTTGGACTTATTTCCACACACGTTATCACTGATGTAATACACAAGATAGCTGCAATATGTCCTAGGCTTAAAACAGACAAAAGAAGCATTAAAAACACTGAACAGAGGAGCTTAAGAAAACACTACTGCCAATTTTAATACCTGACTCTCAAAAAAATATTTATAGCAGCTCCTCTGCTCCCAAAATATTTAAATTATTTATAAAAAATAAGAAGTTCCAGTCTAAGAGACCAGAGGAAAAAAAGCTGCTTCTTTGAAAGAGGAATAAGTCCACAAAGTCATCCACACCCATCTATCCAGGTGGAGAAAATAGCTTCATGATCTCATTACACTTTTATCAAGTCAGTCTCAAGTTTCTTCAGGCTTGTTAATGTCTTAAAGACTAAAACTTGACCAAAAACTCTAAAATTTACTCTCCCAAGTAAACTTTAATAACTTATATGCTGAAATTCAAGACTGCTAATATCAAGAGAAGACATGTTACAAAAAAAAAACTACGTTAGAAACTTGCAATTAAGGCCTTGCATACAGACACACAGACCTCTACCCTAAAGGAATGGGCAAAGCTTTTGAAAGAGGGCTTTTCTGCATATTTAGAGATTCCACTTTATATAAGTATTTTTAGATATTTACCATTAATTACAAAGAACACAAATTCTACTTTTCATATCGAATCTCCAGTTCTGCTCACAGTTCGTTCACTATTTACTGACCTCAGAAATTTCCACTAGAACCATAAAAAGTTTCTCCAGCTGAGTGCCGCGGACAAGGAAACAAGCAAAACCAAACCAGGAGCATCACCCACCACCTACTGCTGGCCTATCCTAGGACGCCTCAGCTACAACAAAACACTAAACTTTTTCCCATTTAAACTTCATTTGCGTCTGTTTCCGTCTGGAAGCATCCCAGAGAGGTTCTATGCTTTGTAAAAACTTAATTTAAAAGGCAAATCAGTTCCCACACGGGCTGCACAGCGACGGAGCGAGAAGTGGGTGGGTCAGGCGCTCTTTTTTTGAAACCCAACCCCTTGCAGGCTGCGCGAGGGGCGGCGAGCGCCGGGGCCGGGCGGGCAGGGAGGGCGTTGGCAGAGGTCAG
>VWYI01022255.1:123453-154209 GCA_013399455.1 Anthoscopus minutus | reverse complement strand
GCGGCGCCCGGGCGCTGCTCCCAGCAGGCCCCGCGCGGGCGCAGCAGCCAATCAGCGCCTCGCTGCCGCGGGGCGCGCTGGAACGGGGCGGGCCGGCGCCGATCCGGGCCCGCCGGGCCGGACTACGCCGCTCCACTCCTCTCCCCTTTGTGCTGCCTACCGGGCCGGTCTGCGCTGCGTACCGGGGTGTGCTGTGCCGTACCGTACCGTACCGGGCCGGGCCGGGCCGGGCCATGCCGTACCGAGCCAGCACATGTTCGTGCGCCACTCCCGCCACGCCTCGCGGGCCGGCCCGGGCGGTGTCCCGGGTAGTTGTACCAAGTCGAAGCGGGCGGGAAGGCGCTCACCACCGCCGAGGACGCCAAGCCTGACGTCCTGCGGCTGTTGCTGATCATTGTTACAGAAAATAAAGGTGTTTTAATGCAAAAAAAACGAGGAACGTGAGGGTCAAAGTGTCATGTGGAGGTTTGCAGGGCCCCTGACACTCGTGTTCGGCCGATGAAGCCGTGCTGACAAAGGCGCCGTGCTGGGTGTGTGTTCTGCGGGCAGGCGTCGAGTCCCCGCTGGATCGCAGCACAGGGCTGCTCTCACCGTGCCCTTCGTTCCAGTCGGCATGTGTTGAATGTCTTCGGAGGGCAGAACTCTGAATTCCTTCAAATCCCATTACTGTAATAACAATGTCCTCCCCCTTGGTGCTGTACTTTCATCAGCTTTCTTAACGTCGCTGACACCCGCCCCTTGCCTCGTGCCGAGAGCACATAGGAACAGAGAATAAATACTTGTTCTGTTTGCACTATCTTTCTCACATTTCCTTTTCAGAAGTTTTACCACTACAGTAACACAAGTGCATGTACCCATAGGTGGAAGAAGGTCCTTCAAAAGTGCCTTGTAGTAGAAATTCCTATGTGAAAGCTGTACATCTTCAGTTGACCCTGCATTGTTGAACTTTTATGCGACAGTGCATCATAATACAGCCTATAAATGTTGGGGTTTTTCCAACATGTTGGAAACCAACCAACCAAAATGATGTTGGTTTTTTTTTGTGGTAGGCTGACCCTGGTCAGAAGGTAAACACCCACAGAACCTCCTGCTCCTTCCCCCTCAGAAAGACGAGGGAGATACTAGGAAAAGTCAGAGAGTTCATAGGTTGGATTAAAGGAAAATTTAATAAGTGAATGAAAGAAAAAAACAAAGTGGTGCAAGGGAAATAACTAACTACCTCCCAAAAGCAGACTGATGCCCAGCAAGTCTTCCAGCAACTGATGATTCTGGAAGACAAACCACCCCCCTCCCACCTTCTTATTCTGCAATCCCAGTTTTATTGCTGAGCGTGACATTATGTGGTATGAAATATCCCCTTGGCCAGTTTGGGTGTGCTGTCCTGGCGGTTTCCCCTCCCAAAATTCTTGCCTACCCTGAGCCTACTCTCTAAGGGAGCATGAGAAAATGTAAAGCCTCAGTGCAGTGCAAGTCCTGTTCATCAATGGCCAAAACATTGCTGTGTCAGCAGTGCTGTTCTAGTCACAGAATACAAAACAGAGCAGCATATGGTATGGGCTGCTGTGAAGCAAATTACTTCACCTCAGCCAGACCCTGTACATGAACTCAAAAAGAATAGGCAAATCTTTTAGTCCAGGAGAGGACAAAAAGGATATCCCACCACCTGTCCAGGCAACACAGTCAGCTTCAAGCTTTAAGTGGTAGAGCTGCTGAGTCTGATCATCTGCAAGCATTCATTCTTAGTCTGGACTTTGGGAAGTTGATCCTTTTAGTTCCCACCAGTGTTCAGTGTGAATCTTGCTGCTCTACATGATTACATTATCAGATAAGTAATGACTTTAGCTGTGTGTTTAGAACTGGCTTCAAGACACTTCAATCAGATCAAAATAATGGTGGTCAATGGAGAGCCACTTATTCTGCTGGAAATACTCTGCTATGGATTACAGAAGTCACATACATATACAATTTCATTTTTCTCAGTGAGTCCTAGTCCATTCCTTCCTTTCCAAGAGGAAAAATGACTCAGTGACTGAACCTCTCCTACTCTTCAGGTTGCGCTCTAGCGCGACATCTACTTAAATCATTGTAACAATGACTATCACTTTGCTGAGAGGAGATCTTTCTTTTTTGCTTCAGATCAATAGTCCACTTCTGAATTTGATGCTTCAAAGTGGGATGTTGCTGGAGAGAGGTTGATTTAACTCTTTATATTTAAGCTAACACCTTGAAGTGTGCTGATACATTCTTCCATGGTCCAGCATCATATCCACTTAAAATAAATGCAAATAATAAAGATACCATGTTTAAAGGCATTTGAAAATGCTGCAGGCAATACTAGTGTCTCCAAGAATCATCTGAAAGGGTTTTTTTTTTTCCTTTTTTCCATAAATGTCATAAATACTTTCAGGTCACAAAAAAATTGATTCCTGGTTCAGGGCTGAACCAGAATTGTGAAGGAGATCTCAGACTCTACTTCTGTCCTTGGGGCCTTTTGCAGAGCTGGCTTTTATGCAGACCTTTGCCATTAAGTTCTACACATTGCTATTCAGTTATGGATCTCTGTAACTGGTAGTTTAATGCTAGCTACCATTACTGAACCTTACGTGCAGATAACCCTCTCAGCTGGGTAATGTTATAAAATAGCATGCAGCTCCCTGTTTGCTTAAGCACCAAGACCTATCTGAAAAAAAGAAATTATGCCCATGTAGCTGCTGAGGATAATAAAACTGAGTATAAAAACATAACTTTGAATCAGCCAGCTTAAAATTTTCATTAATCTGGTTCAAAACTGCCCCCTACAGAGTATTTAAAACTCTTAAATAGATTCCCTTCAAAATCCTTCATTATCAGTGGGATTAGTGTTTAACCTGATTTTGCATAACCAGTCTAGCAGGAGAGTACACCTTCAGAATTTTCCCCAGCATCATAGGCAGCATTTAGCACTTTCTTAGCACTCTACATGCAGAATACTGAACAATCAACTTCTTTTAAAAATCAAACAATAAGCTTCTTTTTAAAATGCTTTGGTTTCACGCCCTAAGCCTGCTATTGCAAAGAGTTTTTCTATGGTAACATTTGTATCATTCCTATATTTTTTCAATATATGTAGCCCAGTAATCCAATTTATTTTTCTAAATAAATATTGGGGTCTGTACATCATTCAGAAAATGCTGTCTGGTTAAGAGATACTTCGTGTTGCCAAATTGTGTTTACTTGAGATTTTCTATTTAAAACAGACCCTTTTGAACTTCTCTGGCTGGTGAGGCCATGTGGATGCTGGGGAATTTTAGATGGAGAAACAGAACCTTTGTCTACACTGCAAATGGAGATGTGAATGCAGCAGATGAAGGTATATATATAACCTAAAGATCATAAGCTTCACTACCCACGCCACTATGACTATACTCTGTGCCATCTCACCTTTTTTTTCACATCCCAGTTTTTGGGAATTAGGTGCTGTGTACCTTGCATTGCTCAGGCTGAAACTGGGGAACTGTGGCCCAGTTACTCAGTCTCCCTTGACCATTCTGTGCTTGTTGCTGTACGCCGCAGGAGACTCCTCATGAGCACAGCTTCACTCCAGGCCACTTTCTCATGCCCTGTGGGCACCTCAATGGTTAAAGCAAGCCCAAGCTGTTAGGGACACAATCCAGGCTCTTCTCAACTCTGCTTTCCGCCTGCAAAGCCGCTCTAGCACCACTGGTGGATTAAAAACGGTGCCAGGTTTGGGTGGCTGCAGCATCCTGACATCCCATCTCAGTGGAAGGTACCACAGCCAGTGCTGTTAGTGGACACCAAAATTTAATCTGGTCAACAATGCACCATGTGTCTCGAGGCCTGGAATCTGTTTTCTGTGCATATTGAACAGAAGGAGTGCTTGCTGGTATTTCATAAATGCTGACACATATTTTTGAATGCACTGTGTAATTCAGTTTTGGGAAAATATTGTTTTGTTTATATGTATTTTATTTATAATATATTTGGAAAAGCACATAGGAAGAAACTATTTTTTACCAATGCAAGGAAATACCTATTCATATTCATAACTTTTATGTGGGCCTACCTGTAGTAAAAAACCCCTCTACTTAGCTCTTAACTAATGTGACTGATTATGATGACTCTAAACTATTTTCCTGTCTTGTTTTGTTACAAGTTCCAGTTAGGACTGGGACTGTGAAATTGTTTATATTACAAGGGACAGATAGAGCACTAGTAGAGGGAATTGCTAAGCTGAAAGGAGTTGAGGCCTGAAGGCAGATATAAATTGGCAGATGCTTAAGAAATGAAATAGATAGATAGTAGGTACTAAGATAAGAAAGCTTAAAATTGGATTAACCAAATACATTGTGTTTCATTTTTGACATTCAAAAAATTTCAGAGCATGTAAAAAAGGTGGAACTCCTAAGCTGAGGTGACTTCAGTGACCTATTTTGACAAGATGTGATTAAAAAATGTGTTCTACAACAACAGCACTGGGAAAGATATCCTACTTTTGATTTAATTTTTCATATGTAATACTGTATGCTTCTTTTGATGTTCTGATCCTACTTATTATTTGGAGTATTCAGATTTCTGCATTCTTCCAGTTGCCTATAGTTCCCTGAGCCTTTTGGTATTTCATCATGTAGGTCATTTGGATGCTCCATCACTTTCATTAAGTCCTTTGCATCTGACTCTTGCCAGAAAACTATTACCTCAAAAAAGAAATATATAATCCAGCAGGTCAGAAGGTGTAATGTCAAGTGAAAGGCTCATATAAAAATCTCTTAGCAGTTGCATACAGTCATCAGAAAAAGCCAAGATCAGCTTTTCCACTCCATAAAGTATTCTTGTTCTGATTAAGATCTTTGCTTTTGGTTAATAATATTGCTATTACTACTTCTACTTGTTTTTGTTATTGCCATGGTAACTTTTACTGTTGCTATTACTTGTTGGTATTGTTACATAACAATTAATAACTATGAAGTTAGTTATTATTACAATTGTTTCTATTATTACTTCTATGGTTATTTTACTGATTATTGCTTTGTCACAAATATAAGCATTTAAAAGCATTTAATTAATTATATCTATTTTGTGTCTTAAACCTCTTGGTTGATACCTTTTTATATACTTGGAAGGCAGTCAAGAAAAATGTAGATTTTTTTAAAGTACAAATTCCACTAATTTAAAGTAGAACTGAGAGTCCCTTCTTTGAGTTCTATATTTGAGTGCTATACATCTCTGACAATATGTTTAGGAACATGGTTAAATTTTGGATTTTTTTGTGGCGCAGTGAATTAGGCAAGCAATTTCTTATAAAATACTGAAGTGAATGTGTTTGCCATGAACGAACAGAAGAAGCCTAATGTGAAATTGTCACATGAGAAGCAGAAATATGGTTTTGCCTCTGCTTGAGATAAGTCATGCTTCAGATCATGTATGAAATTTTAGAAGCAGTTATTATATACGTGTAAGTATCTCCCTTTCTGTGATGGGCATGACTTCCAGCTTCTGACCCTTTAATGGCTATAATGAGTTATTTATATTTATAGTTATAAAAATTAGTGTCTAAACAATAGCTTAGTGTTCTGTTAAAAAAAAATACTAGATCGATTTTACCTTGTTTCCAAATGAAAGAGTGATTATTCTCGCTGGAAGTGTTTGAGCTGTACTAATACCTAATTCAGTTACATTTTTGCTTCCTGGATAAGTTTGCTCTCTAAACAAATTTGAGTTCTGATCCAACAAGATTCCTCCTATTTAATAAACATATAAGTACATCCTTAAATTTTATTAACATCTATTTCCTTGAAGCTAAATGAAATAAAGACTACTTTCCAAAAGCCTTTTTTAATATGGTTGTGCCTACTGGGCAAAGCTGAAACTACTCCAACAAAATGAGGGCCAAATTATGAAGTAATTTGAATGAAACTTCTGTTGACCTTAAAAAGATTTTTACTTGATTAAGAATAATGGAATTTGGAACCAAGTAAATATGATTCAAGGGGTGAATGAGAATGTGCTGTTGTTACTGCAGCAAACCTTCTTTCCAGGGCACTGTGTGTGTGTGCAGAGCACAGGCACGTGCAGGAAGGGTGTCCCATTTCTGCTCAACCTGACTGCATTTTAATGCTTTCTTATTAGTCAAGCTGGAGGAGACAGGCAATGAGAAGGAAAGTTCTAATTAGTACATATATTTTGCTTTTGATAAGTGCTCAAATGGTAGATAGAACATTACCTGCACTGAATGCATTTCATACATACTCCTGATTGTTACAAGAGCTTACTTTAATGAAGTATTACATTTACATATAAAATTGTTTTCAGTAAAGTATGAAGAACTGGATCTGCTAATAAGCCTTGTTCTGGTTGGAAACCAAACGGAACCAAGAGTCCCAGAATGCCAGAAATAGGACAATAAATATTTCTGGCACAATTTCAAAGGTGCATAATGCCAGACACAGACATGTAAAAGTAATGGCAAGCTCTACAGAGATTATAAAAGAAATAAAATCACAGTTCGTAATTCATATAATCATGTTAAATAGCAGGCTTATAAACCAATTCTTATAATAAAATCCACATGTAAAAGTATCTGTGATTTCATTCAGTTAAAGATGACAGATATTAGGGCTCCCCTTGAAAGCAAATATGTATCTTGCAAGCTGAAGGACAATGAACAGTTGCTTTGTGTTCATGTTTAATGGTATAAATTCTGCTAGTCTTTTCACACGTAATTTTCAAACAACTTTTCAAAGAATGTGAAATTTGCAAGTGTTTAGAATTTTTGAACATATTGCAGCTACTGAGTATCCATTACTAAATTATTACTGTTTCAAGTTTAGATAATTTAAGAGCTGAAATTACAGTCCTTTCACATGCAAAACTCCAAGGCAAAATTATTTTCTCGTGGTATGTCATACTAATAAAGGTCTGAAACAGAGTCTGAATTAATTACATTAGAAGAATGTCCAAAATATTCCCTTTCTCAGAATAAATTCATTTCATTAAATGCATTTAGAAATTGGACAAAAAGCAGAACTTCTACTGTAATCTCTTCAATAACTTCAAATGATAGTATTCAAAATCATTTCAAGCCTCCTTTGACTACATAGAGGTGCTTAGATAAAATTAATGTGCCTTGAATTTTAAAAACACACTCAGGAACTGAAATTTCAGAGCCGTGCATGTTGGGGTTTCATTGCACATTTTTGGGGTGCTCTTCACATTCCAGTTGTTAACTGACAAATAATCAACCAATGGAAAGCAAAGCCAGTGATAAAGGTGTAATGAGTCAAAGGTGAAATGCAGATGAGACATGGGGAAAAAGAAGAATTTGGAATAAAACTTTAGGGGTTTAGGCAAAGTAAACCAGAATAAAATGCATTAGAAAAGGCTGATTTTTGCAGCAGAAGAAACACATCAGTTTGAGTCCTATTGAGAATAAAGGGAGTGACTAGAAAATGCAAACAGCATGTAGTGAAGTCTAGGATTTTTGTTTAAGGGCAAATATTTTTTTTGCTAGATTTGGGTTATTTTATTAAATTATATACATTTATCAATACTTGGTCTTTTCTTTCATGCCAGAAAATCAGAAAAAAATATTGTAATACATTTTGTTTGTCAGTGACTTAAATTCTTTATGAGGAATAGTAGTTTTACACATTCATTTAATTATCTTCACTTTAAGATAGATAGGTGCTAATCTCAAACAGCTTCATTGTTAGCTGCCTGTCTTAGCAGTTTGTTCTTCAAATCATCACAAGCTCCCTTCATATTCAAAGGAGTTCTGACACCGTAGTACACTGAGAAGACCTGTGAAAAATTACAATATTTGGCACATTGGTAAATAAGTAGTACTGTCCTGTTGTTGTCTTCTTGATGGATGCTTTTTGTTTCTTTCCCTATATATGAGATATATACAGTTTGGTGCTGTCTGTGTTTTATGCTCGAATGACCTACGGCTAGTAAATTAGATCCTAGGATTCCTGGGAGCTTCCACAGCACAATTATCCCTCTCTTATTTTATAATGTAGTAAATTATACCTCTCATTTATGCATTGACAAATAATAGGCTTTCCTTTTTGAATCCTTTGCTTACTCTTTGATTTACCAAGAAAACTTTCAGAAAGGCTTCAGGTGGGATACTGCAAGGGATCTCATTTTCAGCAAGAGCTAATTGTCCAACGTTTGAAAATCAAGGGAGTTTAAATGTCAAGAGCAGAGGAATCCATTCATACTTGCTAAGTATTTTTTTAATCTTGACCTATGCATCTTCCTATTTTTTCCTAGTTTTTAGGAAAAAAACTTCTGAGGTATGTAAATTATTTTCTCTTTTTGTTATAATATAGCTTAAAATTAACAATCAAAATAAATCATTACATTATTGCTGAGAAAAGTGCAGGCACCACACATATTTCTAACAATCTATAAATGCATTCCTACAAAGTTGTTTATTGGATAAGTCTGGCCATAAATTGGCCAGGACACAGAACTTTATATGAAAAAAGCAGAACATTGAACAAAAACATTATATGTCCATGGTATTAGATTTAAAGTAAAGTAACCACAAACTCCTAAACATGAATCCCAAAACTCACAATCTTTATAATGAAAGGAAAAGACCACATCATATAACTGTCTTAGCCGGCCAATTCAGCATTTAACTTGTTTACTTTTCAGTTAAACAAAATCTAAATATCTCTGGAGAAGACAATGCTAATAACAAACACAACCACATAAGCTTTGTATATGAAGTTCAATTTTTGCTTTAGTAGGGCCTATCAAATTGGAAATTGTAGTAAAAAGCCAGTAAAACTTAATCAAATTCTATCACACGGATAGATTGGGCATTTTGGTTTTACCCAGTTTGCTCCAGAATTTCTGGTCTGATCCTGAGTCTTGAAATACTTGCTTATTCCTTGGAAATAATCTTAGCTTTGTAAATAATTTACCTTATTCATCATAAGGAAATTCTATCTTGATAGAATAAATCCTGCTTAATGAGCCCATTAGAGAAAATGAAGTATATTTGCCTCTTGTTTTTCTGGCAATACTAAGAGTTTTCTTGAGTGTGGAATTCCTTATTGGTATAGCTCTTGTTGATTTTCCTAAGAAAAGGCACAGCCTACTCATGGAACAGTCACCTGCAGCTTACTGATTTTAAAATTCTCCTGAAGACACTTCTCTAGCAGAAAAAGTATATGTATTAATAAATTAATTAATTCATGTATCTCTATAATATTGATGCTATATTATCATTTCTATATAGCCATTATAATTATTTGTTTTTTCACACTGTACTTAAGTGCTTTTATTACACTGGCATCATCTTTCGTTCTTTAAAATGTGCTTTCCTCAATTTAGAAAGCATGCTTTCTCTATTCATTGAGTGTTGCATGAAATTACACCCTAATCTTTCATCAGTCATAGAGGGACATTTTATCTGGGTACTTCCCCAGAACTTGTTAGTATTCTACACAGTGGTAGAGGTCTACCCCTAATGCAGGACTGAAACTGCTAATTCCGTGACGCACATCTTCTTAACTATTTGGCGATATTAGTCTATTCTTTCAACCCTTGCCCCTCACAGTGTTTGAAGACCAGCACAGTTGAAGGATGGCATATGCTTTTATCTTTGCTGCTGCATTATCTGAACTGTGCATTTTTCTAGGAAATTGTACCATCCATCTGATTTTGTAACAACCATGCTTTCCAAAGCAACAGCTTCTGTTGGGTGTCAGAGTGAAGAAATTCCAGAGATTCTGACTTTTAGGAGTAGACTACTTGAAGCATTAAATGGAGGCACTTAGAACTGAAAATGCTCATGTCAAAAATAGAAGACTTCTCTGCTCTAAAGTCATCTTTCGACATTCAGAAGTTTCCTCGCTATCTCATTGCTTTATTGAAAGATTTTTTTGTTATTAACTTACATCACGTTGCATACGTTTTCACATTTTGAACTAAATTTTTTCTTCAGATGAGCTGAAGACTGCCTTCACTTCAGCAGAATTTTGTGTGAGGACATCTACAACCTCCATGGTAGAGCACAAGGCTTCTGTCTTGATAGGAATCACAGAACAAGCCTGTCTAAGTTTCATAGAGATCCTAGAGTAAGAGCTGCCACCCTCATTCTTTACCCCAGATCTCAAACCAGAGAAAGGGCACTTCACTGGTGCTCATAATTGTGACAGCACTCATGGTACATATATAAAATATTTTCATTTCCAGAAGGGTCTGTGTCTCATCTACTTACACGTCCACCAACCAACAGTTCCTTCAGCTCATATTACCTCTCCCAGAAAGTCATTTTGGTTAACTATGAGAACACATGGAACAATAGGATTAACAGAGCTCGGAGCCCCTTCATCCACAGCCTCAAAACCAGACTGGTGCCAAAACCAGACTCATGACACTGGTCACCCACTTGGGGCCTGAGCTGGTCTTGCCCTGCTGTGGTCAAACACTACAGGGGAGACTTTAATTCCCAGCACATGGGGAAAACCACTTATCTACATGTCAGAAACGGGTATGTTATGAGGAGTTGATATCTCATTAATTGTACTTTTTAAATCTTCGTCTTTGACATGAGAATTCAGTGATCCACCCAGCTGCATACAATTAAGAGCAGCAGTTTGGCATAATAGGGTGAGGAACTTTTAATGGGTGTTTATAGGTTAAAAGCATCAACCTCTCTTTTAAATTAAAAAAGAAGGAGAAGAAATATGAATTGCTTAAAAATAATTCAAATTCAGAATTCCCTTAGAAAAGGGACATCTTATCCTGGAAGCTTCAAAATGCCAGACCTTCAGAAGACCTCTGTGTCCCAGTATCATCAATAAGGAGAGTGGGAAACTGCTCTTTAAAATTTTAATCTGAGAAGAAAAAAAAACAAGTTGCACTAGCATTTTTTAACTGCTTGATAGGTTAAAAAATTCCAGCAAAAGGGTCTAGATTGAGGTATGTGAGGCAAAAACAAATATTTCTCCATAAAATGGCTACACTAGCATAAAGAGAAATACTTAGTAGACTCAAGGTGGGAATTTAGGGAATAGTATTTTTCCTTTTTTAACAGGAAATACTGTTTAGGCGTTTTATATAGGGGGTTCTGCATTTGAGAAGGGATAATTTGCTCTAAAATATGTGGGCAACCAGCCTAAATTCTCTAATTGAGTAGTTTGCTTATAACCTCAGGCCATTAGGTGAATGTAAACTATTACAGGCTTAGTAAGAAAATAGTCCCATTAGGATTTTTGTATTTGTATGTGGTTGTGAGTTAGTGTGACTGTTTCCAAAAGGATGGATTAATGAAAAGGTCTTTTTTTTCTGAGTTTGCAACTACTCACACTCTTTGAAATACTCACACTCAGATTAAACTGAAAAGTTCTCTTTTTTTCTTATTCTACCAAAAAATGACAGGTCAAGGCTTAGCTATTAGTTTAATTGTGAGCTATCTAGGATAAATCGCAAGTATATTTTCAATCTTTACAAAGCAAATATTCCTAATGAAATAACTAATTCATATTCTTATCCATATTTCTTAAACTGCCCTTAATTTTAAGTGCCAGACATTAGTGCAACAAAAAATTGTCCTCTGGGAAAACCATGTCTTTCTGGGTGTATTTTTAGCCTTCATGCTTTGTACATGTGCTTCAACTGCTACTGTTAAGATGTCACACACGCTGCCTGTAAATTCATATTTCTATAAGGAAGCAGACAACTTTATGTGCAGTTTCTTTTATCCTACTAGTATTAAATCTTATTTTTTCACTACATAATACACTCTCTGTTATATAGTCTATTGCTTTTCCTGTTCCCAGTCAAAATTTTGGCCTATTACTTTCTTTTTTTTTCATGGCCACTCTATGTACATAATATAGTAAGGTGGTAAGAAGAGGAAACATTTCTTCAATGAAAACTAATAGTAAAAAAAGACCTACATATAAAGACATATTAGAAGTCAGCCCTAAATTCATTGCCAATTTTCAGCATCCTGCCTCCTTTTCACAAAACCTGAGGACCAAGAGTTATGAGAAACTATGATGCCTATGAAATGAGGAAAGTCTCGTCATAGATTTGATGCAGGAAAAGGTAAAGAAAAAGTACTTGTGTCAATGGTGCCTAAACTCCAAGGGAAAGATGTGATGACAGAGACAGATAATTCCACTAATTAAATCAAGGAGGGAGTAAGTAGCACAGGGTCCCTCGGACTCTAGGAAATATTTACCTAGCAAAAGAAATGCCTGATCTGAAGACTGTTGCAGTGTTCACAGGAGTTGACCAGTTTATCAATACAGTAAGGACTGTAATGATTTAAAAAAAGAAGCTAAAATCAGAACATTTTTGAATCCAGGCCAAGTAAAACGGAAGAAATACACTAGAAAAGGAAGCTACACACTGAAATAAAAGGTGATACTGCAGCACACAGTCTGCTTGCTTGGGGAATTAGAGGGAATAACCCCAAGTGCAGCTTCCTATATAATTACAAAACTTTGTAAATGGGATTTATTAAAAATTGAATGGTCACATGGCTTGTACTCTTATAACATCAAAATATTTTAAGTTTATGCTGTTTCTCTATTATACCAACATTATAAGGGATTTTGTTCATCAAGTAAAAGAGTGATAAATAGGTAATCCTTGTTGTGAGGGCATTAAAAAGTTAAAAGCACTGCAAGTCCAATAAAATAAAGAAAAAATAGAATAGAAGCATAGAAATGCAGTCAGGAGGGAGCACTGTGTGCAATAGTGTGTTGCTCTGACTATATCTAGAAGATCTGATATAGATGGCAAAAAAAAACAGTAAAAGGCAAAAACTGGGCATTATCATCTAGATAGATTACCAGGACATCACTTGAGACAAAACACAAAGATTTCAGATTTTTTTTTTTTAAGGCAATCTTCTTGGCATCACATTCAACCTTTTCCTCTCACACAAGAAGTTCTCCACAGGCATTCCTGTACCCTCATCCTTCCTGTCCTGCGCTGTTTTCACAAAACCTGGGAGCTTGGAAATTCAGGTGTCTCAGGTCACAGATCTGTGGCCTGGATTCACATGATTCACAGTTGCAGCTACCAGCAATTGCAGTGAAAGGGGAAGGTTTATTCAAAGCACCTCTAAAAAGCCACTGATGCAGTGCAGCAAGCAGGTCTGCCATGTGAAGGTGGACCACATTCACTGCAGATAGATCTCTAGAGAAATTATTTACTAAGCCTTTGCACATTGCCACTCAGGACGTGTAAAATAAGAGGCATATTTACTGGTCAAATCTGGGAAAAAAGCATATACCTAATTTGAGGACAACTCTGCTAATCTTTAAGTTGTTTGTCTGAAAAAAGGCTTTAAGATTGGGGTTTATTTTTCTGCTTTAGAGAAAACAACATATTTTTTACTAATACAAGAGCTTAAATTTTAGTGTTAAAATTTTCAGACATTGGTCAAAGGCTGGATGATTGAGTGTGAAGAGAGTAAGTCTGAGTATCAAGGACAATGGACAGTGCAACCTTCTAGGAGGTGTGGGAAACATTAGCCCTACAAAGTACTATTTGCAATACCAAAAATGAAGACTAAAACTCATATGCAGAGTGTTTGATGGCTGTAATTGCACAAATTCAGGTGTTTTCCTGGAGTCATGAATTAATTTTCACTTGTTCATTTGTTTTTCCTCTTCTGTCATCAAGTTTAGCCTTCAGCACCATTTTAGACTCTACTTTTGCCGTAGACCAATAAAGCTGGTGCCATGGGTTGTCTCTCCAGAGGAAATTAGAAAACAGCCCCGAACAAGGAATATAAACTGAAGATTGAACTCTGAAAATAAAAACAGATGAAAGTTTTACTAATTTTGTCAAATACTCTTGATTTTCCTGCAGTACAGAGGCCATGCTGGCAATGGTTTTCTGCAAGGGAGCTACTGCTCTGAGGAGTGTGAGATCATAATTAAAAGCTGTCCCACTCTCCCCAGAAGAGAAAACACACTATGAGCACTCATCAGTTTGCCTCTGATGGTACTTCTGAATTTCCAAGCCTCTGGTTCTTCCCATCCATCTGACCAGCTGAGAAAAACAGCTCTGCACTGATACAGAAATGTCTGAGTTTGATACAGATGTCCCAGGCGTGACACAAATGTCTCTCTCATTCAGTTTTGCTGCCACCGCCTTTCCTATTCCCCACCTTGCCATGTACAGTCTGGCTATCTCCAAGGTCAGAAGTGAGACAGTACAGACTTGAAAGTATGGGACAGGATTTTCAGATGTTCTTGGACAAATTCTGCTTGGCAACATTTGAATCCTTTCTTCCGGTTCTTCTGTCCTACTATAAATATTTGCAAAACCAAGTATTGCAAAATACTTGCAAGTAGTGCAAGAATTTGGACCAAGTATTGCAAAATACCTGCAGTCATTTTATGTGTGAGGATCAGTTTCCATATGCAGATACTTCAAAATTTTCTAAGAGACGTTAATTGCTCAAGAAGTCTGAATCAACTAGTAATTATCAGCTAGCCTTAGAAAGTAAATATTATGTAGCAAAATATAATAGAGGCAATGGAGATTAAATTTTGTTGAGAAAATAATAGATATTTATTTCCTTCACAAGTTTATGAAGGAAATTCCAGATGCTGAATACCTCTGAAAATCCAGCTGTATCTCACTGTGAAAAAATACACTTAGTTGCCTTCTCTCAAGTTGCCCCATGTAATTCTGCTGTGACGATTGCTCAGGACAAGCTAAAACATAAATAATTGTCAGCTATTGATAATTTTTTAGGCTAGAATATATTTGGCAAAGCAGTGACAAGGAAGGGATGAAGATTCACAAACAAATTAATTTTCAATAAATCCTCCACTCTATTTCTACAGAATTCCACATTATTTTACCCCAGTTCAGCTTTTGCACAGCTACTCTAGGGATGAGTTTCAGCTGTGGTGTATATGGAGGGAGCCCTGGAGTAAAGCTGGCTTGGTGGTTGTGAACTGGTATCTCAACCTGGCTGTGCAGGGACATTCTCCATGGGACACACTGTCTTTTAATAATTGGGAACTGCTGTGTGCTGTGTCACCCATCTATGATCATGTTCCACTCTTAATCTCTTTTTAGACCTTTTGACTTGAAATCTTAATGTCATTGTAGCTTTAAACTCTTCTTTGGGATTATGTTTAGAGAACAATGAATTCACAAGAGAGTTGATTTTAAAAGTACAGGCTGGGCATAAACCTTACCTACTACGTAGTCGTATCGTGGATACAGGAACTGTATCTAGCTTAAACCCAGGGAAGAAAGCCCCAGGATCAAAGCCAGACTTTGTAGACATATTTAATTATGTATTACTGGTAAAGCAATAAAAGCATACAATATGGGCTCTATTCACAAAAAGGACATTGTTTTGTCATGTTCTTCTTGTAAATTCCTTATGCATGAGTCAAAGTGTCATTTTACATGAGATTCATAAAGACAAATGTCAGTTCTACATGGGTGTACCAATGTGTTACAGAGTTTAATCAAAAGCAAATGTGTATGCTGAAATCATATGTGTCATTAAGAGCATTTTTGCCCGTAAATCGAAACTCCTATTATGGACAACAGACTGAGCTCCTATGCAATAAAGCTGCATTAGGCCTTCTGCATTTCCTGAGAAAGTTTACCAAATCATTTCAAAATGCAGTTATGAAACACGGTGTTCTATAAGGGAGCTATTATCTCACAGAAGTACTTCAGGAAGAGTCTACACACTTAGCATTTGTACTTCCATTTCAGGTACTGTCAGAGTAAAAGGTCTTTAACAACATATGGCACTAGAGACCATCATAAGAGTTCAGGTTTAGTCTTTATAAACCAAATTTGAAGTAGCTGGTGGGTCAGAAACTTTGACTGACAGAATTAGGAGGTATGTTATTGGGGAAAGAGTTAAGGCCAATAAAGCAAGGATAGGTAGATGTTGAAGTATCGTGAAATAGGACACTAACAAAATGATGAACAGTAACTTCCATAGCTATCACAGGGAGGCATCAATGCATCACAACTATGTTGGAAAAAATAATTGAAAGCTTGCTTTTAAATGCTGCCTCATGGCAGTAGTAAATGCAAACAAACCAGAATCTCTAAAAGTATTAATTACAGAAAAAAACATTGGTCAAAGATGAACTTACAGGAAACAAAAGTGCTATAATAATTCTTCATGTAGCACATATAATCTCCCAATTTATTATGCTTTATAACATACATCACCTCATTTCTGTTATCAAATAAATCAGAATTTACTGTCAAAGAAATACAAATAAGTAAATAATAATGAGATGAAGATTACCAGCACCTGAAAGACAAAAGGCCACATGGCTTGTCTAAATTTTTAATACATAGTTAGAAAGTCTGAAATATCACAGACATCCCGGAAGCAAACTGACAACATACATTCAGAAAAGAAAAGCAAGCATATGTCACTGTGTTTTGTACAATATTTTTTCTAACCTGTATTCCTCATGTATTACTGATATGTGTTTGACTGCAAATGAAACTGTTGTGAAAGAGATACCCAGGGAAAATCAACTTGTTTCAAAAGGTTATCAAGACTAATGAACAGTGTTTGAATCTTGGAAAGCAAAAAGCACTCAGAATTAGATTCTTACTTCTGATCTACATCTTGATTGATTCCACTATAAAGTATTTTATTGCAAAATGGAGTAAAACCCAGATCCTTTATTCCCCTTCCTATTTCTGTTCATCTGTCTTTTGATTGCTTAGATGAATTTAAGAAGTTCTCTTTCCCATCAGCTTTGCCACACACAGACATGTTCTTATGGGGGGAAATATTTGCCTCATGGGATAACACCAAAGGGTTGGTACTCTCTGAACATACCACAACCATCCTTTCTCTGACAGGATATCTGCCTCCTTTCCCACCATGTGTATTTCCCCAGACTGAGAACTGTAAGGATGGAAAAATGTTTTAAATAATGCTAGTGATCATCTCCCATCTACATAGAGAAAGATTCAAATCCAGATTCTTCGTTTATGGAGCTGAAGATACGATCTTGGTGAATAAAAGTAATTCCCTACTGCCAGTGAAGAGTGAACTGATCCCTGCATTTACCCACTAAGGACTGTTTCTTGCAACTTTTATAGAGCTATTACCTGCTTTTCTTTTATACAGCTATTACCTGCTTTTCTTTTATACAGCTATTATCTGCTTTTCTTTCACAATGTTGACTGTCAGCACTGGACAACCCGAGTTTGGCCTTCCTGCTGACCAAAACCAGACAGAAACAAGGATGTGGTGCTACTATGGTGCAAGGCAGAAACCAGGGAGAGCCTGTGGGGGGGCAGGGGGGCCAACTGACACCCTCACATGGATCAGAACATCATGCAGGTCTGCAAATGCATCTATCCTGACCTAAAGCCCTTTGCATATGTAGGATAGTTTTGGTGTGACTGGGAGCTGTTCCTACTCAAAGTATCATCAAAGTGTCCATTCTGAAGGAAAGTTATCACTTCTTTTAAATGTTCCTGGCTAGCACCAGATCTAATTTGTTGCAATATAGTGTAGCATCCTTGTATCTCCACAGGGAAGTGTTTTCTTTTCCTTTTTGCTTAGAAAAAAATTGCATGCAAATCATATTACGGATTTTTTTCTGTCTTTTTATTTCTTTTTTTCCCTTTAATCTGAGTTAGAATTCAGTTCAGGTATATGTAAATTATCCCACAGAAAACTAAATATAGCAACAACTGGGAGAGATTAGATGAGACTGTGTGATGTTTTTGTGAGCTGCAATTAGACAGCCAGCAGCTTCCCTTGTAAATACCAGACTTTAAAGGATAAAAGGCCAGTGAATGTTTCCTTCAATAAAGTGCCTTGGGAAAAAACCACTCTTTGCTTGCCAAGTGGGCTCAAAAATAATTTCCGATAGTTCATTCCAAATTCATTGTATTTTTACTCATGTGAATGCAAATTTTTAGGAATCACTAACAGGTTTGGTTTTTCCCCTGAGTTAGAAAGAGTTATAGTATGGGAGGATTCTCCTTGGGGTGAAATTTCCTCCTTTAGAAAGGGACTCACCTAGGACTGTGCCTTGCTTACACTTGTTAAAGCTTTCTTTAGGAGCTTTGAGTTGTGCTTGACCCTTGAGTGAGAATTCTGCAAAGGAGGATATGTAACTGAGTTTCCTATTGTGATCTCATCAGGCTGCAGCTCAGGCCCTCAGCAAGGGGTGTCACCTCTCTCATGATTTATTTCTGCTGATACAAGACCACAAGGCTCTCTTGAGGGGCTGGGTGGTTCAATCACTTGCTACAGAGAAAATTTACAGAGGAGGGGGAAAGTGCTTACAAACAAGAGATAAATAAAATTAGTAAGAACTAATGTTCAGTTCTAGGCAGAGAAATAAAATTATTATTAACAAATTAACAAATATTAAGGTTCAATCATTGTTTTGCCTTACTACATTTTCTTGTGTTCTGGGTAGTTGATGGAAACAGATCATGCCATGAACAAATGAAACCTCCAACAAGATTTCACAAATATTGAACTTTACAAAACGTTCCAACATTACAAAAATGTTGAACAATTGAATTCATAGCAGTACCTACAGCTTGTCTTGTAATTTTTTTCCTGCTATGATTATTTGGCAGAAAAAGGCTTAAGATGTTATACAGCACCCTTGAGATTCAAAAGTTGTTTCTGGTTTTGCTGTGAAATCTCTGTCTTTGGATAGTCACCCAGGGTGGGTTACTGTTTTTCCATTTTTCAGATAATAATAATACAACTTATCTGTTTTCAGCCATTACTGCAAGAATTTCTAATTTTCCAGGAATAGTTTTGTGTCACTGACTGAAGATTTGTATAAAAGGAAGATAATAAGTTTTTAAAAACCCTACCATTTCTGCTTATTTCACTGAAATTATTGCATCTAGGGGGCTTCAGAAGAGTGATACTGTAATTAGAATGCAAAAAATAATGCATTTCATAACCTAAACTCTCCATAAGAGAAATAGAGACATCGTGGTTTTAGACAAGTAATTTGATAATAATATAATAAAAGAAAAAATACTCCTCAATTACATTATATTCATGGAAAATTATTTGCATATCTGAGGAAGAGCTACTGACTTAAAAAGCAAGGATGATTCTCCTGCTCACTTCACAGAATTACTGATTTCCTTTTTTCCCTGTAATGTTTTGTATTCTTTAAGGACTCTGCTTAGATGTTACTTTCCTGTTCTACTTTTGTACTGTAGGTGCATTATATGAAGCACAGTGTATTTTCCAAATGGTGAATACTCTGAATTACTCTTCTGAAAGAGCTATAATAGCCCAAAACCTGTAATTGTTCAAAACCTAACAGTTCAGGCAATCTTTTAGCTACAACTAATGCTTCCTTTTCCACCAGGAAAATTCATCTCAGGGAATCTCAGGCACCTGCTATTTCCATACTGAAACATGCTGAACAGGAAAAGGTCTCTGGGATATCTGTTACTGAAACAAGTTCAGTTTAAGCTTTATGTAATAAAAAGAATGACAAACCTAAACAATAACATTCCAGATAGACCATGTAATACCTAGGTCAAAATAAATGAAAAATTGTTTTTCATAAAAGGTCCTACACTGCTGGATCTATAAAACATTACTTATGAGACATCTTTCAAAAAAAAAGAAAAAAGACACTTGCAACAACTGTAAACTAGATTATTTTGCAGCATCTGCCTGCTAGCCTGGAGCCAAATGTATGTTTGACACTCCCCAAAGAGGACAGAATACTATTTCAATCCATTAAATACCTTTCATTAAATCACTTTTCAGTTACACCTGGTGTATCTATGTCTCAGGGTACAAAGAACCTCTTGTTGGAACACGATGGGTTTGTAACACCACAGAGCACCTGCCCAACACCCCCCAGGCCAGCTGCACTTTCTGTAAAGCATTCTCAGGGAGGCTGAGAGAGCTGGAGTTTTTCAGCCTGGAGGAGAGGAGGCTTGAGGATCACGTCATTGTGTCCTTACAGTACCTAAAGAAGACTTAGTAAAACAGAGAGAGAGCAACATTTTACACAGGCAGGTAAGTGATAGGGCAAGGAGGAATGGCTTTAAACTGAAATAGGAGAGATTTAGACTAGACTTTAGGAAGACACCCTGTACTCAGAGGATGGTGAGGCACAGGAACAGGTTGCCCAGAGAAGCTGGGGCTGCCCTGCCCCTGGCAATGTTCAAGGCCAAGTTGAGTGGGGCTCTGACCAGCCTGGTCTAGAAGGAGGTCCCTGCCCAAGGCAGGGAACTCAATGGTCTTTAAGGTCTCTTCCAACCCAAACTATTGTGTGATTCCATGGTCGTGCCAGGTGCTGGAGATTTTGTGCTACTCTTCTCAACACTGCAGTCTTTGAAACCTGCTCTGGTTGAAGCCTTCCTTCTGCTTGCCCCAGGATGCAGCATGTGACAGTTGGACACTCCAGTGTTTGCAAGAGTGACCAAGGTGTGTGGCCAGCAAGAAGCACACTGGAGTCTTATAACAGTTCTAATGGCTTCTCTGCATATCTCTTCTGGGCATCATTAATTTCTGTCGTTTACTTACTGCTAATTCCATAAACTGTCAGCTGCATCACCCAAACAGTAAATGGGAAAAGTTTCTAACGTGCAAAAGACACCCAGAGCAGTTATAGATTGAAACTAGCAGTGTGAGAACCTGGTGGAAGAAACTGTATACTCCTTTCCAACCTGCTTTAATACTGGTTTAACAATCAGAATAAAAAAACTATTATTTGAGCAAAGTTTAATTAAAAGTTTGTATTGAAACTCTGTTTAACTAATAAAATTTCCCATTCTGATTGTTAAAGCTATATAGAAGATGACTGAAAAATATTTCCGTGCTCTTGCTTTGGCTTCTCACCTGCTAGGGTCACAGATGACTTTCTGGCAAGATGGCATTCAACTGAAAAACACCAACTAATGAAAAATATGTATAAGAATCCCACAACGTCTGACAGTTTTTACCACTGACAAAAACTTATTTTTCCGTTAATATTTAAATATTGGTTTAGCTGTCTTGATTTGGAGATTGTTTCTAACTCACTAGGAAAATTAATGAATTGATCTATTTAGTTTGTCAAACAAGATGCAACTCAATTACATTATTTAAAGTAACTCCAAGGGAAACGATCAAAACTTCTGCAGAATACTTCACCCAAGAGAGGAGCACAAAGCAAGATCTGAAAGCACAGACAAGGATATCTTTAAAGTGTGATCAAATGGAGGCAGTCTTGAGCTAGGTTTAAACTCATTAGGTTTGGATGTTGGCAGCACAGCCAGAGTAGCTGAGTGCTCAGTCTGGAGTAATATCAGCTCCATCAACAGATGGTGCATTTACCCAGATTTTTTGATAGGTCATGTAATTCACACCCAGCGCCGAGCTATTGGAGCTACACCCCCAGTTTGTGTAAAGGTCATTAGAGTGACTATATGAGCTGCAGGCAGGGCAGAGCAAACACTGCTCCATGCCTTGTCTCTAATGAGGGTGAGGTGTTGTGAGAATGCTGTTTGTGTTTGCATTCATGCTGTGTAACCCTAGTGAGTCACTCTGAACGTCCAGTGAGAGATACACTAGAACATGTTGACTCAGGGACAGTTATAATGAGACCATAAAGGGCTATAATTATAGGATTTGCTAATGGGCCTGGGTTATTTTGTCCCTGAAAGATCTTTTTGTAGGTCAAGTGCTGATACTGCTGGCAAATCAAGCACAGATCAAAATATTTTTACTGTAATGAATATCTAGGACAAGAGTATTTTCTCAGTTGACAGAAATAGTCACCTGCTTTTCCAGTGAATACTTGTTTCCTTGTTTCTATACCTGTAGGACAGCTGTAATAAATTCAGGAGGAAAAAGGAATAAAAAAAAACCCAAAACATCAGTTTTATTCATCTGGTTAGTGTGACCAGTGAGGATGTTAATATGTTACAAGGGGTACAAGAAAAAGAATGGGCTTCAAGCCAAATGCACTTGCCATCACCACAGGCAGTGGGTCATATAACTCATAAAACTTATCTCTAGCATCTCAGAAATTGTGTTTGCCTACAACATGCTTAATTTGGATCCCAAATGTGAGTCAGAGGTAAAGGCAGTGGGCCATTCAGCAGCTCAGCAATCAGGGTGTTATGCACCTTACTGGTGCAGAAGGATCCTGTGTCAAATCCCACCTGTGGTGTTACCTCTCTGACATATTCTTGCTAATTTTATTCTTCTGCAATACTACCTCTGCCTAGTTTTAAAATCAGCTGTTCTCAGGTAGCTGGTGAACGTTTATCAAACTGAACTCAAAAATTTATCTTCTCGTGCTTTAATGGGTCATTATTTTCAACTTGTGATAGAAATATTTTCTCTGATAAGTTCAGTAATGAAACAGAGATTTTACAGAAGCTCTTTCACTGCCTGGGTCTAGTACCTGGCTTCCAGACTGAAAATTTCAAAAAGGAGATACCTTATAGGGGTCCTTTAGAAAAGAGAAATGGCATTTCAAATCCTTGGGGAAGCCTTCTCAAAATGTGCAATAACTTTTATGTAAGACCAGAATGACTACACAAATGTTATGATATTTATCAAAGGCAGAGGGGGAAATCTAGAAAAATTTTAGTACTCAAACTAGATCATTATCAATAACCAGTTTCAGGCATTTAGGACTCTGATGAAATACAAGGATCATAATGTGGAAAAGCTCCCTGCTGAGATATCCACAATGCTTTGCAAGAGAAAAGGAATGTTTTATTCTTCAGTAGTTTGACAACAGGCTAATAGTTTAGCAGAGCAAAAGAGTATTCCTATACTGTACCTCCCATAGGACAGGAAGGGTTTTTACTGAAAAACTGCTAATAGCGGTGTAAGATTATTTAATAGGACATTGTCCAGAGGTCTGTCAGTAGCAAACTACTAGGAGATGATATAGAAGAAAGGAAAGATGCAGAAATCAACTCTCTTTAAAAATTGGCCCCTAAGAAGTCATGATCTGACCACAAATCAACTGCACAACTCCTCTATGTAATCAAGCAGGACATCCATTATCCAAGAATTGACAAATGTACCTGAAAAAAATAAACCTGTTTTTTTTCATTTACAAATTTGTTACAAAGACCTGTCTGCACAGCAATACATTTTTTCTTTTCAAATCTAAATACTAGTTGGTAAATT
Organism: Anthoscopus minutus; assembly: GCA_013399455.1. Classification (NCBI taxonomy): domain Eukaryota; kingdom Metazoa; phylum Chordata; class Aves; order Passeriformes; family Paridae; genus Anthoscopus; species Anthoscopus minutus. Next base: position 131,069 of record VWYI01022255.1, on the reverse strand, counting down.
AACACGTGAACTAGAAGTAAGTTAATGAAAATTAGCTAAAAGTTTTCTTTACTTGAGTTGGAAATAAAGCTTCTTTACTAAAAAGCAAGATACAGAAAGTACTTTTAGAGAATATGGAAAAGCACTGTGACATGTTATAACATATGGCATGCCACTCACCAAGACAAAAACCATCACCATCCAGTTTTATCATCTGAATTGTATCATCTAAGTTATAATATACACAGACAAAAAAACATGATTCCATCTTTCTGTTAAGGAACATGTCATCCATGTTAATGTCAGGTGGTTTGGGGTATGGAGGTTCTGTAAAGAGGGGCACTACAGACCATGGAGTCATTGTCCTGTACTCCTGAAGAACAGAGAGTTAAAGACTAGATAAAAACCCAAAGAGAAATTTGTATGACAAAATGCTGGTAGCCTTGGAGCAAGATGTAGCAATACAGACAGGCCAAGTAGATCCTAGATATCAGCTACATTATTTGTGATTGCAACAATCATAAATAGGATAGGAGAAATGGTGAAATACATATATCTGTCTTTCTGATGCAGCATAAAACTGACATCTTGCCCATTTCTTGACATTAAGGATTTTTCTGCTAAGTCTGTGTTGTTGTTGTTTTCAGAGTAAAAGTGTTATTTTTCATGGTGCAAAATGGCAAATTTCATGAAGTAACAATGCATTTCATAAACAGATATTTTAAGAGACATTGTCAACCAAAATAATGCTTTATAAGGCACTAGAAATGATTCACTGCATATCTGAAAAATAACTTTTATTCACTTTTAGCTTACTAAAATTCTCTCTATGAAGTTGGGTGGCTGCAAATGTAGGTCAGGAATTCTTAGCCCTACTTTTTCCCTTCACATTCACATTTCTGACTGGATTTATCTCTTTCCAATGGTTTAGGATTCTGCCGTGAGAATGAGACTACAAAGATCAGCAAGGGCAGGATAAACAATAAAAAACTGGATTCTTCTTCCTTAAACAAAATTATGTTATTTGCCCTCAAAGACACCTCATCCCTTCAAACCAGAATATCTCCTCTGCTCTCACCCATTCTTTTAAACTTACCTCATGCAAATTCCCAATATATCTGTATTTCTATACATATGTTTAGATAATGGGTCATAGGCAACTCATTAAAGTTCAAGGCCATGAAGCCTATTTGGGACGACTGGAAGGTCTAAGCTTTGAAAACCAATGGTAAGGGTGACAGTCTGCAATTGCACTGAGGGAAGGGGATGAGAAAGACCTAGCATGGACAAAAGGAGTCAGATTTGGTGGAAATAACAAGAGGGATCTGTGTCCTTTACAAGAGATCCACTTCTTGATCTGACAATTGAATTTTGATGTTTCTATCTTTCCTCTTCCTGATATTGAATCATAGAAGATCTTGGTAAAACACCAACCATTTGCAGAAGAATTTAATTTATGCTGGAATTTTTTTGCTGAAAGGAAGGAATGGTATCCTAGAATAGATAACTTCTGACTTGATTCATATAATCGAACCTTTGCCTTGCTACAGAACTTCCATACAATGCTAAGCAAAATATTTAAATCTGGCTTTTATTAATTGCTTACAAAAAGAATTTTCCATCATATGGTTTTCATATCACATTCAAAATTTTGTTTTGCAAAGCAATGTGCAAATAATATTGCCAACTACAGTAAAACTGTATCATTACTGTATCAGGCAAGTGTCCTCCATGGCACATACAACGCAAATGCAGATTCTGTATGTGTCTGATCTCTGGGATCACAGTTATGAAACAGGGTGAATCTTCACTTTATAGAATCATTCTGAGAGTTAATTTGTTAATATTTGTGAGGTAGCAGCAATAAGAGTGAGAAGAACCATAAACAGTCCATTCAGAAAATTTACAAATCTGTATTTAACCCAGAGTCAGGATCTTGTATGAGAAAAAATGCTGAGAGCCCTACCTGGGTCAGATAAATGCTTAACTACTGATCAGTGAGTGAACACCAGCTTCCTCTGTGCTGAGGTGAGACAGGCCGACAGTGGAAAAAAAAACAAACTGTAGTCAGTTTGTAATGCAAACCTCCATTTTGGTGTTTCCTAATTTTCTGTATTTTCTTGTGATGTTTTCCTTTCATTTGTAATACACTTCTCATTGCCTGCTCACTGCTTCAGTTTTTCTGATGTGGGGCTAAGAAGTTTTTTCAGTATTTTCTCAATATAGTAAATATTATCAGAAACTCCTTTCAAATATTTAAAATCCTAGTGTTTTAAAGAGAATTACAGAATTGTTTTTAAAATACTCTAAAACTCTGAAGTACAAAGTAGTTAAAATCCTTCTCAGAAAATTAAGAATATTGCTTGAAGGGCTGTTCTCTGGATCTCTGATAGCAGAAATGAGTTCCAGACTGCTTCTCCACCTGTGTTAGTATTTTGTATGGAAAAATACTTGCAAAAATGTATAGGAAAGCAGGAAATCTGGAGCCCAGAATACAGCAACATACACAGACCCTTGCTTTATAATTGTGCACACTGTAGACCATCTGTCCAGTGGTTAAATACACTCCCATTTAAATGAGCGAGTACATTTAATGGACAAAATATTAAGATCACTGAGGGGTGAAGTTTTTTATTTGCAGTGTGCAAATGCCAGAGTGGAACCACTTGTACATTCTCAGTACTACACACCTTTAAAATAACTAAGAAAAATTTCTACTTACCTGCTGCATATCAAAAACGTGCTCTTTTTAAGCGAATCATTACATACTGGAATTGAAAGCCTGATGGTCTCATGGCCTCCATTCCAGAAGTATAAATCAGGCTGCAGCTCAGCTACTGCTGTTGTGAACTCTTTAAATACATAAAAAGTGAAAAATACTGGGAGGAATGGTTTAGTGACTTTACTTGAAGTATTCATTGTCATTTCAATTATCTTTTAAGCAAGACAGGACTGGAGAGATCTTTTCTAAACACCTTAACTAATAAGTTGTCAGTGTTTAAACAACAATTACTGTACAAAAATGAAAATTAGCTGATGTGATCAAGCCATATGGCTAATATAATTGATTTGTTCAAGATTTTTAAAAATTATGAAAACAAAACCAGAGCAGCAGCATAATGTAATTTACAAATTTAACTAGAGGTGATATGGTCTGTTTAGTTCGACAACAAATAACATCTTCCTGGTGTTGTAAATAAAATGAGGGAGGGACGACGTTGGGTCCTAAATAGACCTGACCTGGAAAAACGAATTTCAAAAGGCTCGGGCCAGCAAAGTCACTGGCTGTTAACCAGGGCGAGTGCTGATAACGGGGCTTAGGAGAGACCGGGGTTTGGAGGAGCAGCCCTGATGCCCCCGGGGCCGCGGCGGAGCCGGGGTCGGTGCCAGTCCCCGACCGGTGCAGCCGCCGCCCTGGCCGGGCCCTGCGGGTCCCCTCCGGTGCTATCCCGGTTCTTCGAAAGCAAGCAGCTCCCGAAGGGGACGAAGCTGTGGGCACGAAGAGGTGCCCAAAAGGCTCGGGGTCGGGTTTCTGAGCGCTTTTCCAATACTCCTGGAACTTGGATCGATTCCTAATTTTTAAGTCTCGCTCACTGTCAAAGGGAACGGATATTTCCCCTTTTGATTGACTCGCACTCGGGAAAACAGAGGGAAGCCATAATAAATCTGCACTGGAAAACGCATTCGTTTGAGTTTCTCTACTCCGAAGTTTTTCAGAGCCTTTCTTAGTTACCTTGAGGATGTGGATTTTTTCCTTTGCCTGATTACTGCTGCGCAGAGGCTTCTCGATATTGTTTGAGAAAGGAAACTTTGAGTCCAGAGTAGCAAAGGAATGGAAGTTTGGGTAAGGGAAAGCTTTGTTTTTCTGACAAGTTCAGTAGACTGCAAAAGCCGTGTGTGGAGGTGTCCTGCTGGCTGGTGTTTGCAGTGAGGGAGTTTTAGCCCTCTCAGAAACACACCACAAGCACCCTAGAAATGTCTTTGCTCTATAGCAAATACCCCGAAACGATTTTATGCTTAGAATCAGCTTGATTGTTTTCTCGTACAAAACTGCTCTGGTTCTGACGATCGCCTCACGCTGGAGAATAACGCTACGAGAAGTTGAATGTAAAAGCCTCATTTGCATAGTCTAGAAACTATAGACACGGCTTAACTGAGCACTCCTCTGAAATTCTCTCCCGTCGCTAATAAGTAAAAGTCTCATTAAGGTGCTCTGAATCGAGTTTTAATAATGTGTTAATAATCTCTTGCCACTGGTTATAAAAGAAAGCCTTTGAACCAGCTGGTGCGTTTGGAAGGAAGTTCATCCTGGCGTGGGCAGGGTGCCCAGGCTGCCCATCCCGCGGAGGGGCTGGCCAGGAGCGCTCCCACGGGACACAGGAGGGAGGCAGCTGCGGCGTTTGGCACCCCGGGCCCGCACAGTGCGGCGGGGAGGGCAGGGATGGGCAGCCCTGCCTGCTGTGTTACACCCCGGGAGGGAGGAGGGAGATTGATTGATTGATTGATTGATTGATTGATTGATTGATTGATTTTTTTAAAGAAGGTACTTTAAACCAGAATCTGTCCCTCACGTCATTTTATAAAGAAAACAACTAAGATGACTTCGGGTTGTTTTCTCCCCTGTCATGAGAGTCCTTCTTGGTGAAAGCAGAAAGTGGGAGTGGGAGACTTGAGCCTTGCCCTTGCGGCTGCACGAGGCCTTGCCTGGAGCTGCACCACAGGCCCCCGGGACCAGAGGCTGATGCTCATGAGAACCTTTGGAGGACAAATCTTTAGCTGAAAAGATCATCCATGATTCATAATTTATCAGGAGTTCAGCTTCACTCTCTCAGACCCAACAGGCCACACAAGGCCTTCAGAGATTGCTTTTCTACTCGTAATATTGACTTCCCTACTGTGTCTTCTTGGCTCGTTACTATTATCATCTGGGTTTAAATTTCTCTTTTTAAACAGGGTAATCTTTCTTCGGTTGTGCATCCTGGAGTAAAAAAATGGGCATTATTTTCACATCAAAGAACTGTCAGTTCCCTTATGAATTGCTGCCCCTCGCACCCTCTCTAAAACACTACCCTTGACACGCGAGCATACGGAGCAGGGTAGAGATATATTGTTGTAATCACAGCCCTTATAATTGAGTGTTGTGCCGGAGAGCCGCAGCGCAAGGAGCCTCTTCGAAGCAGGACAGAGTGGATGCCCGCACTAGCCCAGCGGGGTAGGGGCACTCACACCCAGAGAGTGCCAAGCTGCGAGTCCTCCGCACTTCCATCCGGGCAGGGCGCTGCCGCCGACAATCGCCCGGCGAGTCCGAGGAGCCGCGCAAGGCCGCTCTGCGCGACTGCGGAAAGAACCCAGTCCCACTCGGGGCGGGCGCGGGACACCGCTTTCGGCTGCCGCCGACTCCCTGGGCTTCTCATCGTCCTCCCTCGCCGCTGCCTGCCGCTTCCCGGAGGGCTCTGCTTGGCTCAAGCCTCTGCCCTGCTCCGGTCGGGCTCCCCCGGCAGGTCCCCAGCAGGTGCGGGGCGCGTCGAGGTCCTGAGGCCGAGCCGCTGCTCCCCTCGGGACTAGCGAGGTCTGTCTCAGCCGTCTCTCCGCTCAGACCGAAGCTTTGCAAAGTTTCTCCCCGACACGTTCCCCCTGTCCCCCGAGCGTGGGCAGCCGGCTGGAGCCGCGGTGCATCCTGCAGCGCTCCCTGCTCCTTGCCCGCTCCCTCCGCCTCCCCGGCTTCCCCTCTCCGGTCAGCGGGACAGGGGCAGAACTGCGCATCCTGTCCCCTCCCTGATGGTGGTCCAGGGCTAGCGGAGCTGGGGACGTGCGTGGGCTTTGGCGTTTCCCGTCGCCGAGCTGCAGCGCTCGATTTGGTCACCGGGAGCAGTGGAGCCGGTGCCAGAGGAGAAAGAGAGCTGGGAAGGAAGCAGTCCTGCCTGGAAGGGGGGCGAGGCAGCACATAAAGGGGAGCTGCAGTTTCCTGCCTGGTCTCGTACGGAAATCAACCCAAATCGTTAAAAATATATATACTTTCTTGTAATGGAAAAGGAGAGTCATATCTGGTTTTGTCATTTGGTGGGGATTCATTAACATGAAATGGCTTCACCATATGACGGAGCGAGAAGACCCCTTTCTATTCACCCTTGAGCTCCATGTCCAAGGCAGGGAGTCAGAAGCCATAGCCGTCCCGTGTCCCCGCCTCCCGAGACTCCCCTCCGGGCTGGCATCCGCTACCCAGGGCCCCAGCCCACCGCCAGGGCACGGAGGCCTAGGGCCAACCTCGGGTGAGGGATTTTTAAGGGTGAACCCTGCATTCGCGATGTCGTTCCACCGAGGCCTTGCTGGCAGAGAGGCAGGCGGCAGAGAGGGCCGTAACGTTTTGAAACGCATCCGACAAGTCTAAAATTCCCTCTGTGCCCGGGGAAGGCTCGGGCTGCTCCCCGGCCCAGCGGCTCCGTCAGGCGTGAAGCTGCTATTTCAGGTCCTCCTGAAACACTGTCTCGGTCATCATCACCCTCACACTGATCTGTGAGCTCCTCTTCCATTAGCGCGAACCTGTCGAGATCCATGTGTGCCCCTTTTCTTGCTGATTACTAACTTCAACCCGTTAGAGGTAATGTTGGAAAAGTGCGTTATTAGCTAGCCTGAAGGTAATTAGTACTTCCCCCTGCCACTGCGTCCGTTGTACAACGCAGCATGTAAAAGCCGAGTGTCAGCCCCGCGCATCTAATATTCCTCCTACACAGACCACTCATGGATAATGAGTCAAGAGCCCTAAGCGGAGTCCAAGTAAAAAACACTTATCAGGAGTCTCTCTTTGAGGACAGTAATTAATTGCGTCCTCGGAAACATTAAGTGCTCCCTCTAAGCGACTCACTGGCTCTTTTGGAGAGAGATGGATTTGCTGGAGAATCCAGGGAAGCGTTTCCAGATGAGTTTTGCCTATTGTTGTTAAAACACGCACATACAGACGCACAAGCACGCATGCACACCCCCGCACCACAGTGCAGAGCTTTCGCCTCTCTTTGGTAAACATTGTTTAAACAAACACCCCGCCTCGGCTGCTGCAGCCAGAGCTGCTCCCAGCTTTAATAAAGGCGCAGGGAAGACCAGAACCAGCGTCCAAGACTGCTGCTTAATCCAATGAAGGCAATTTCCGAGGATAATTGCGAACATGTTTTAATGCATATGCATGAAAAAGGATTTTTTTCCGAGAGACCGACTTTACATGCTTATGTAATTGATTGAGGCGCTGACCCGCTATTCAAAATGTTATTTGAGAACCATCAGAATGCGTAAACTTGCAAATTGCCCAGCTTGTATCTGAATTAATACCTCATTCATCATCATTATGGGTTGATAAGTTAATTTAACCATTTCATTCTGCCTTAATGAGCTATAGTTAAATTAATGCCACATAATATATGAAAGTAACATTTAAATAGAAGCACTGGGCTGAGACAAACAGAGGCTGCTGCTATTTGGGCTGGAAGAACGTGACATAAATCTTTTCTTCATTACAGGATCCAGTCTGTTCTACCAGCAGTTATGAAGTATTTATTCATTCACTTTCTTTTCCGAAGTTGCTTTGCCAAATAGCATAGGTAAATTATGTGCGGTTGTAAATAATGCCTTGGGATGACTTTATTGAA
>VWYI01022255.1:83974-106977 GCA_013399455.1 Anthoscopus minutus | reverse complement strand
CCAGCTTGACCAGCACGAGTGTCCCCGCCAATGAAGTCTCCTCCAGGGCAAAGGAAGTGTCCTTCTACCAGGGCTATACAACCCCCTACCAGCACGTTCCTGGGTACATAGACATGGTCTCAACGTTTGGCTCTGGGGAACCGAGACACGAAACATACATATCAATGGAGGGCTATCAGTCTTGGACTCTGGCTAATGGCTGGAATAGTCAGGTTTACTGTGCCAAAGATCAGACACAGAGCTCACACTTCTGGAAATCGTCCTTTCCAGGTACGAGAAGGGGAGAAATGGTCTGAGCAGAGCTCCCCCGCGCCTCCTCCGCCTTCCCGTCCCCTCCCCCGCCCCCCGGGCTGCAGGGGCGGCCTGCCGAGCTGGACACGCTGCACAGACACGCATAGAGCAGGGTGGGGGCGGTGGATATCCTCTTTTTCTCACTCCCCCCTCGGCCGTTTACCCCCGAGAAAATCCTCACCCTCTGCTTTCCATACCCGCGGGACTGATCCCAGAACCTCCCCGCCACCAGCGCCAGGGCATCGGAACCCCAGCCCGGGGTGGCCTCGGGCTCTTTCTCCCGCTGCTTCCCTTGGTGGCCGGGTTTGTAGTCGCGTTTGAAGTTTGTAGGACGATGGCTCGAAGTCTTGCTCTCCTCTGCCTCTCCAGCGGGCGACTGATCCGGCGGCCCCAGCGCACTTAAGAGACTGCGAGTAGTGAGGGCACAGAGGCACAAACCACATGCAAACAAACCGGGGAAACTCTCACCAAAGCGTTTTCTGTGTGCGCGCTGCCAGTACCGACCCGCTCTCAGCCCCCAGCCAATGTCCCCGCCGCCCTGCATGCTCGGTTAGCGATGCATGCCTGAAAAGTGATGACAGTCCATCAAAGTTTTGGTGGTGCTTTACTAGAGTGCAAATAATGTGGCAGTGTAAATAATAATAAACTGTAAACAACCCGACATTATTTATTTGCCCATGAAAACCAGTGCCCAACAAGTATCGGTTAAGCTTTAAACGGCTGTAATAAAATTCTGATTTTTCACGTAATGTCTTTTACAATAGGGGATGTTGCACTAAACCAGCCCGATATGTGTGTCTACCGGCGTGGGAGAAAGAAGCGAGTGCCGTATACAAAACTGCAGCTTAAAGAACTCGAGAATGAATATGCCATTAACAAGTTCATTAACAAGGACAAGAGGCGAAGGATATCCGCAGCCACAAACCTGTCTGAGAGACAAGTTACCATTTGGTTTCAGAACAGGAGGGTGAAGGATAAGAAAATAGTCTCCAAACTGAAAGACAACGTATCCTGATAAATTAGTTGCGGACAGTGATGAAAATACAAACTCAATTTACAACCAGCTAAAGACTTTTGGAGAGACTTGAAAAATATTTAAATTTTTTTGTCCTTCCAGTGGTGGCGAAGTTTCGGGAACTGTTTTTCGTGAAAGTCAGCGTTTTTCTCTCAGTGTAAGGGAGTGTTGACAAGTCTTGAATTGAATTATAGTTCCTTCTTTTTGAAATTAATAATAATATTAATTATAATTATATTTTATGTTCTACCCTCTAGGCCAGTATAAACGAATTTAAATATGTTGAACGGTAACAGTTATAATTTTTTTTAATGCTTAAGTCTTTGGGGGGTATTCTGTGATTTTTTTTCCTCTCTGAGCAACAGCAAGTGCCAAAAAGTGTCAGTATTGATTTGGTATCGTAAACTTCAAAACATGCCGAGAGAAAAAAAAAAATCGGAAATACAAGAAAGTCGGAATACGGACCCGTGGCAGCGCCCGGCTTCTGCCAAGTCTGCCTGGTCCATTGGGACCCGGAGAGAATTGCATGGAGGGTTACTGGCTGCAGCAGAATTTTTAATTATTTTTTCGAGGAAAGAAGAACCTCTCCGAGTCGTTGCGGGAAGCAGAATCGCAGGCACGTCCCACTGCTCTCCCTGCTTCTGCAGGTTTGGGGTTGAGGTTGGGTTTCTGGGTTTTTTCCCCGCAGTTTCGTTTTCAGAGCAAGAGGCCCGTACTGCCCGCTGAAAAAGGAGCCCTGGCTGAAATAGGAAAGAGTTTGTGTCCCTGGCGGGCGCTGCCGGACGGGGGCTGCGAGGCTGAGCGCTCCGCGGAGGCGCAGATAGCGGCGCCTCGAGCAGCGCTTTCGGCATGAAGGATCGGCCAGCTCGCCCTGCAGCCAGAGGAGAGGCTGCCCCTACAGAGGTGTGTATGGACCTGCACAGACCTGGCGGGAAATGTCCTCTCTACCCTGTTTGTCTGGACCAGCCCGGGACTCTTCTCCTTTCTCCCGCCCAAAAAATCCTTGTCGGACAAGCGAACGTCACTGCTAGTTTTTAATTTACAAAACTAAACGGGTGTTAATGACAGAAGCAATAAATAAGGAAATCCAAAAGATGCCATAATTTATATGAGCCGAAAGGCTAAGATTTTGTCGATTTTTAAAATTCTTTTAAACCTAGTGTGCATGTTATGATATACATAGGGTGATCAGACACACTAATCAACAACTAGAAGAGAGAAGTGGTATCCTCTCTGTTAATGTGCCTCGTCTAATTATTAAAATGTGTTCCAAACTAGTATTATTTATTATAATATCCTATTGTTCTAAACGTTTTGATTACCCTTGTATGTGGTAAGACATACGATAAGCCTATTTTTCCATAAATCATTTTCTAAAAATGTGTCTTAAAGTCAGCTTTTACTTTGTGTTGGAATTACAATCTGAACTTCCAAACTGTTAATTATTGCAAATCTTTTCCTGAACCGTCTTCAATAAAATTATTTCTTTTCGCTATATGTAAAAAGAGAGAAATAAATTCGCCTTCTTTTGCCGCAGGGGGTTTCACGGGCTCCAGGTTTGCCTGGAATCCTCTCAGGGACACTTACAGGACGCCTGTAAGTGAAATGAGAGGTAGATACAATGAGACGCGCTTTAAAGGATAAGGAAGAGCATCCGAGAGCGCTTTTCGATAGGAAAAGGTTTTAATGAGAAAGAAATGTTGCCGGCGAGAAACACAGGGCGTGGGAAGCAGGGGAAAGGCTGTGTATCCCCTCTTCCTCCGAGCCCTGCTGTGTCTGCCCGGTGTCTGGCGGCCGAGGGCTGCTTGCCGCCCCTTTGTTCTCCTTTTCCAAAACGTCCCGGCACTCGCCGGTTCCTCGGCGGCCGGCCTGGAGCAATTCCACTCCGTTTTCTCCGCAACCGGCTGGCTCCATCGGGAGGTTATCTTCCGCCTCCTCCGTCCTCTTCCTTCCCCTTTCTACTCCGCTTGCACGTTCATGGCGTTTGTTTTCCCTGAACGGACGAAACAAGTCGGTCTCAGATTTTATCGCAAAAGCGCATTTTTGTTTAATTCTAGTATAAAAGGACAGTTGTGGTTTTCATTATTTACGTGCCTGGAGCAGCCCTCTCTTCAGATGCAACCTTGTTTTCTCCGAATGTTTTAAATTCTTGTCTTCTCCCCTTTGGCACCCCCACTCACCCACACATACTGCCATTAATTCTAGTTTCTTTCCTCCCACCGAGTCTCCCTGCAGATGGACGGCTGGGCACTGCCAGAGCTGTTTTGTTTCCTGGCCGCGGAGCCATCGCGGGCTGTTCTCTTCCTCCTTCCAGGCTTAACCTTTGGCTTTGCCGGGCTCCGTGCTTTCAGAAGGCGCAGTTTGCCGAGCCAAAGCCGCCTTCCCCGGGCAGAAGGAAATCCGAACTGTCTGGCAAATCGGTACCAGATGGGGAGGAGTCGCCTTTTAGTTTCTTAAGAACGTGCAGAATCATTTAGAAGCCAGCGACTACAGGCAGGAGGAAAGTGAGGCGCACATCTTCCCCTCTACCTACCGGCTGAGATTAAAAGGGTTTTCTAAGCCTGGAGCTGGGGCACTGGTGAGCCTTGTTCAAAACCTCCTTGGCCACAGCTTGGGCTCTTCAATTGCGCGTTGGCCCCGGGGCAGGGCTACAGCCGCGCAGCCCCAGCTGCAGCCGGCCACAGCCGCCCATGTTCAGAGAAAAGGGTATGATGGTCCGCCTGAAATGTAGCGCACGTTATTGCAGATAATTAACGTGGACCTCGACAAAGCGAACAGTAAATGCGCAGCGGCGCAGTGATGCATTGCTCGGCTCCCGTCATCCAGCCATGTCTGAGGCAATCCTGCCATCTCCTGGACAACCCCTGGCATAGGCAGGGGAAGCCTTCTCCCTTCGGCAGCCGCGTTTCCGAGTGATGAATGAGTGAGGGAGGCTGTTCGGTCACACGCAGAGCACCCTTCGTCTGTAAACTGGAAGATTACGCCGGTGAAATTATAGCGCGTGGTCAGCTCTGATGTCCAGGCCTATCCAGAACCCTATTTAAAAATCAGGGGGAAAAAAAATAAAAAAGGAAAAGAGTGGAAAAGAGAAAAGAAGCGTGTGAAAGTAGGCCTCCGGGTCGCCCTGTTCCGCAGTGGTGATACTTCCTGTACAGACACAGGCGGGGGGACACCCGCGGCATTAACACGCCGCTCCCAAACCAGCAGCCGGCTGTGGCTGGAAAAGGCGGCACAAGCCCGTACGAGGCGCTCATCCTGCTCCCCTTGGCTCCGAGGACAGCTGCCTCTGCAACAAGATGTTTCTGTTAATGATTTTACATGTAGATTTAAACATTTTCAGTTTCTGTGAATGTCTCTAGCTATTTCAGATTTTTATTATTTTCTCTTTTTTATTTTCTCTTTTTTTTCTTTTTTCTTTTTTTTTTTTTCTATTTTTTTGTATTAATTAGCAATTACAAGTGAGTTGAATATTAATTGGAAGCTCTGTTTTCTCTAACCCCATAAAAGTTAGTTTGAAGTGTCACCTTTCTTTCCGGTAACTGGGAACTCACATCCATTCCTTGTGTTTATTGCGGACAAAAATATAGCCTTTGAACTGAATGTTTCTTTCCTCTTCCAAGAACCAAAAATCAGAGTCAGCTCTTTCGTAAAAGGCGATTATGAAAAAAAAAACATTGCCCATCTTCTTAGGAAACACAAAGTTAGAATACAAGTCAGCTAATAAGAGGGAGATTCAATTGGTAGACATAATTCAAACAATAAAAGTTAAAGGCAGTGGTCAGCAATATCCTCCAGCAATGCTTGTGTGGTCCTGTGTGGTCTAGGAGAGAGCAATCATTTAAAGATTTTTTTTCCAAGGCAATGAAATTACTGCAGAATTTCCCTCAATTTCCCATTAAACAGAAAGATGAATTTGATTAGGAGGATGTCAAGAAGGGCAGCGTCTCTGATCTCACCTTAGAAATAAAACCAAGATTAAAACTGTGATTAAGGGCGTAATAACGGAAAATTAACCCTATATGCTAACTAAGATCAAGTTTTTAACCTGGGTAATGAAAGTGGGAAACTCCGGGCATTAAAGCTTCGCTTAACGCCGGACTCGCACACACCAGGGGAGATCTTCTTGGGAAGGAGGCCGAGGACAGAAACGCCCGGTCCGGGCGGCTGATCAGCCTCTAGAGTGTCCCGCGGATTTGAGGGGCAGCGGGGCTGGGAGCGACAGGGAGCATGGAGCCCATGGGTACTGCGCTCCTTCCCGAGCCTTCCAGCTCCCTGCCAGCGTCTTTGGGTGCAGCGCACGGGGCCTTGCCTCTTCTCGGGGAGAAGAACACTGTCTCGCAAGCCGCACAGTTTGGGAAAGGACGCGAATAATTTCCTGCGAGGATGCTCTCAGATATGATTTTAGTAACTCTGGGGCTTTGGGCAAACGAGAGAGGTAAAGGAATAAATGGGCTCTTGTTTGATCAATCAAAAAAGTAAAAATATGTGTAACTCCCCAAAATAACACAGTAATAAAACAGCAAGGGATAATTTTCTTCTCATGAGATAAAAATTCCTCACACACAACCTGGGAGATGAGGCTGACTCCCTGTGCCCGCTGCTGCATTCACACCCTCTCTGCTGAAGAGCAGATCCTGGCATTTTCTTTCTTGAAATCTGTCTATTTTATTTATTTATTTGTTTACTTAGTTAATCTCAGAGGGTTGCTCAAATAATTTAGTGTCGTTGCTGTTGTTATTCTCTGTTGATGTTTGTTTGATTGTATTTTAAAGACAAAACAGACTCTGAGTTTTAGAAGCCTTGTTCGCCTAGAAGCAATTCCAAGTGAAGATGAAAGGCAAAAGGAGTGAAAAGGGGCAGACGTGAGGACCTGAGATTATACTGGTCAATTAGAGTGCTAGAATAAGGATCCCAGTAATATCCGATCTATTAAGACTTTATTTGCGTGCATATGCAGATGCGTATCACGCAGTTAGGGGCAGAAGTACATACGTGTGCCCTAAACATTCACATCTCATAGACATCGCAAGTTATTTCCAGTCCTCCGTGCTCACTCTTACCGTGGATATAGTTCTGGCCCGAAGGGTGCTGCCAGCCGTCGGGCATTGCCAGCCGGGGGACACCGCCGGCACGGAGGCTGCACCCGGGGCTGCCCTGTCCTCTCGGCAAATGTTTGTTTTTCCTCTCATCTCTCCTCTGGCGCCGCAGCTCTGCCAACCCGCCCTGGCCACTTTTATAGAAGCAGAGACCATGGTCTCCCCTCCCCCTTGTGAGCTCGATATTTTCATATTTCGAGTGTTATCATAAGACTTTTAAAAAGTGGGGGTGAAGAGAAAGAAAAAAAAGGGGGGGGGGAGAGAGGATGGGGACTCGGTGGCTCGGTCGCTGGAGGCGGTGCTGAAATTACCGGCTTTGAAGAACCTGTCTGCAAAGTTTCGTCCAATCGTTTCAGGCTTTCCGCTTATTCCCTGTTGTAACTAAATACCGCTGTAAGAACAGCTGAAGTCCTTTGTTGGAAATGTGTGATCGCAGTCTCTACAGATCTGGCTACGTTGGTTCTCTCTTGAATTTGCAATCTCCAGATTCCTTTTATTTTCCTAATTTGCGGGCTAATGGCAGTCAATTGGCGGCTCTGCCCACCATTTCCTACCCCCGGAGCTCGATCCCCTGGACTTGCTCAAGTTCGTGCGCAGCCCAGCCGCAGAGCCACGCGTTCGGCGGCGCGGCGCAGCCTTACCTCCCCGGCTCCGTTCCAATCAACATCAGCTCCAACGGCAACAAGGAGTGCCTGGAAGACAACAATAAATATTACCCCCACGATACAAGCTCCAAACAAGAGGAGAGATGCCGGCAGAGGCAATCTTTTGCAAATGACCCAGCTGTTACTCACACAACCAACTTAAAGCCCGTAAAGTATGATCACTCTAGCCTGCAGAGAAGTTTGCATGGCTCGGCTACTCTTTTTGAAGTGAATTCCTGCAGTTCAAGCTTAAAGGAAGACGTCAAGAATCCCGTCAACTTGAACCTGACAGTTCAGCCCGCAGCAGTCCAGTCATGCCTCAGACCTTCAGTGCAGGATGGTATGCCTTAAATATCTCGTTTTGGTTAGAAACTACCTAGCTATACGTTCTTTTTAAGAGATGCCTGTAATTACTTTATACCCTTTCTTGTAACACTTTCGGAGCAAAAATCACTTAATCTGACTCGGAGGTTAGATAGAAATTGCGCTGTCAGATGTGCTTTGCTCGATTTTCCGACCTACTTTAGCTCTGATATCTTGCGGGTTGTTGTTGATTTTGGGGTACTTTTTTGGGTTTTTTTTTGCATATTCCTATATTTGCATACCCAGACTCGATCCACTAAATTATCGACGTGTTTGTTGTAGGTTTGCCTTGGTGTCCCACCCAGGGGAGATCAAGAAAGAAACGGAAACCGTACACAAAACAACAAATTGCTGAATTGGAAAACGAGTTTCTCCTCAATGAGTTTATTAACCGACAGAAGAGGAAAGAACTATCAAACAGACTGAATTTAAGCGATCAGCAAGTTAAAATTTGGTTTCAGAACCGGAGGATGAAAAAGAAAAGAGTAGTAATGCGAGAGCAGGCTCTTTCTATGTACTAGAGCAGAGTCCGCCCGTTCCTGCATGAACTTGTGCCCGGAGTGTTCACCCCTAGAGTAGAGCGTACGCGCCAGTGAAACGCGGGGAGTGTGTCTTTTTACCATTTAAACCAAGTTCTCGAAACGCGTAGGATCCCTGCGTAAATAAGCAACGCTGAATTCTTAGCCAAGATGAAGAAGACGAGCCGGACCAGCATGGAAACATGTATTATCAGCTTTTTACCTTTCTTTCTCCATTTATATAGATTTTCTCCTGCATCCTACCCTCTTTTTCCCCGGAGAACAAGTGGTGCTAAACTAAGATCGATTTCTTTTATCTGTATGTAAACACCATTTTGCAGCAAAATAAAGGAATAACGCCTAGTAAAGACGTCAGCTCTGTGAGTCCTGGCCGCTCCCTTCATCTGCTGCCCTGCACGCCAGGGCGAGCCTGCGGCGCCGGCTTGTTTTGTGGTTTGGAGTAACCTGCTCGAGTAGCGATGGGGAAAGTGGTTAGCAAATAAACCTTTTTCTTTAGTCTTTTCATTTTTTTCCTTTCCGCCCTCCCCCCCGCCAGCCCCCGGAGCCGCAGATCCGACCGCAGCCCGGCGGAGAGCGCACGTGACACCCGCGCAAGGCCCGCGCGTAACCTGAGCGCCGGCTCAGCGGCGGCCGCTCGGCTCCGCTCCGCTGCCCGCGGNGCGCCCGCCGGCCGGGCCGCCACCCCCGGGCCGCGGGCAGGGCTGCTCCGCGGGCACGGCCGAGAGGTTCTTCTCTCGGGAAAAAGAGCCCCTCTGCCCCTCGCCCTGCGCCAGCCATCCCCGGGGCAGCGCGGCGTCCCGCGGGGCCGCGGAGCCGGGCTCCGCTGCTTCCCCAGGTGGCCGGACCGGGCCCTGCTCTTCCCTTCCAGCGCTCCTGACTTTGGCCTTGTCCAAGCGCTGCCCCAACAGGCGAAAGACAGCGGGCGGTGCCGGGGCAGAGGCCCAGGCTCGGCGCGGCTGGGGGGAGGCTGGGCCCCACGGCTCACCCCGAGGTGCTGCAGGCACAGGAGTCAGGACAACACGGAGGTGGAAATTTGGTGGGAATGATTGTTTCACCAGTCAGTCGCCATAGCTGTTTCTGCATAGATTTTTATGAGGGAAAAGTGAGAACCGGTTCGGAGTTTTGCCCAGATATAAACCTCAGAGGATAACCCAACCAGAGGGGCCGGTAGCAGTGTCTGAACCGTTTGATCACTGTTTTGGGACGAGAACAAGATCGATTTTTCACGCATCTTGATGAGAAGCTTTCTCTGCCGAGAGCCGCCGGCCTCTGCAACGCCAGAGCAGTCAGACCGGCCAGAGCTCCAGGGCCTGAGAAAACGACACATTGCCCTTAGTCTGATACCTCAGAATATGAATTTTAAAAGAAAAATCTCACCGATTTTCAGGTCCGTATTAAAATGCCTTTTGGCTGCCATTTCCACCTAAGTCTTCGTTTCTCAACGAAGAGCATTTCCACGCCTCCCAACAGTAATAATAATTAGGCTGGCAGAGGCTCCCTTCTTTTCTGGCATGTAGAACAGGCTCAGATATGGTTGTTTGTGGCATACACAAGAAGTCTAAACAACCACAAGGAACGGCACAAAGCTGCTACCTACCTACACAGGGCTATAGCCTTCCCGAAGGCTCATTATTTCATAAAGAATCATATTTGAACTTCCTCCTACTCACTCCTTTTCCTGCAAGTACTGCTCGAGAGGGCATGGTAGTCCAGATGAATTTGGAGATAAATCCTGGATTCCTAGGCGGGCAGAGATGTAGCCATTTTCCCGAAAGCTTTCCAGAGAGCCCCAAAGGTAACGCTTGGGTGGTGTTTCGGGGGGAGAAGGAAAACCAGCCCCAAGCGTTCGTCGCCACTCTTACCGCCCGGATTGCCCAATGCAGACAAAACCCGACCTCGCTCATGGCGGGGTGCCTGCCAGCATGAAAGCGGGGACGAAGCCTCGCCGGGTGACAGCTCCCCGGGGGCAAGGGATGCACACCCAAGCCATCTACAGCCACAGGAACCACTCCTGGGTCCCTCCAAATCTTCGATTCGTTCAGCCTCTGTGCTGGGAATTGACGCATTGCGGACAATGAGGGTCTCTTCATCCAGTGGCATTTCCTAATTAAAAAAACTAGGAGCAACCCCAATGATGCAAGCCAGGAGAAAAGCAAAAACCAGATAAAGCCCCTTTTCTTACTCTCTCCTGAAATACTACTCAGGCGGCTACAGTCCATGAGAAATTGACCCCTTACACTGTTCTTCCCTATCCTACTCTTCCCCAGTACAACCCGTCCCTTTATTACATGGGTGATGTGAAATCCGAAGAGGAACCTCGGGTGAAAATATGTGAAAGGCAATATATTATTTATTAAACGCATCTGATCCACGATGATGGCTTATTGTGAAGCTCCTAGTCTAAATCGCCTGCGGAAAGAGAAAAGAGAGGAGGTAGGATCTAAATTGAGATTTGTTGAGAAAGTCTGTGTACTGTGTATCTCTGTGCGTGCCTGTGTATCTAGAGATGCACACATTTCAGCAGTGCCCGTTGTGTGTAACCGTGTGTGCACACTCAGACGTACGTGTTTGTGGGCTCATACCGTGCACAGACACATGGGCGGTAGAAAATGGTGCATGATTTCACGCGTGCCCATGCTAGTGGCTTCATCCCTTCCTCTGAAGCGGTGGGCGAGGGCAGCGTGGGGAGGCACACACGCGTGGCAGAGCTGCAGACGCGGGGCGCGCCCTGCCTGTGCGGCTCTGCCTGCGCACACCCACCCCAGCTGTCCCCTGGGCACACGTGTGCACAAGCGTGTGCGACACGCCGGCTGGGTGAGCAGGAGATGCACTCGAGTGAGGTGGAGGCACTCCACGCCCTTCGACTGGATTATTTCGGGTGTCTTATCAGGTGCCCTCTGTACCGGCTTTGCGGGTGTATGAGGGGCGGGATGGAGCAGCGGGCATCCGCTTGCTGCGCCCACGCCCGCGTCCCTCCGCAACATCCAGGCGACGGTTCATCCCTTTATTTATTCAAACATAAGCATCTTTGCATTTCCACCGCAGCCTAAACGTGATAAAGCCCTTCGAGGAGGCTCTCCATTCCTCCTCTTTCGATAAGGCTGCAAACGCAACTTGATTTGTTGGGAATGGCTCTGGATGCCTTTGTGCTTCCTAAAAGAGCATAAATAATTAAAGTTTGGCAGAGAGGAAAAGCTTTCTTGCAGAACTGTAGTGGCAATAAATGAAATGACTCAGAATCTCTTCTCCAGTCGGTTTTTACGAGAGCTGCCAGACAGTGTCTGTTCACGTTCTCCAGATACTAGGGGCGCCATAACAAAGTTAAGGTCAAGTTAGTGTCTTATCTTGGGTGGCACAAAAATACCGCATCTTCTCCAGCCGGACCGGGTATATTTTTAAGCCCAAACGTTACACAAGTCGCCTTAATTTCCACGGAGAGCATTTGGAAATGTCTCTTGGACCTGAATACTTGGTGATTCCAGGCAACGATTGCAGATGTTTCAAGACGCCTAACGGTAAAGTATTCGCCTGACTGTGTACATGATGTGCGTTTATGTTTCGATGTTATTTAATCTACGTAAGGGAAAAAGGGAAAAAAGGGGGAGTGTGTATGGGGGTGATATTCTAATGTTCAGAACTGGGCTGGGACCGACACCAGGGGGAAAACGCTCTGGCAGGCGGGGACCCCCAGCTCTGCCTTGTTTCAGTGGGGTCTCTGCTGTGATATTGGTCTCACATTTCCCAGATTAGATCGTTTCTTAAAGGACTGTTTCCTAAAAGGGCTTTCGTACTAACAAATCGTCGCCATGTCTTTGAACTTGAATTACTTGAAACCGGTTGGCTCCTGCGCCAAAATTTAATCGATGCTAGGCTTGTTGCATCGAAAAGAAGGTGAGAGATTCTGGCTAAACAGCAAATAATTGTTCGAACGGTAAAGAAAATGAAGCTCCATAGGTTTCCAGAACCATCTCTCTTGACGAGATAGGCGATCAGAAACCTTAGAGGGGGGGCACAGTCCAAAAGGAGCCCTGCCCTGCTTTGCTGCAAGGTCCAGGGTAATTAGTGACACAGGAGCCATTTTAACTACGCAGACATCATTTTTGGGAGGTTGTTTTTCGGTTGCAGCTGAACCGAGAGGGCTCGAAAGCTGATTAAGGGAGGGAATGGTGGTTCTGTGCTTTGATTTCTAGTGTTAACTTGCAACTCGCATAAGTCTATATCCTAGAAGCAATATATAGCATTTGAGATGTTTTCCGAGTGAGGCATCATAGCAAAAAAACCCCAAACCAAACCAAAACAAAAAAAAACCCCAACTGTACAAAAAAAATGAGAAAAGAAAGAGGCAGCGATGGGGTCGTGTTAAGAATGAACTCCATAATATCTGCCTGGCTTTGGTCTTTTTATTTTTAGAAATGGCTAGCTGTGCTGCGGTTTGGAAGCCCCTTGGGTAGACCTCGACTGCTCTAGGGAGCCAGGGGATGCGGGAGGAGCCGTGGCGGTGGCGGCGGCGGGGCGGGGAGCAGGGTGCGGGGCGCAGCCCGGGCTGCGGGGCTCCCGCCCCCGGAGCCTCTCTGCATCGCGTAGCCCGGGGCGAGCAGGAGGCTCCTCTAGCTGCGGAGCCGAACCCTCAGCGGGCACGGCCGCCTCGAGGAGCCGGGGAGCCCACGGGCCTTCTCCCCGCTTGCCCGGAGCCCTGTGGGGCCGGTTCCCCACCTGCCGGGCTCTCCGCTTGCTATAGGACCTGGAGGCTGCCTTTGCGGAGGTGGTATGGGGCCTGTCGGCTGTCGGAGCCTCCGCCCGGGGATTGCTGGGGTGTCCGGAGGCGGCCGTGCTCGGCCTGGGGAGCTCGCCCAGATATCGGGTTTGTTTGGAGAGCGACATGTGGTGGAGCTAACTTGGCTACGCTGTACAGTGGCGGAAAAAAATCATTCCCATAGAGAGCTGGCAAATGTTTCTGGAATGAGGAATTGGTCGAGTATAGGGCTATTGCTGGCGTGTATTTATTCTCCTCTCTTTTCAGCCTTTGCGGCCCTGTTTGTGCTTGTCTGTATAAAACCATGTTTCAAGGAAAAAAGGAAAATTGGCAAAAATGAACCCTCGAAGGCAGGGCGGGAGTGGGGCTGGCGGCTACTGTGCATGTCGCCTGCCCCAAATCTTGCTTTTCCCTTCCAATGAAAATGAACATTTTGGTGGGAGTTGGAGGCAGGGGAACAGAGGTCACTTTGTCTGCCGCTCTGCTTCCCAAGGAAACCGTGCTTGGTGGACTTATTTTCCTACCATAGCCCTCTGCCTTACAGCGAGCCCGAAAGTATCTCCCTTTCGTAAATCCGGCCGCTGAGAGATGTTCTGTTTGCGTATTTCTCATTTCAGTTTGGCGCCCTGACACAAGTGCGCAGTGTTTGGGCTTGTAAGCGAGGGAAAACGAGGTGATCGAAACTCAGGCTTTGAATTTCGTGACCGGTTTTGATGCCAACTGTGGATTGCAGGAGCCGGGCGGGCAGATCCGGTCGTACACTCGAATGTGTGAATGGGACTTGGCTTTCCTGAGTGAACCATCACCCACCCGCTCTTCTGCTTGAGCGGCGGCCGGAGAGTATCGCTCCCTCTAAGGAGGAAGCGATCACGTTTCCGAGCCGGGGGTGCCCGTCCGTGAGCTCCCAGCCCTCGCTCCAGGGGCTGCCTTCCCCGACGGTGGCAGTGCTCCCCCCTCGCTGCCCGGGGAGGCCGGGCGGGGATGCGGGCGGGGGGCTGCGCTCCGCGGGGCTCCGCGCCGGGCTCCGGCGGTGGGCAGGCGCCTGCCCGGGCGGCGCGGCCCCAGGTGATCCGCACCACCTACGTGTACCTCACATCGCCTGGTGAAAGGATGAGACTTAACACCGGCTATATTTGTACAAACGGCGCTCTCGCCTCCCCGTGCTGGGAGGGCTCTTTGGAGAGATCTTAGGAGCCTTTCCGAGGGGCTGATATAGATATAAGGACATTTCTACATCGCGTCACGTGACATAATTACCACTAGAATCAATCAAGATGAATTGCACGTCAGCACACGGTGGGGATTTTTTCTTAGTTGATCCTGTCCAAACCCTCTTGTGCAATAGATGGATCTTGTTCAATGCATTGAAGCCTCCTGGTTGCTTGCAATCGCAAAAAGGAAGACATGACTGAGTTTGACGATTGCAGTCACGGCACATCCAATATGTATCTGCCAGGGTGCGCCTATTACGTCTCACCCTCAGATTTCTCGACGAAACCCTCTTTTTTGTCTCAATCGTCGTCCTGTCAAATGACTTTTCCTTATTCTTCTAATTTACCTCATGTTCAACCTGTGCGCGAAGTAGCATTCAGGGAATACGGATTAGAGCGCAGCAAATGGCAGTATAGGGGCAGTTATGCTCCTTATTACTCAGCTGAAGAGGTGATGCACAGAGACTTTCTGCAGCCCGCGAACAGGAGGACGGAAATGTTGTTCAAAACGGACCCTGTCTGCGGCCACCACGGACCGTCTCCCGCCGCCTCCAACTTCTACAGCTCGGTGGGGAGGAACGGCATCCTGCCGCAAGGCTTCGACCAGTTTTACGAGACAGCCCCCGGACCTCCGTACCAGCAGCACTCCGAGAGCGAGGGGGACGCGGAGAAGGGCGACTTGAAAGCCCAGAACAGCACTTGCAGTAAAACACCTTCCAGCCAGGAGAAGAAAGTGACACCAGCAAACAGCGCCGATTCCCCTTCTGGTGAGGCTGTTGCAGAGAAGAGCAACAGTTCAGGTAGGTATCAGTAGTAAATTGGGGGCAAGAGTACAAGGCCAACACTTTGTCAAGCCGCATTTTATGTGCAATTTTATAAGCATCCAAAGGATTTTATATATCCTATAAGATTTCCTTTACCGTTGTAAAGCGTGTTTACGATAGGAAACCAATTTAGGTGGGCTTAAGGTATTCTTGGAAGAGGATATTAATTGTTATTAAATTGTTGATTCGTCGGGGGGAGACTGAGAGATTTCACAGGTAGTGCTCAGAGCTGCCTTCGGTTTAGAGCTTAAGATCTTCGTTTGTTTGGGGCGGGGGATGTGTGTGAGAGGAGTTTGAGAAACTTGGAATTTTTCCAGCCCATTTAAATATCTCTCTGTATTGCTCGAAGAGCTTTATTTTAAGAAGAAGTTGGGAAATATTAGCTTTTTTTGCTAAGTCACCCGGAGATTATAAGCGTCAGGAATATTTTTTGAAGTACTGGAGGGCTGCTTTCCAGGCAATGGGATATTATCAAAGTCTCTGATCAAATCCTAGCTGAGCATGTTCATAGCAACAGCGTAAATCAGTTTCCTCTCTCTTGAATTTCAGCAATTCCCCAGCGATCAAGGAAAAAGAGGTGCCCCTATACCAAATATCAGATAAGAGAACTGGAACGGGAATTTTTCTTCAACGTGTACATAAACAAAGAGAAGAGACTGCAGCTGTCCAGAATGCTAAACCTCACTGACCGGCAAGTTAAAATCTGGTTCCAGAATCGAAGGATGAAAGAAAAGAAACTGAATAGAGATCGACTCCAATATTTCACAGGGAATCCCTTGTTTTAAAAAAAAAAAAAAAAAAAAAAAAAAAAAAAAGGAAAAAGAAAAGAAAAGAAAAAGAAAAAATTTAAATAAAAAGAAAGCAAGAGAACAGGAAGAAAGAAGAAAAACAAAGAAAACCCAAGAATATATTTGTCTCTCTGACCTACCATCTGAATGCAAAAGTTAATTTGTTTACTTGACAGATCCACCCTGCGGAACTCAAAGTTTCATTTTCATGTGCAACTCCCCACACTGAATGGCCACTGGAGATTTCGGGGCTTGGCGGAGCAGATTCCTGATAAGGGGAAACTAGGGTAAATCCAACTGTCCACTCTCGAGTGTTTTTCGCCAAAGGTGCTTTTTTTCCCTCTCCCACAGTACCAGCAATGGACCTGCAGTGTGCCTGGTAGTTGTTGCTTACAATTCATTGAGTTCGGGGGGGGGCTCTGTTGTTGCTTTTGAGCTAGGATAACACTTTCCTCCCTTTAAGTGAATGCGGTTTATTTAAGAGATGGTAAATGTACGCTCGCTATATATAAAATATATATATATATGTTTCTATTGTCATCCAAAAGCATGGGCCACTGTCTTTTTCATGTGAATAAATGGTTTCTAGTAAAGTTAAGGTTATAACTTCCGTGCACTGTATGGATTTCCATCTCCAAAAGATCCTAGCGTTTTCCGGGCTAGAGCCAAATTCAGTTAAATAATAACTTGAGGAAGCCTAGTCGGGTTATTTAAAAAGCATTTTAATTAAGTAATAGTTCAGATGCCTGACTCTCCCTTTGTAGGTATGCGTACCTTCCCCGGTCGCTGTGAGACAGAGCCAACATGGCTGTCTGCAGACCATCACTTCTGATGGCGCTACCATTACTATAAACAACGAAAGGGCTTTTCGTTTAACTGGTCAGGCTCCAAATAAGCCCAGAATCCCCAACGTCAATGACTGTTTACTTGTTAGTGAAGAGCAAGGCAGAAAGACCGAGGGCTCCGAGCGAGTCAGGCAAGAGGGAGCTATAAACAATTGGCTCTAGTTGGGGAAAAAAAAAAAAAAAAAAAAAGAAAAAAAAAAAGAAAGAAAGAAAGAGAAAAAAAAAAAAAAAAGAAAAAACCCACCCCAAACCAAAACCACCCCCAACACTTTTGGGAGCAGAGGGGTGGTTCTCTTAAATCTGATTGCCGGGCAGGGCGAGCGGAGCGCGGCGCTGGCGGGAGCGGAGCTCAGCGCGCTGCCGGCCGCGGCGGGCCCCGCCGGGGGCCGGCACCCGGAGGAGATCCGCTCCGCTCCTCGCCGCTTTATCTTGCGTGACCTGGCTGGGCTGTTTACAAAACCTTGAACTGTCTAGACAACACCATAAAACCCGAGGTTCTAAACAGCTTAATTGGGTTATATTATACACCTTCTGGTGGGCAAAAAAGAGATTTCCGCAATGTGCAATAAAGGCGACGAGTGAGAAAAGAATTTGACGTTTTTGAATAGGACGAGGTGGCTGTCGCTACGCTAGCAGGCAGGGAAGGCAAAGGTGCCAACTAAGTCAGGAAAAGACGGAGAATTCAAAAAATATAGAAATATAAGAGGAGGGAGGCATGACTAAAAAAATTTTTTTAAACACTTTAGCAAGAAAAACATAAGTGTATGCCTTTGAACTTCCAAAATGTCAAGGTCATCACCTTTAACCTTTCTGAATAATTAGGCGCCTTAAGGTTCCTCTGTTATTTTCAACCACCACCCACTCTCTTTCTGTCTCGCTCTCTCCCTCCCTCCCTCGCTCTCTCTCACACACACGCACAGCCACACACACACTTTTTACCGCATAGCTGGCCATATTAGCAAATGCATCATAACGCAAAGAAAATCCCGGCTGGGTCGAGGTGAGCTCTCGGCGTCGTGCAGTGAGCGTGCCCTGCTCCAGTCCCTGCCAGCTGGAACACAGGGGGCTCCTCACTTCCCTCCCTTTCTCTTCCGCGTACTTGGAATTCGACCCAAAAAGATTTTTTTCTTTTTTCCTGTTTTTCTTTTTTTATCTTTTTCTTTCATTTTTTTAAGCTCATAAGAAAAAGAGGTGTTTGCTTAGAAAAAAAATTTAAAAATAGGAAATGGCTCGTTATTTAGGGAGATAGACCGTATTTCTATGCAATTTCCCCACAGAGCCCATTAAATAGAGATGCGTGAAGTCACGGGGAATTCCTCACGGCATTTTGCCTGACCTTGTACCAAAATTTTCGCATGTCTCCTGATCCTTAATCCACAGGGCGAGAACGAGTCGTTCGGTTTTCTGTTCCCTGCAGTGCTTTAACAGTCTATCTCAGCGTCTTAATATGCCTTCAAAACGCCAAGACACCGCAAAAGCGGGCCGCGGAAACCGAAACACTGTAGCACTAATCTCGCATAAACGCTCAATGGTAGCGGTGTTAAGTTTCTATTTAAAAAGAACGGAAAGAAACCCACGAGTGAGCAAATTGAGCTGAGGAAAAGAGCTGGAGAGGAGGAAATTCCCGGTGTGTGGCGCTCAGCGGCCACAGGAGGGCGCGCCCAGGCGCTGCAATGCCGCAGCCGCCGGTGCTCCAGCCTCTTCTCCCCCTAATAATAATTCCACTGCTAATAAAATATCTAATATATAAGTAACGATAAGATTTCAGGGCCTTCCAAATGAGAAAATAAAGCATCAAAAAGATTTATTAAACAAATAACCCATAACCGTGACGTGCTGGAGAAATATGCCACTTTAAAAGAATTTTTTTTTTTTGGTCGTAATCTTTTATAATGCATCCGAGCTTTAAAAAAAATCCCATAATTTTAAGAAAGAAAAAAAAAAATCAAGCCCCAAAGATATTCAGAATTCGTTCCCTAGAACGAAAATCTATCTACTCCTTTAAGGACAGCCTTAACGCGGGTGGAACAAAAGTAATATAAAAACATGCAATTCTACAATTTATCTCTGATTCTTAGTCGAGGATTTTCTTAAATAAACCTCTAGGTGCAGAGAACATAATGTTAAAAACGTATTTTATTTAAAGGCGAGATTAACATTAGCTCCTGAGAGTGGTTATTTTTTAAAAGAAAGGCAGAGAGACTAAAGAGAAAAGAAGATATTTTTAATATCCTAACATCACCTTGCCAAGGCATTGCTGAATTAAGCCCCTCTCTTTAAAAGTGCTATGGAGATCTATTAAAATGAAAGTAAAGCTTACAGAATTAAAGTGAATCTTATGAATTTCTTGGATATTCTCCAGCAACGGAGCATGTTCTCTCTTTCTGAGATTTTTTTGTTTTGTTTTATCTTTTTTCTTTCTAGTGTGCACTTCTGGTCAGGATCTGAAGAAAGAAAGGATTTCGCTGCTTTCTGCTTATTTGCAGAATTCATCGAAATCTATTTCATGTTGATTTTACCATATTCCGCATTTTTTAAAGCCCAGTGTCTCGTGAACGCGTTTGTTGGCACTTTGTTGGATTGTTGGTGTGTGGTTTATTTTCTTTTTTTTTCTTTTTCTTTTTTCTTTTTTTTTTTTAGAAGTTCATTGTTAACACTTTCCTAGAAATAGCCTTTCCGTCGGTAATAAAACGGCATTGTACAATCCAAAATCCTTGGGATCCCTGACGCCAGAGGTAGCCCTTGCAGGCAGAGCTGTATCCCGGAGGAAAATGCCCTGGTCTCTCGGTGGACATACACTTTCCTAGGGAGAAATGTTTAGCGAAGTTTTTGTGTTTGTTTTTCTTGGCATGAGAGGGCTCCTTGCCACACCAAACCCGAGCCCATTAGGCTTCATACGAGGTGCTTTAATCCCTCACAATTACAGTGAGGCCGAACTTAGAGAACATGAACCGGTGATGGGAGCCAGGGTGCTCTGTTAATTTCGGAAAATTGTATCTATACACTAGAACACGGAAACGCCGCTTTCTTCTTTTTTTCGGGGGGACCATTGTGTAAATATGATGAATCTGTAACCTCTTCTATTTTTCCTTCTTATCCTTTTCTCAGTTAAATTCCTCTAGGTAGAAAAGATCGCTTAGATAGAAAGCTATTTCCAAATGTCTTTGAGCTTGTCCTTTACATAGAAGGAAAAGGGCATTTGCTTATTTTCCTATTAAAATATAAATGCGGCGGGAATCTGCCGAAAGATAAATGTGCAGCACAAATACCGAGGCTGAAGCTGCACCGGGCACCAAAATACACCCTAAAATCTCATCACACTCAGGCACTTCTGTGTCCACAAAAATATGGAAATACGATAAGAGTAGGGCTGGGGCTTAGGTCGAAGCTGAGCATACGGTCAGTGCTACTGTGCGATCCTTATGCTCAGAAATAGCGCCTTTGAAGAAAAGACCAGCATGCTATTTTTTTTATTTTATAGACTTTCATATTTAGGAAAAAGCATAATGTCATCAGTATGTCGTGTCTTTCCCTTAACCTCGGTCAAAAAAATCTAGATAATCTGAACCCTCAGCCCAGACGCCGACTCTTTCTATGAAAATACGGCACATTGAAATCTGGGCAACGTGACAATTACTTTATTAAAAGAAGAAAGGACACAATATCGTAGCCAAATTTTTTTTCCTCAAAGAAAACTATTCTTCAATGTCCCTGCAATATAACAGCGTGGCATAAAATATACAGTCCGCGCATTTAAAGACACCCTAAATAAAACGATGAAATCAAGTAAATCAGAGGAAATTTGCTAAAAGCTTCCTGGGTTCCAGCCTATTTTAAAAATGAGACATTTCTCGCAATACCTTTGTTACTGAAGGCATCTGTAAAATATCTAGCTTCTTTCGTACCCTTCTCCCATCCCCCTCACATAATGAGGCACAAACACAGCAAATTGCAACTATGAGAATGCTCGGCACAGCCGAGACAAAAACATAATCATATCACCAGTAATAAGGTTGAGGGAGATAAGGCAGTGAAAATTAAGCCCTGCTGCCACGTCTGGTAACCTCCAGTTTTTAGCCCTGACATTTGCTAGAGGAGAAAACTGTAATGTCCACCTATGCTTTATTACAAACAGTAATTTACATCTGCATGGACCCATTGGTTGGGGCATTTTTTCACCCTCGTTCGGAAAAATATGGGGCTCTGAGAGCAAAACCTTTATATTAATGTAGATTGTATATCTCATTTATTGCACAATATTGATTTATTTATTAATGTTAATTACTTTATTCCATTTTAATATGATTTAAAACAATAGTGACATTAAATGCCCAGAGCCTAAGTCCCCAGTTCCCCAATGGCTCTCGCATGTTTATTCAACTTCTATTTACATCAAACTTAAACTTTCTACTGTTCATTTTCAATAAAAAATTGCTGCCCGTTTTCAAACCCCTCATGATTTACCGTGAGCGAAGGGTCTTATGGAGCCGTTTGCCAGTCCTGAACGCAATATTTAAATTATTATAATCACAACAGTCATCTGAGTTTCCGTGTAGTGACATGCATGAAATTAATATTTTCAATTACAAAAAATCAAAGAGCCCTCATGTCTAATCAGGAGCCCAGAATTCAGCTCCTCCAGCAGCAGCAGCCGTAGCAGCAGCAGCAAAAGCAGCAGCAGCAGAGAGGCCGGCGTGGAAAGCAGCTCAGCATTTGCTTATTGTTTTAACTTTACTGTTGGGCGAAACCCGCCGCAAACCTCTGGGCTGATACTTTCAGCTGGGATATTTCTGGGACCCCTTTTCTTACAGTGTAAATAAAGATTATGAAAGAACCATTTGATGGGCATAAAATTCCTGATTAGATTTAATAGTCAAGTCTTAGACTGCGTCAAGAAAAATAGTATTTTGTTTCTTTAAACTCTGTGGGTTGTCCAGGCTGTTGTTGAAGAGGAGGAAATTGCTAGAAGGCGAGGCGGGGGGGGACGCGGCGCTCGGAGGGAGCGTCGTGGGCTCCGCCGCGGCTTCTTCCCCGGAGCAGGCGAGTCTTAGCCATGGCTCTGATCATGATCTTACGTGGCCACCGCGCCGCAGCGCCCGCAGCTCGGCTCAGCCCGCGGCGCCGGCCAAGCGTGCCCGGGGAGGGCAGGGGCTGCGCCAGGCGCAGGGGATGCTGCCGAAAGAGCCTGCGAGCAGCGAATATTACGAAGGTAATATTTAAACTCTCCGGCAACCCAGGAGCTAGAGGCTGCAGCTATAAAAGACACTGGCTCTTAACCTGACAATGATGTTGTATTTGAACAGCTGCGATAAGGTTTTAAAAGGTCTGTCTCATTGCCACCGCGAAATTTTAAATAGGGTTATTGTTTCCAGCAGTCTAAAGTGTACGGTAAAGTACAAAACCATCCAAATGCCAGGAAACAGGGGAAAATCCAAATCCACGCTGCTGGAAAACGCATGTTTGTAAGTGTGCGAAAGACGCATTTAAATTTTTTTAAATCCTTTCACGTGCTGCCTGTTCTTGGGGGACCTGAAAGGGTGTTTTGATGGTAGAAAGGCCCAAAATAAACAGGCGAATGAGTCCCAAACAAAAATTATCAACAAGTTCAATTTGTGTGCATGAGGGTCCTTGACAACATTAGTCCCAGATAAGAAATATTCCAGTGTTGGGGGGGTGGGGGGAAGAGAGAGAGAGAAAGGAAAGTAAAACGATAAAGAGTAATAAACAGTTTCTACCGCCACTATTTAAAATGTAGTAGCTGCGGGTGCAAATACGGGTAAGGAGTGGGAGGAAAAACAATAAAACACGTTTAAAATGTTGGGACGGAAAACTCTGGTCTGCCATGTAGACAGTTACTGTTGTCTTCTGCTGGTTGCTTTCTTTGCTGTTTGTTTGTCTTATAATACATATGCATTCATCATTCTTACAAAAAAAAAAGACAGAAAAAGTTGCTTAGGGGAGTTAAAGGAGTTCCAATGAGGATATTAGCTTCTGTATGTTTTTTGATGCAATACTACAGAAGGAGAAATTACCTTTTTGATGCTTTCGGTTTGCAGGGCAAGTGAAAAACCCACTTTTTTTTTCTTTTTTTTCTTTTTTTCTTTTTTTTTCTCTTTTTTTTTTTTTTTTTTTTTTCCAGGCGGTCGGGAGAGAGCATTGTAAAATAATTTTAGGAATGTAGCTTCCCTATAAAATTCGAGTTATGACAAAAGTCCACCTTTTAATATTTGACGATTTGTGTTAAAACAAAAATTGACCTTCTCGGTTAGCAGCTAGGAAAAAAATCAATAGTATAATTTTCAATAATTCATAACGCGAACGCCATTATGCTAAATCTTAACTATTAATCTTATCCTTTACAAAGTCTCGATTGATTTGTTAATAAAATATCTTCCCGTGCGCGGCAACAGAGGGTATAACTCTTGAAAAAGCTTCAGAAGCAAGAAAATTACCGAGTAGCCCGAGAATGTAGATGAGGGTTTTATTGATCGCCCCTGATTCTCCTTAATACGCATTAATAAATCCCGCAACCTTTTGTCCCCGCGCTTGTCAGCGGCGGGGCTTTCACGGGAGCCATGGCGGGCGGGCGCGGGGGTTCCGCGGGCGCGGAGGCGGCGCGGCGCGGCGCGGCGCG
>VWYI01022255.1:28059-70847 GCA_013399455.1 Anthoscopus minutus | reverse complement strand
CCGCCGCCGGCTTCCCGCACCCCGCGCCCGGCGGAGCGGGGGGCGGCGGCGGCGCGGCCGCGGACTTTTACCACCCGGCCGGGGGGAGCCCCACGGCCGCCTACCAGCCGCCTCCTCCTCCCCCCGCCGCGCCTCCGCCTCCTGCCCCCTGCAGCGGGGTTACCTGTCACGGGGAGCCCGCTAAATTTTACGGATACGATAACTTACAGAGACAGCAGATTTTTACGACACAGCAAGAGGCCGAGCTGGTACAATATCCTGACTGTAAATCGTCCAGTGCTAATATTGGCGAGGAACCAGACCACTTAAATCAGAGCTCGTCTCCTGCTCAAATGTTTCCCTGGATGAGACCACAAGGTTGGACGCAGTCAAAAATTTCCTTCCATCTCACGTCTGAGTTTGAAACTTTCTCTTCCTCCTCCTGCTTCTTTCTCGCTGACTCTCGCTCCCTGACTCTGTCTCACCCTTTCCCTGCCTCTCTCACCGCGATTCCTATCACCGCGGTGGCTTGCAATAACAAAGGGATGCAGTGAGCAAGCAGAAAGCTCTGCAGCAGGCAGCTACCAACCCAAGAGTTGCCTTTGAGACGACTCTCGGACTCTGAGGCGCAGCTCGCCTGTCTCCCATCGCCGCTGCCTGAACGGGAAGGGTTCAGGGTCGGGAAGGGGGTGGTATACAAGACGATAAAGTGACCCCGCAATATCCTATGCAGAGAGACAGCTTAGTGTATTTACTATCGCTGTGTTCCTCTCACTCATGTGTAAAGGTCTAGACTCCTCTGTGCCCTCTGCTTTCTCTCCCTGCGGTTCTGTGGGGCTTCCCTCGAGGGATTCCGGAGAGACCGGAGTCCTCACTGCCTGCCTGCGCCTTGTTTTGAACGGCCACACCAACCTCCAAACCCCTATGTTTTTGTTTTAAACAGCAGCGCCGGGTAGGAGGAGAGGAAGACAAACATACAGCCGATTCCAGACTCTAGAGCTGGAAAAGGAGTTCCTATTTAACCCCTATCTGACCAGGAAGAGAAGGATCGAGGTGTCCCATGCACTAGGACTCACCGAGAGGCAGGTAAAGATCTGGTTTCAGAACAGGAGGATGAAATGGAAAAAAGAGAACAACAAGGACAAATTCCCCGCTTCCAGACAGGAGGGAAAGGAAGGGGAGGCCAAAAAGGAAGCACATGATCTGGAAGAAGACAGAGCTGAGGGCCAGACGAATTAATTTTTGCCCCAAATATCTTTGTGAAAGTCAATCAAAAATAACCAGGACTAAAGCCCGACATCTCGGCTCATCCACTCCTCTACGTGATCTTGTGACGGGACAAGTGACCCCATATCCCTCTGTTTGACATTTCCCTGCTTCGGGTTCTTCACTTGTTTGTGCTTTTATTTTGTTTATAAGCGTATCCAAAACGATCTCTAGATTTACCATTTCATCATTATTTTTCTCAAATTTGATACAGAGTTTGTAGCAATAAATTTCTAATGAGATATATATATATATATATATTTGCAATCTTAAAAGACGGTGATTGTGGGAAACGACATATACTTCCTAATAATAAATATCAATAAGTAAGACATTTAACAATGCTTTATTAATCAAGACAAGTGCACTTGTACTATTTTAATTCTTGTTCTTATCTTATGTTTAATAAATTAAATAAATTTAATAATCTTGAAGAGTATATAATAGGAATATATTTAACCTTCTTCTATAATATTTGATTAAAATAAACCGAATTTATTCAATTATAAAATGTATCGGCATCCCTATATCTCTTTCGTAATCCACTCCGCAAGAAACCTTCGGAATTTCCACTGATCCGGACTAACTCTCCCGTGCGCCCACCCCCTGTCTCTCCTCCTATGCTGGGTGTTTCTGTGGGGTCTAGGAATGGCACAATGGGTACAAACCCCGCATTTTGCTCCCTGCCACGAGCGCTACGGGGCCGTGGTCGAAGCAGT
This sequence comes from Anthoscopus minutus, assembly GCA_013399455.1. Taxonomy (NCBI): domain Eukaryota; kingdom Metazoa; phylum Chordata; class Aves; order Passeriformes; family Paridae; genus Anthoscopus; species Anthoscopus minutus. The sequence goes on along the minus strand of VWYI01022255.1, from coordinate 68,883 downwards.
GGCCAGCGGGGACTGTGGCTCCACCTGCGAGCGGAGTCCAGGCTGCGGGCCGGCCCAGGGAGCCCCCGACGTGTTCACCCGGACCTTGCTTTCGCCTTTTCTTGCCCCCACCCCGGGCTGCGGGCCGGCCTCGCAGGGGACTGCTGCGGGCAAACACGGCCCTTACCCTCCGGAGCCATTTGCTGCCAGCCCGGCTGGAGGGAGATGAGCCCGGACAGTGTTTCGGCCTCACGCCTTCCCCGGGGGCAGCTCCAACCGGTGCGGGGCTTCCAGCCCCGCCACGCAAACCACGGCCAAAACGGGCTCAGCCTCCCCCGAGGATGGCTGACAAAGAAATATGAAGCTTTTGCGACCTTGCGTGGAGGTTTCTCGAGGGCTGTAATTCTTAGGAGTCCCAAACCATGTGTAGACCGAGAGAAAGACGTTTCTGCCCCTAAATATTATCATATGATGTGTTTCCCAGCAGAAGCCGCAGCTGGTGGCAGAACCTGCCTCACGGTTCCCGCAACCACAGGAGGAAAGATCCGCTCTGATTAGCGAAACAATTTAATTTCTCTCTCCCTCTCCCCTCCCTCCTCCTGCTCCCGCGCCGCGGCGGGGTCCTGCAGAATGCGGTATCAAACAGGACGGCCCAGAGCAGTCCTTTTTAGGAGTAGCAGGCAGACGGTCGAGGGATGAGGTATAAATCCCTACCAAGATTTTTGCGTCATTTTTTCCCTACCGGCTGACGCTCCCCTGAGTAATGGCTCCGTCAAGGAAACCTAATGGACGCGCTAGAAACTGCGACAAACACGGCACATAATTCTATTATCTGCCCAGAAACGAGCGTGATCCCGACGAGGCAGTGGCTGAGTCGAGGCCTTGCTCGGAAAATCACAGCCACGTTCTCGAGGAGGTGTCGGCCGCCGCTCTGCCCTCCCGCCGCTGAGCCCTTCTCTCGCATCCACCGCTTCGCCCCTGGGAATGCACCCGGCCCGGAGAGAGCCGCCGTCCACGGGGATGGGACTTGTAGGGCGTGTTTGGTTCATTTCGTTTCCCTTCCTCTTCCCAGCTCCCCAGCACCGAGGCAGACCCGTTTCCACTGCTGCAAAGCGCCAGCTCTGGAGGGAGGCACGAGCAAGCTGAGCTATTGTTCTCGGTTTTATTTTAATTGCCTAGTTGGCTAAAGGTTGTAAACAAGGGGAAGCTGCAACAAAGCAGTGAAGTAAACATTTTTGCTGCATGGATTTGCATAAATACACCGATATCCCTAGTGTCAAGGGAGGATGTGGGGTTGGTGGCTGCGCGTTTAAAGTAACCTGGCGGCCCGATGTGCAAAATCCCCTCGCTTTTCAAAACAATAGTCGTGCTAGTGGCACCGACATATTTGGTCTCCGGGCAGGAAAAGGCTCTCGCTTTTGCTGTGCTGGCGGCGGAGGCTGGGCGCAGCGCAGTTCCGGCGGCCCTGCTGCGGGGAAAGCCGTGTTGGTGCCGCCCGCTGCCATCCCGGGCTGCCCGCAAGGCGAAGGCACGTCGAAGACCTTCACACGCCAGCGGAGCACTCCTTAGGCTAGCATTTGTCCGGAAAAGAGCAGCTGCGCTGCTGCGGTAGTTGTTTTTAATTATCAGACAAAGAATAAAATTAAAATATTCCTAAAGAAGTTTCCGTTAGCATCGTTCTCCTAGGACCGACTGGGAACGCAGCCACGGAGGCAAAAACTGACTTCCCTGAGTGCGCATAATTGGCGAAGGGCCTAGCGGTAACTGGAATCGCCCCTGTCTTACTCATTAAGAAAAAACATCGCTATAGTTGTTAAGGTATTTACCCCCGTAGCCTGACATCTGAATCTCTCCCTCGATCTCACTGTGAAACTTCCTAAAAAAAAGAAAACGGAGTCAGAAATTGACCCAGGCGGCCACCGAGTCCCCTGTAAAACTGGGAGCCATAGGACTTTGGGCAAGGAAAAGCCGTAGCTGAATGGGTTGCGGTGGGAGCGTCGGTGAGAGGCCGCCTGAGACGGCCGCAGAGTGGACGTACCGCGCCTTTGGTTTCCGCGGAATTTCTCCGCTCCCCGAGGAGCAGCTCAGCGCGGCCGTGGGCGCTGCAGAGACACCACGAATGTTGCCATGGCCTCCGCCGAGGCATTATTCAAAGGTGTGCAACTGCCCGAAGCAGCGTGTAAAAAAGATCCAACATCGATCCTACATCTTTAGGTGTGTTTACTTTTGTTAGCAGTTATAATCGGCACGGAGGTCACAGATTGAGCGCTCTGGCTATTCCCTGAATCAAAACTTGAGCGAGAAATATTCACAGTACTTCGTCTCCGAGCCGAGTATTCCTTGTGGACACAAGCCCATTTTAATTTTATTTAGAATACTTTCTAGGAATCGGATTTTCCCTGTTGGTGCCCCGGGAAGGTTTTATCAGGGGTGGAGGCGGCCTGCACTGGGCGCGGTGACAGCGCCGGCGCAACCTGCGGGAACCGCACACTGCGGGGTGGGGAAGAGGCTCGGACTATTTTTATGTCGGCGACGGCTTCCGCTTCAGTAGTGGGCGCTAAAGCAGATGTGGTTTCTTTTAGTGCCCGGCGGAGCGGTGGGGAGGGGTGGGAGAAGAGGGTGGGATGCGGGTTAAGCCCCCTTTCGTTTGGCAAGGAACGGATCCTTCGGCTCAGCGCCCTGCCCTTCGTTATGCGGTTCCGCGACCGCTTGCCCCTCTCACCGCGGCCCGCGCGGATCCCCCGCGTCCCGGCCGTGCTCGTGGGGCTCCGCCACCGCGCCCGTGGCGCGCAGGCCGAGGGCAGGCGGGACCGAAGCCTCAGTAAAAAGCGCAGAGCGCAGGCGAAAGAAACATGGCGCTGGGAAGCAGTATGTGCAAAATCCGCAAGGAATTGCAGTAAATTCCTTTTTGTTTGAAGAAAATTTACAACTTGGTAATAGACCTTTTTATGACCTATTTGGGCTCGTCATTGGCTGCGGCTGGTCATGTGCAGGCAGCGAGCGCTTTCATGGCCTTTTCCTGATTTCCCTGGCGAATTTCCCCCTGCATTCTGCCTTCAGAGAGCCTCAGCCCCTCTTTTTCTAACCTTTGTCTTTGCTGAGGTGTATGGCAATCGCCCTGATGTTTGTGTCCCGCTCCCCGAAACCCGCGGCCGGTCCCATCGCCGCTGCACTGACACTTCCCTGGCCCCGCGCCGCCTCCTCTCCCGCGCCCACGGAGGGACGCGCGGAGACCCTCGCCGGCTGCCGCGCCGCCTGCAGCCCCTCACTCTTCTCCCACCGCTCGATGCCCCCGCTGCCGCTATCTCCTCCGGCACACGGATTGCTACGCGGGTGCAAAATGGATTACAGCGACCCTCCCCGGGCTTCTCCGCAGGCGGGCAATGCCGCGAACTGGTAAGAGCTCAGTTCCCCTCGGGCTCGTCGCCGGTACTCCGCGATATGCGGCACGGCACCGGCTTCCCTGTCCTCCTCTCCCTCTTCGTCACCTGTCCCTCGAAAACCCTTCTTCTTCCTTTTAGTATTGCTATTACTATTTTTACCACTATGATTGCTGTTGTTGTTCTTGCTATTGTAATTATCGGTGGTGTTATTAACAGTGGTTGTGGGCATGCCGCAGAGTGAGAGCGGCTGTTGCGCGCCGTCTCTCGCGGAAAATGCGCCGCGGGCTACGATGTCTCGGTGTTCCGCGGTGAGGGGTGGAAGGCTGGGGCGCAGTGCGCGCACGCAGCGCCTCGCCCGTGGTGGGATTTCTTCCAATATAAGGCCCTCTGCTTTTGGGATACTTTTTCCCCCTGCCAGCCTGAAGCGTGCTGTGGTGATGCTCTAGTTTGTTCTCCACATGGCGGAAGGGCGGTCGAGTAACTTTAAAGCTTAACAGGTGTTTTCGCAGGAGAACCGGGGTCAGCGCTCCCGCGGGGGCGGAGGGCGCGGGGCGGCTCCTCCGAGCCGGTCGAACCGAGGGCTGTGCCCAGGGCTGGACCTGGGAGCCCTCGCCTGCCCCGTCGGGACGCTTTCTCACATCCTCGTCCCGCTGCAGCGCGGAGCCTGGGCTGCGGCTCCGAGCGGCTCGGTGGGCAGCACACGGGCCGGGCTCGGCAGCCAGGCAGCGCGGGGCGGCTGCGCGGAGACACGGCCAGGAGCGCACGCCCGCAGTACGGCTATTTACCCACGTGGAAATCATCGGGGGCTAAATGGGCTGCAAGTTCTCCAAAATAAAACCAACAACAAATCCTTGGGTTTATTTTGAAATATGTCGAGGAGATAGAATAGTTAACTAAACTATTCCTGCGTTACCTATATATGTATATACATTTATATGCACATTACCTATATACATAAATATGGTATCCAGACATCTACTTCTCTCTGTAGAACACATATTCTTGGGAATGACGTTGTTGTGAACGTACATATGCTTTAATCATCTCATCTTTATTTTCAAACTGTTAGTGCACGGTAGCAAACCCGTGCCGTGCCGTTTGGTATTTGGAGTTCACATCGATGGTCGGTGGTTGCAAGTGCACCGTGGTGTTGCACTGCAGGAATTTACCGACTCTCCATTTACCCCAAAAGCAGCCAGTTAATTAACGGTGAAGCCAAACGCCCGACTAAACAATACAAAGCAGGGTGGAAAGGTGGGAGTCGTGCCCCGAGTACATATTTTGAAAGCACAGAAGAAATTGTTCTTTAATCCACCCCCGAACACCCCGTCAGCCTGCTAAGCCCGAGCCCCACTACGGGAAGCGATAAGATCCGTGGTCCCCCACGCTTTGCCTGTTTGCAATAGCCAGCCGCCCTGCGCTCCTGCAGGACTTGGGGATTATTTGGGACGAATCGTTTTCAACATAGCAACAGTCTTCAGGAGTAACGTGGAAAATATGCACAGCGTTAGGTTTCACCCTCAGAATCCCTCCTAGGTGACACAATAATTACAGCTACTTGACTATAAATCTCACCAAAAACTTCAGAAAATCTCGTCCTTGAGCTGTTTTGAAATTATTCGTAGCCTGGGGGAAAAGAAGAAAACAAAAGCAGGATGTTCTAACGAATTCTAATGTGCATGTGTGTGTCTGCAGGTCCATCTGTTGACACATACGGATACACATATGCATTTATGATTCCACTGGTTTATGTGGGAGTTCGGCTTGCTTTTTTTTTTCTTGCCTTTTTCTTTTTTTTCTTTTCTAAATGGCTTCCTTCTTGGCTTGCTTTTGCTCTTATTCTTTTTCTTATTGGATGTATGTTTCTATGTGTGTATTTATTTATTTCTTTTTACATTAACATTCAAGTACACAGGTCTGTTTATGTTCTTAAACATATCTATGACATTATAAGTATTCTAGCAATTAAACGTGAGTTTATATATATGGCAGATATATATAAAAGTGGGGTGCATATATATTTATATGTACGTGTTTATATATATATGACACATATGAGGACTGTATTTTTTTATTTATACACCTCTAAAACGTGATATGAGTATAGATATGTTGGTGTGCTGAAATTTTTACAGTACAAAATTCACAGTCAAATTTCTCTCACTTGTTTCATTTCCCGATGTGCTCGAGAGAATTTATGACTCATCTTTTTTTTTTTTTTTTTTGTGTATGTATGTGTGTTGAAAGGAAACAGCCGATTCCCAGTGCACCCTTTACTGACGCACGGGCAATATAAAAACACCATCATCACAAAGCAGCTGGCAGGAAGCGGCAGCCTTCTCTCTCTGGCAGTGCTGGGTTACTGCTGGCACTGGCTGCTGTTTGGGAAGTCAGGTTGGCTCCCGCTTAGCTGCTCCAGGTTGCCTGGAAGGGAAGTGCAGCCTCTGCTCCCCGAATTTGGCAGGGCTTTAGTACAAGAAGGAGGGGACGATATGAATTGCGGAGCCGGGAAACCTGATAAGACTAGGCGATGATATACACGTTGGTTTTGCGTTCTTAAGAGCTGAAAATTCCGCCGATTCATTTTCTCGTTCCCCAAAAAATTAAAATTCCCACGAGGTGTTTTATGAGCGCTTTGGGACAGAAAAAATTCTAACAAAGACGGTATTTCACCCCTCGGTTGGCAGGCAGCTGTTAAAGGTATTTACTGCTCTACTGCAGTGCGGCACTCAATGCTGCGGGAGCGAGAGAGGAAAAAACAGGAAGCGAAAGGAAAAGATGAGGCACAATAAACATTGCAGCAGGTCGCGGAGGCCGGGCGGGGCGCGGAGGAAGGGTCTCTGCGAGAGACAAGAGGCAATAAAAGTGCATTCAGCGGCAGCAGGCTCTGCCCAAACTCAGCACTCGCCTCCCATCACCCGCGGGGAAGGGGGCGGCGAGAAGGGGAGGCAGTCCGCAGTGCCTCCCGAGTGCCCCAGCCGGGAGCCATCGAGCTGGAACTTGTGAGAGTGCAGGGCGGCGGGGGTCACCTCAGCCGCCCGGCCGGCCCTGCCGTCGCGGCTTGGCTCCGCCGCATCTGTCCGCGTGTGGGCGCACGGCCCGACGGACCAGGACGTGGTCACCTGCCCGCGGCCCCCGCCCTCAGGGCCGCCGAGCCGGGCCGTGGAGCGACCGCCGGGGGCGCGACAGGCCCCGACCGCAGCCATCAGCCCTTATGTCTCCACGGCCTCTTCCAGGAGAAGGCGCTGTAGGACAAGCCTGGCCACTCTGCCCTCCGCGGGGCGAGGGGCCCACGGCCCCGCCGCCAGCCTCGGGACCCGTACCCTGCCGCCCACCTGCCCGCGGCAGAGGCCCATCGGAGGGCGGGAGACATGGGCGAGGCTCCGCCGTCCTCCTCGGGCGTCTCAAGCCACGACTCAGTTATCCCGCTCCCCCCAGCGCCACGATCTCCCGTCTCACCGGGATCCGCAGCCCCAGTGCGAGCCCTCGCTGCCTGACCCGCAGTGCCGCGGGGTTCCCCTCGTGTGCCCCGTTGCCCTCCCGGTCACCAGCCCGCGCTTTGATGTCGGGCACCCGCCTCTTCCTTCCCTATTCCTTTCATGCGGGTGCCAGAGCACCCTCCCTCCCGCCGGCTCCTTTCCCGCGGGCAGAGCCCCCGGCCCCCGCACATCCTCCCTTGCCTCCTGCAAGCCGGGGCTCAGCAGAGTTCCCGCCTCACCTATTGCCGGCAGGCTTCACCTTCCCCAGCCGTGCCCGGACACGACCCTGGCGGCACCCACCCCCACGGGCCGTGCCTATCCTGGCGAGACGCTCCCATGGCCTCCGGCCTCCCCTCCCTGCCCCGCACTCCTCGCCCTCTTTCCCCATGGACCTGAGGTGTCGCCGCCGCTGCCCCCGTTTGATGTTGAGGCGCGGCTCGACGCCGCCCTGACCGCTCCGGGCCTCTGCTGACACGGATCTGCCCGCGGGCGTGGGGTGCTGCAGGCAGGGGCCTTTGCATGCCCACATCCTGCTCTGCGAGGGCATGGACGACGAGGTGACTCTTGAAAAGTCGGGGTTATGATAAAAGCAGAGGGGCAAAATGTGTTGGACGCTATCAAGGTGCTTAGTAGGTCTTCAAAGTCAGAGAGAGAGCCTGTAATTTTCTGGAAGTGTGGTCCTCGGGGCAGGATGCCAGTAGTCATGTCTGTCAAGCCGTATGGAGAGAGATGGTGGCATACACATGTGATTCAATTCCCCCAACCTCTTTATCACACTTACCAGAGGGAAACCAATTGTTACTGTGTTATTTCATTACACCTCTTATCTGTCTCCAGATCATCAGCCCCAAATATGAAAACTTGCATGAAAGCCTAGAGAATGAACTGGCCAGAGCTTCAAAGTCAACTTTCACATCTGCATTTTAGAATAGGAAATGTGAAAATCATTCTAATTCCCACTTCAAAAATCTCATGGCTAGAATTACTCAGTTACTGAAACATTCATATTGTCCTTAAATGAGATGGAGCTGTATCTCAGTCATCAATTCCTCGCCATCTCACAGCCTCATCTTTCACAGCCCCAGTGTCCTGGACACGTGTGCCTGAAGCACATGCCCAGCCTGGGCCACCCCATTTGCCAGGGGCTGACACTTCTGCAGCCTGACTGCCTTGCCACCGGCCTCGCCACAGCTCCTCTCCTCCTGCACATGCCAGGCAGTCTCTCATCTCCAAACCATGGCCTTCTCTTGCCCACCAGACAGGCCAAGAGAGATGAAGCAATTGCAGACACTTAGGGAGGGACATGATGCTCCCTGTACTGGCAAAGGGCCTGGAGTCCGCCCACAGGCCCTGCTCTCTGGGACCTGGCTTTTGCCATGGCCAGCACTCAGTGCCAGGCCTGGGGCCAACACACCTGACTCTGCACCATAGCTCTTGTCTGAACTAATTTCCCCCACATTTTATTGTGCTTTCACATTACACTCTACCCCTCATGTCCTACTACATAGCCTTCTCTTGCCCTTTCCAAGTATGGCCACTTTGGCTCCCTGCAGCTGCTTACTGCTGAATCTCTTCCAGAGCCCTTTTTCCAGGGGCTAGTGAGGGTGATGTGTTTGGGGAGGAGGGTAGCTGCAGGCTACCACAAAGCCTGATCCAGGGACAGCTGTGGCCAGGCCCAGGTGCCTGAGCAAGGCTTAGGGAGCTCCAGGGAGCTTGTCCCTCTGCCTGCCCCAGACTGGGACCACAGGCCATGCACCAGTGGAAAGAGACCCTGAAGTCAGCCCCATGCAAGGCAGCCCACTATGGGATGCAGCCTCTCTATGGGATAGTTGGAGCCCCTGGGCCTGATAAAGCTTCTCAGACCATGCACAGTGTCTGAAATGCCACCTTATGCACTGTCCCAGCCAGCTGTCCTGGGCAGAGGAGGAGGAAAAGTCTATTCCACATCTTAGGCCACTAAAAAAGCATGAAGGCGATGCCTTGTGAATTAAGGCCTTGCAAAGAGCAAGGAAAACAGTGGAATGCAAAGCCACTCTGGATCATAAAGAGAGAGCAGGGAAGGACCTCGGGATGCCTTTTGTTGTCTAAAGGAAAACGAATTGTTCATCTGTGACTGGAACCATCTAAAGAATATAGCGAGAGCTGAGCTGGCCCTTTTGGGTGACTTCATACTAGTGTAGCTAGATTCGTTAGGAAATGGCCGAGTAAGAGCAGACTCTGATGTTTAACAGGCACCACCCAGTTGGTGCCACCACCCAGCAAGCAATTGCATTTGGCTCGTTTTTCAGGGCTGAGCCCCGGGCGGAGGCGCACTCTCACCCGCGGGCTGGGCGAGTGGCCGCGTCCCCTCTTCTAGCGGCCGGTCTCCGGTGGGGCTGACACAGCTCCCCGCCCTCTGGCGAAGGTACAAACCCTTCCTGGGATGCACCAGGAGCTGCTGGCCGCTCCGACGTTCTCATCTTAGCCATGATAGATTGGGAGCTGATGCCCGGGTTTCTTCATGCTGTGTGACTGCCAGGGACATTTGACTTCCTGTGCTCGGGCTCCTTGAAATTCTCATTTGCTAACTCACACCCTGCTCCCTTCACACCAGGGCTCTTTTATTGCTTTATAACCGTCCTTAAACTTCCAGTCCTCAAAGATCTCATTGTGGCAGGCTTCACACTTTCTCCCTTTCCGAAGCCCTGTGCCCTCACTGTTAGCAGCAGTTTGGTCGCTTACAAAGATCCCTCGGGTGCCCGGCGAACCTGCAGCCCCTGGCACAGCTCTCCCAAGTTTTGAGATGAATGACTCAAAACCATTTTGCAGGGGAGCCCCACCATAATGCCATAAACACCCAGAGATGGGAGAAAAGGTTCCATCTTTCAGTTGGTTTGGTTTTTTTTTGTTTTGGCGTCACTTTTTTTCCTTTTCTCCTAAAGAGGGGCTTCCTTGTACCCTAAGAGCTATAAAGAGAGGTTTGAACGGGAACCCACAGAAAACACGTCCGGCTCCTTTCCCAAGAGCCCTTTGGGAGCGCTTAGTTCCCTTTGCAGCTTTACTTCAAACACACTCCCCAGAAAGGCCGGCATAACACCGTGCAGCTGAACTTCCACCCATCCCCGCTATTTCGACCCGGTCCCGTTTTATAGGACAGATTCAGAGAACCTTTATTTAGCGAATAAAAGTTTAAAGCTGAAGGTTATTTATGGCTCCACAGAGATAAGTCCTGAGTGGCTATTTAGAAGCACGTGATTCCAATAAACTTTGTTTTATGGCTTGAGAGTTGACAAGCCAAAATATAATTCCCACCATAAATTAGTTTAAGAGCATACAAGTGCAGATGCTTTCGTTCCTGGAAGCAGTAATCGGGAAAGTGTTAGCAGGGAACCGTCGGCGGAATGCGACCGTGCAGGCACCTCTGCTCCCGGGTCCCCCAGGCCGCGGGGGGAGCGCACAGTAAGTCCGCTAGCAGCTCTCGGCCTCCCCTCCCCGCGCTCCGGCTCTCGGCACCCGAGCACCTCGGTGGGACTGGGGCGGCAGCGCGGAGCGGCTCTGCCGGGGGAATGGGCAGGTACAGCTCAGGTGGCTGCGGCTGCGCCGGGATGAGCCGGCTGCTCTCTCTCTCTGAGATTTCTGAATTTAGTGGAGTTTCTTAAATGGAGATAGGCTTGGGATTTTTTTGTTCTGTTTGTTTGTTTGTTTTTAATAATATTAAAAATTTTATTTTATTAAAAATTGAAGAAAATAAAAGGATAGGCTCGGTAAGGGAGTGCTTAGTGTCGAAATGCTGATACGAATCCACTCTCCTCGCAGGCTTAGAATGGTATCTAGAGTGGACAAAACATAAAACCATAATCAAAACAAGAAAAAAAAAAGAAAAAAACCCAAGAAAGGTTTTGGGAAACTCTATGCAGTGAACTATTGATACCGAGGTAATTTCTCTGAGTTTAATACAATAACTTGCCAATATATCATAGGAAGGCAATACAGAAGATGAAAAATCTCTCACAGAAAAGAGCTCCCCCAGTATTATTTACTTTTAAATATACGGCACGTTTCAGGAGCGTTAGACTAAGCATGTGGATTTGTTTCCCTTATGTGATCTTTGAATATATTTAATAAAATACTTGAAGGAAAGTTCAAGTCAAATCTATCCTTCTATAATGCAAACAAAGACGCATGTCTCGTGGTTACTAGTAGGTTAATTAGGTGATCTTAAAAGAGATCTATCTTGGAGTATCCGATATTTATCCTAATAAAATTGTAGGTCTTTCTGTGTTTAGCACGGATATAATACTGCATGGTGTTTTTTGTGGGTGATGGTTTGGCAAAGGTGATCTGAATGTGACTGGATTCCCACAGAACAAAAAAAAAAAAAGGCCTTTGTTATTCTTTTCCATTAGTGAAAGAGGGAGGTCTGGCTCTTCATTTCTTTAGAAATTATCCTGTGTAAAATTTAGACTATGAATATTAAAAGTGAAAGATCATACCCCAGGCACAAGGAAAGCGTGTATTCATAAAAAGCTGCCTGAATGCAACGTGGTCCTCATTTGGAAGGGGCTTCCATCCCATCACTCCTCTGCTTGCAGGATTTACCACCAGCTCCTCTCTGCCTTCATCTATCAAACGTGGTTTGTAACTGTTCTCCAGAAATATCACCCGTATGTGGAATACAACAGTAACAAACGTTTTTATTGCAACAGGTTCTGCAGCATGGAAGAGCATCCACAGTAAGTAACCTTTTATTTCTTGTAGAGTTTGTGTTATTCGAAAATCCTGATTCTTCCCTTCAGACCGAAAAAAATCCCAAACTATGATTCCTGATGAATATTTTTCCCTGTCCCCCCTCGTCAAAAAAAAAAAAAAAAGAAAAAAAAGGACTATGTCAGCATGTGAAGGTTCTTGTGGAGTTAGTTGGTGGTACCATGTCATAATCCTGGCTAGCATTAAAAGCAGAGGTGCAGTCTCCTGGGGGTTTATTACAGGGCTGTACAGGTGTCGTCCTGCTTTTAAGCACTCCAGCGCAATTAGCGTTTCCATTTTAGCTCGGCGGGACTGTACAGCGCCTCCCCGTGCAGAATCCGGACGGATCACGTTGTATCCCAGCACCTCATAACCGTGGCTACTCCCACTCTTTTCTCCAGACGGGATCCCAAGCAGAACTATGCCCGTTTTCTGATGTTCCCCTCGTTTGGCACAGACTGGTGGCTGGGTGAAGGAGGCAGCAGGAGCTGGCCGGTCAGCGCTGGCCAGCCTGGGCAGCCCAGCTGCAGCCTGGCTCTGCGGGCAGCAGGGTTAATCTGCTGGTGCGGGACGTCTCGGAGCAAGGGATACTCTAGCGTGGATTTAAATGCTGTAAAGACATGGAAAGGAATGGGTATCAGAGCTTAGGAGGGCAGTCTTTTACTGTAGGGCTTTTCGCATCCCCGATGGTCCTGCCTGAGCCAGGGGTGACCGAGGGGAGAGCAGAAGGTCAGTGTGCATCAGGAAATACTGTTGAACCTTTCTGGATCCAGTGAGGAGCTAAGTGTATTGGTCCTGGTCCTCCAAGCTGAGTCCGCCTTGTCTCTCAAAGAGAGAAAGAAAGTCTGCGATATTTGGAGATTAGGTTGTATATTGCCCTTCCCGCTTCTGCCAGCCGCGCTCTGACTCGGAGCATGTAAAGGAGTGTTTGCGTGTGTGTTTGTTTGCGTTTCCCTGCTTCCTCTCCATGTTACCTGATAAACAATCTATTTCACTATATATGCCAAACTTCTCCTGGTCTTTTTGTCTTCCGCTGCAATATTGGTTTTCGGGTCCTATAAATAAGAGCTATAGAATCGCCTCCAGCGTTGCAATTTTAATTGTGTTCCATAGGTAACTTTCCTCCCCCCATAGCTCAGTCCTGTGCTACGTAGACGCCCTTGGCATTTTATTACAGGGTCGGCCCTAAATGTATGGATTACTTGTTTTCTGCCATCGTACATTTAGCATACTGATTATAAACCAGAGTACAAAAAGGCTGATAGATCAAAAGTATTTTGTATGGGCAGTTGAACAGGAGGTGAATATATAACGCTTTTGTTCATCAATAACTCTTTGGCTTTGACCTGTCTGAGCAAGTCGTGCAATAAGGTGAAACGCAGGTCACAGCGTCTAACAAATATGAAAATGTGTAGTATTAAACAGAACGGGGAGCTGCTGTTTCCCCAGCTCCATCGCTGCTCCCTGGGCAGCCCTCGGCGGGCTTGTCCGCTCGCGGGGGCTGCCCCAAACGATAGCTCGCTTTGGGGGGCGGAGGGGAGTTACCCTGCCAGTTCAGCCGTGTGGTTAATAACCCCCGCAAGGGCGGGGGAATATCCCCCCTCCCCTCAGAGAAAGGATAAGAAAGCGGGGATAGATGCTGGAAATAGCTGTGTGGGGATTTGAAGAATCCGGGAGGAGATTAAGGACATAAAGTCGTTTTGAGTTGCACTTGCTGTGAAGAAGGCACCACCGCAGTGGTAAGAAAGCAGGCGTTTAAAAATAACATCTCCCAGCTCAGGCAGCTGGGGTTTGGAGCCAGCCAAACAACCCGGTACACATCGCTCGGATAAGCGCAACACCCCCAAATCTGCCCTCCGCAGTGGTTGGATGTATCACACCCGCACCATTATTTGTCCTTATGGTGCCTGTTTTAAATAGTGGAAGGAGAAGAGGTTGACCGCAGGACAGCAGTGAGGAGCTGGGTCAGACACAATTCATGAACTTTTGTACTCCTGTGTGCCGCTGTCGACAAAGTAAAAATAATGAAACTTTGTGATATGTTTGTAAATGATTTCGGCTGACCTCTCGCCCTGCCCTTCACCATAAACGCTACGGCAGGGAAAACCTGGGAGGGTGCGAGGCTGAGGCTCGCAGGCAGATCGCGGGGATAATAGCTAGACCAGCATAATAGGATGAAGGTAAATTTGGAAACTCTTTTTCCCGAGAGCAACTAACTCCAGCTTTTCATCTCATCTCTTTTACCAACCGCTGTTTCTGTTGTCGGCTGTTTTACTTCTGTTTCGATATTTTAGAAATTCTTTTTTATTTTGGGGGGATTTCTAATTACGGAGAATCTCTTCAGATTCGTGTTAGCCTAAATATTTAAAGACTCCTTACTAAATTACTTTAACCATTGTTATTCTAAATAGCGCAATTTGACCGACCACGTCCATTTTCCATAGCGAGGATGTAAATGGCAGAGAATTTAAAGAAAGCGGCAGGTCTTTCTGAGAATTTGGTAGGCGAAATTCGTCGCTATGAATTGGTGGAGGGTCGTATAGATCTATTGCAGCAATAATAACAAGCTTGAATCTTTTCTGAAATCCCACCTTCCTGCAAATCTGTATTTCAGAACTGAATCCCAGCAGAATAGTTTGCATTCCTCAGAAGACAGTAAGAGACTAAGAGAATTGCAAAGACCTGCTATATTGTAGATGAAAACAGAATGTTATTACGTTGTCTATATATACCCTGTAGAACCGAATTTGTGTGATATTCATATAGTCACAGATTCGATTCTAGGGGAATATATGGTCGATGCAAAAACTTCACCTTTCTGCAAATGGTTAGAAGCTAAAATACTGGCGGAATCAAGAGGCATGTACATGCTGAACATTCAGAAATTATAAAAGTTTTGCTGCCTCGCTCCTATTTGCTAGGTTTTAGGACGTTTCTTAAAACTTCAATTGTCGTTCAGTCCTAACTCTCACTGACAATCTGTGAATTTAAACAGTTAAAGTCACCACAAGTTACAAATTTTCTGGGAAAAAAAAAGATATTATCTACCAATCAGTGAATAAGTCTTTTATAAGATACTCATAAATTAGCTAGATATGCCAGACGTTAGCAAAATTTCCCTGTCAAGGGTCCAGATCGCATCAAAATATTTACGACAGCAGCAAAAGCAGCATTCGCCTCACTGGAATGTATTTACTTGTGCTCCAGGAATGATATTGATGAATGAAGACCGAATTTATCTCATTAAACCTGTGATATTTTTAACCTAATTAAATGACGTCTCCAGTTCAATTGATTGAACTTTAGTGGTTAAAAGTGAACTCTTTCTTCCCATCTGTATGATTTTACATACATACATGTACAGATTTATAAATATACATTGGCGTTTGCATCTGTGCACGCATACGTATGCACACGTATATATTGAGGCTTGAAAGTGAATGAGAAGTTACTGATTGCCTAATTTTATTCAGCAGAACTAAATTCTGGTAACTTTTGGATGACCTCTGCTAGACAAAGACAGGACAGATCTATTGTACATCATATTACCCTCTTCTTGATGGCTTTTCTTTTCCTCGCCTGCTTATCAGTTTCTTCCCTTTTAACCCCGCTTCAGCTCATCGCTCTGTATATTCCTTTCGATTCTTTTTCTTATTTTATTTAAAGCGAGGTACCAAGCCCCGGTGGCGATCCTGGCTAGTAGATCTGACGGCAGGGCAGCATTCCCCGGGGCTGGGGGAAGCCGGCTCAGACAAAAGGCTGTGGGCAGGGCAGCGGTCGCCGCCCCGGGGTACCCCTACACCTTCGGTACCTGGTTTGCGGGTGCGGCCCGCCGGAGAGGGGGGTCACTCGCTTAGAGGGATGTTATTGAGTGGAATCGCTGGAAATGCGGGGAAATGCGGCGGTGGGCGCCCGGCTCCCCATTGGCCGGGCCGGTCACATGCCCGCCTAACTTTATTCAGTTGACAGCAAGTAGGAGGGCTCTATGGCAGGGGGAAAAAAGACAACACGAGAAAAATTAGTATTTTCTACCTTCAGAAATTAATGGCCATGAGTTCGTATATGGTGAACTCTAAGTATGTGGATCCCAAATTTCCTCCTTGTGAGGAATATTTGCAGAATAGCTACTTAGGCGAGCAGGAGGCCGAGTACTACAGTGCCTCGCAGGGCTCTGATTTCCAGCACCAGGGACTCTACCCACGGTCAAACTACAGCGAGCAGCCCTTTAGCTGTAGCAATGCCCAGGGCTCTGCCGGGCAGCCGCGGGGTCACGGACAGGAGCAATCCGGCCCGGCGAGCCACTTCCCCGGCCCAGCAGAGCATTGTCCACCGCCTCCAATGTCCAACTCGCGAGCCTGCAGCCAGCAGCCGGCCCTCAAACCCCCAAACGGCTCCGCAGTTAAGCAGCCAGCAGTAGTTTATCCCTGGATGAAGAAAGTCCATGTTAACTCGGGTAAGGATCCTCTTCTTACTTTGCTCTTCTACCCTGCTTCCGATCGTCCTCAGCGGCGCTCTCTCGAGTCTCCGCCAGGCTCGTGGGCGAGCTTTTTAAACCGAGGTGGCCAATTACACTCGCCATAAATTTTTATTGCTGAGGAAATAGGCCGTTGGCCATGCGGGGCTTTGCCGTGCAGGATAAAGCTCCATTTTAGGAGCCTTCTAGAGGCTCCCAGCCTACCTAGCTGCGTGTGCCCGTAGTGCCTGCCTCAAACGAGGGGGAAAGCAGCCCGGCTATTGTAAGCAACTGGGACGAATCCAGCTCGGCCACATGCTCGCAGCTCATAAGGTTTTCTTTTGTAAAGTCGGACCGGCAAGTCAAGATTAGCTTTGTAAAAGTTCTCCGTATTTTTTTCCCAGTGAATCCCAATTACAACGGAGGGGAACCTAAACGCTCCCGCACAGCTTACACCAGACAGCAAGTCCTAGAACTGGAAAAAGAATTTCATTTTAACAGGTACCTGACCAGGCGCCGCCGTATCGAGATAGCCCACACTTTGTGTCTCTCTGAGCGCCAGATCAAGATCTGGTTTCAGAACAGAAGAATGAAGTGGAAAAAAGATCACAAACTGCCCAACACGAAGGGCAGATCTTCTTCCTCTGGTTCAAACCCCCATTTACAAACTGGTTCCAAGGACCATCAGACTGACTTGACAACTTTGTAGAAGAGGTGAAATTTTCCATTTCATCCTTCGCTTCTGACCAGTACTGTACATTACTGACACTGCCCAAGCAGAACCTGCATGTAGCAGCTAAGGACACGAGAAACTGTCATCTTTCTTTAAGGTACTGTTGTACAAAGGAGACAAAATGACGCTACTTTGGACTTTATTTTATTTGCCTCTGCTAGCACAACCTAAAAAAAGAAAACAAAAAAAAATAAGGGAAAAAAAGAGAGAGGGAAAAACAAACAAACAAACCATCATGCAGGCAGTGGGAATTGAGAAAATATTAAATGAGACCTTCTGTCCTTAAAAAATAATAAATCATTGAAAATGAAACTGTCCTGTGTTTCAGTTTTGAATTCTAAAGTGAAGATTGGATGCTTTATTCTGGGATTTATACTTTTAATTGTCTTTTTATCCCATGCAATTTCGGGAGGATGCGTTTTGGGCAAGTTGAGGACAGGAAATTCATAGCATAGTCTTTTATTCAAACATAAAGACTAATAATTGTGAACTTTTTTTGTGCTGCTTTATCTTTCTCGGTGTAATGAAAATTCTTGCTCATTTCCATAACGTCTCAGAAAGTGTGCATAGAAATGAAGCGAAAACGGGTTATTTTATGTTCTGGTAATGTTAGTGTATTTATTTATTTGTTACATGGAAGAATGAAGACAAAAAGAAAAATAGTCAAACCAAAAACAAGGAAGGGGAGCTGAAATATAGTATTTTCCCTTCCCAGTCTCATGAACACGTATGTGATGTTTACTTGTCTTGAACGTACACAACTTTCTTGTTCTCCACCCCCCCCGTTTTTGTTTTTTTTTTTTTTAAATTTCCTTCTTTGTGAATAGGAAAAGTGTCTCTGCTCCTTACCGTGTGCCATCCAGAGCTAACAGGCTTGAAATCTGTTTCCAAAGTCTACTCTGTTCCGTGCTTTGCTTTAAACCATCGATACCTCATTTAAAAATGGAAAGAAAAAAAGAAAAAAGAAAGAGGAGAGACCATAAAAAACAACCCTACGAAAAACAACAGCAACCCAGACTGAAAAATTAATGTAATTTCTGATATAAACTGAGCCATTCAAGGCTGAAAGCTGAACACATTCTTTCGATCAGATTCAAAATTTATTTTCTGCTAGAGAGAGGTAGTCCATGTGGGTTGTTGCTTTGTTTTGTTTCGGGTTTATTTTGGTGTTTTGTGGCTTTGGTTTGCTTAGTTTTTAGGTTTGGGTGGATTTTTTTAGATTGGGTGGGATTTTTTTTTTGGTGTGGGGTTTGTTTTGTTTTGGTTTTGTGTTGTTTTTTTTTCTTTAAGAACAGTGATTGTTTTTAAGCAAAAATGACACATGACTGCAATGGCTGGAAATCCCAGCAAGTTGCTTTCAGGAAAGACGAAAAGCTTGGATGGGAGCAGAGCTTGTCTAATACCCACGAATTTGTCCCCGACTGCTGGATGCCAAAGTTTTAGAGCTCTGTAACTACGAAACCAAACCAAACCAGCTCCCTGAGCCACTTACATCTCCGCTCAGGTTTTAAAGCTCAGCCCTTATCTGCTGTACCCTCAGGGGCAGCCTAGGAGAGGGACCACGTAGCCAAAATTGTAACGAACCCTTTATTAAAGAGAAAAGTGGCGAAGAAAGAAACTTGTAGCAAACATTGAAGGGAGGTAGAAAGAGCAGGGAGTGAGTTAACGTGCCCTTCTCCAGGCTGGATGCTTCCCACTGAGAACTCACGGCTCTCTGGGCTCGCTCGGGAAAACACTGGCCAAAATGGGCTTGAATTAATTCGAAAATAAAAGGCGAGCTTTTCAACAAGAGTGTATTCGGCAACGTTAACTGTGGCCAGCAGTTAATTTCTGCCCTTTTCTCATCCCTTGAAGTCCGCAAAGTGTCTTTAAGACTTGGTCTTTTGTTTTAGAGCCTGGAAAAAACTCTTTGTTCTTCCTTAGGGTTAGCCCAGTTCTCAGACTTGCACATGGCAATACTTGAATATCTCCACGTCGTGATATTAAAGATGGATATTCCTGCATTATTCGCATCATTGTTTCTATGACAAAAAGCACCGAGTTCATACATAGTAAAGACGTCTTTTTTCTGACGCCTTCACGTTGAGAAGCTGAAAAGGTATTTTACTGAAGTTCGGCTAAATTGCAGGAACAGGTTCACCCAGAGGACAAATTTTCTATTCGATTAGTTGTATTTCAGCCGGGAAGAGTGACCTCTAAACCCTTAACCTTTTGGACCCAAACTACCCTTCCCTTTCTCTAGCATGGAGAGCAGCTAGCAGCAGCGCTTGAGGAGGGAATTCCTGAGACAAGTTTTCAAGTTTTGTTTCACCAGGTTCCTGCAGTAGTGGCCTTTCCTCTCCAGAGCTGCTCAAAGCCATCCTATTGCTCTTCATACGTATCTATTAAAATAAAGAAGAAAAAAGGGTGTGGGGAACTAAAACCCCTCTAGCTGCCGTTCTTAAAAATCCTCTGCCCGGACCCCGGCTGTTTTCCTAAAGTCTGATAAGTTGGCTGCGAGCAGGGCAGAAGTGTTATTCCAGAGGGAGCTACCAACATTGGCATCTATGGTACAGTTCTGGAAAATAATGGCCTTGGATAAGCAAATCCATGCTTTGTGCTTCTAATCAACCGAGATGGCTCCCGAAGTTAAAGGACCAGCTTCTGCTCCCAGATTTCCTTCCCCCGCCCACTGAAGTCAAACAGGCATGTAGCTGCGAGCAGAATTTGTCTCATTGTCTTTTGAAATGTTAATAACTCCAAGACGAGTGTTGGCTTCAGCAGGCACAGCTCTTACAACCCTGTTTGAAAGTCCCCTTTGAGCGAGGCTGGAGCACTGTAGGTTTCCATAGGTGTAATTGCACCGTAAGATCCGAGAATATGTGAATTGAAGGCAGAGTACCAAACAGAAATAATTTCCAGCTGCCAATACTCTGAATGGTCAGGGATGTCTGTAATAATGACCAGGAGCACCCACTAGTCGTTATCTCCCATGCAAGACCAACCTGAGGGGTTTTCTTTTAATGGTTGTAACCTTCCTCCAGAGTTATTTTCTGTATGAAGGGAAGCTGGTTATTTTTGTTTATCACGGGTGAACGTTGTGCATCGGAGCCTTTGTTAAACGGTCGCATTGTCCAGCACTACTCTCATCTTTGTTAAAGTGTGATGCTTTTTATAGACTTTGCTGATGTTTTGCTGCCATTAATTAAAGCGTTATTTATACTAACTGTCGCCTGTAGTTTTGATGTAAGCCCTCCACATACTTTTAAAATAATAAAAGGTGTAGTGAAATAGATTCTGGTTTGTACCTTGAACAAGCAGTCCTTATAAGGTGGGTCTCTCTTCTGTGAAAATGCTCGTCCCTCCCATCATTATAGTGTTAAAAGATGAGCGACTCTGCATAGCATCCTTCCAAATGTCCCTTTGAACAGGTTTGCTGTTTGCCTCAGCCATAATGGTGTGACTCTAGGCCAAGCTGGAGTCTATATTTACTTTTGGGCTGCAGTTAAAAGTGCCTGTCATCCATTTGCTACTGCTTTGCATTTAACAAGCCCTCCTAGAATGACTCCTGGATTTGTGCATGTGTGGTAGGAGGCAAAGAGCCACACCTGAAGTCACCTCGATGCTCACACAGATGTGTGCCTTTTAGGTGAGTCCTGGAAAGAATCAAATGAAGAAATGGAAATTCGAAATTGCAGTGCACAGAGTAGCTTTTCCTGAGCAGTAACTCTCACTTTGACAGTGGATACAAAAGAAAGATCACAAGAAAACACAACTTGGAGACTAAACTTTGTCATGCACCCATGGCAAGCATATTTTTTGTCTCCCAGTGTAAGCATCTCAGACAATAACACATACAACAAGCCAGGAGAAGTCGATTGCACTATTTTTGTCATAAGTACTTGTCAGTGAGGGCTTGTCCCCTCCTGGAGCTTGGTCAAGGCACGAGTCCAAAAATACGAGTCTCTGGCTCAGCCCGGGCAGGGAGCGGGGTGCCCAGCAGAAAGCATGTGCCCTTACTGCCCAAGTGCGCTAAGGGGAGGCTGAGGTTGCCTTTCTAAGCACACACCCGCTAAGTTTAAATATTGAGGCATATCTTGTGATCGTACTTTCTTTCTCTGCTGTTTAATGGCTCCTCCTGTTACTCCCGATACATCAATACAGTTCTGTATATTATATCACCACTAGTCGTTAAGGTAAGAATGAAGAGGAAAGGCAGAGTCAATAGCAAACCCCACTCACTGTACAGTACAGTAAATAGGGACCTCTCGGTGCAGAGCCACACCGCTTCCAACGGCCATGTTTGTTAGCCCTTTCCCCTGATTCTTTCTTCCTTTTTTTTTTTTTTTTTTCCTCCCTCCTTCCCCCCAAGCCTAGAGACCAAAATAATCTTGCTAGGAACAGTCATAACAGGCAGAATTTCAAAGTGCAAGGAAGATGATAAGAATAGATTTCTACAAGTCCTGACCACGTGATTTGCGAAATAATTAATTCAGCACGTCCCTTAAGAAACACGGAGTCGTCATTAATCTGCCAAGCAAAGGACTCTATCAGACTTGAAAACTGAAGAGATCCCAAGAATATAATATACAAAGGGTGCCGTCCCTCTCCCTGCACACCTAGCTCTTTGGTAGCTGCTGAAAAAGACGCCCGGTACGTAAACATTTTTTACTTTTATTCCTCCTTATTTAAGCCTTAATGAACTCAGCTGTCAAACACTTGACAAATAGGGCACGCTGCTTCCTGATTTCCAGCGCGGCAGCGGCCGGGAACCGGACCGGGCGCAAGCGGTGACCTTTGCTTCCCAGGGAGCGGGGGAAAGAGGACGAGCGCGGAGCGGCGCGGAGCAGGGAGGCTGATGGCCAGACCGCCTCCCGGAGTGGCGGCTCCGGCCGCGGCTGCCTGCGCGGGGAGGCGCGGAGCGGAGCGGAGGAAACAATGCGGCTGTCAGGGCATCCGCTGCCCGGTCCCAGTGGCGGTGAAAGGCCCTCAGCTCCCTCGCAAGCCGGGTCGTAAATTTTGCCGAACGTCTTTGACAGCGGGGCCGGAGCCAGCGCCAGGCGCGCCTTTCCCCCGTCGCCCGCACAAAGGCCGGCTCCGGCCCCGCTGCCCCGGCCGCCCTGCCCGCCCTGCCCGCTCCTGCCCCGGCCGCCCGAGCCCCGCCGCCCGGCGCTGGCAGTCCGGCCGCATCCAGCCCCCGGAGCTGGCATGCTGGCTTGCAAGTCCCCGATCAATAGCTCGGACCGGGGAAAAATCGCAGTTTTCTTTTTATATAAAGCTGCTCTCTATGAACTCCACAGAATACGGACAAGTCTGAGATTTCTCTGTGAAATCCCGGTCAGCTGGAAATACCGTTCTGCAAACAGGATATTCTTTATTATCCCTTGCTGGAATAATTTCTAAAACCCCTAGATTGTAGCTTTTTATTGCTTCCGTTTCGGTGGCAGGACAGAGACAAAGTTTCCTATGTTATGAATTATACATTCAAACAATAACACATTAATTCAATTATTCAAAAATGACAAATGTTTATGTGGTGTGGTAGTGACTAAGGAACAGATTTGCTACTCCACGAGAACTCCTACATTTTTATCAATGAAGTTTTATATTATCCTATTGGGCCAAGAAAGAAACCAAACCCCACCAAGACATGCAGTAAAATGGACTTGAACATAAATCGCAACCCTTTCATAAGAGCGTTTATTCTCGCATATAGCCCGGGCTATTTTATCAGTTTGACAATTGCCGGAGTTGTTGTTATAAATCATCATAAGTAATTCCTGAAAGGGTGCGAGGCTGCTGGGGGGCGGGCGGAGACTGTAAATCTTTCTGTTTTATTGCTCTATGAACATATGCTCCGATTGAAGAAGTCTTAGATCCTTTACTGGAGACAAATTCGCGCAAAGCTGGAGTCCCACCAGCCAAAGGATTAACATTTCCTTAATACTTTTTCAGTCCCCTTTACAATATCTTAATTCTGGCGGTAGTGGTGAAAGGGCTCCTTTCTTTCAGCCGTCCTCCATTTTCACGTTAAATTTGCCTGGATTTTTTCCTTTTCTTTTTCTTCTTCTTTTTTTTTTTTTAGCACTAGACTCTGAAAAGAGTCTAAAAGGGTTGTGAGGCTTTCTCCAGGGAGTTCCGAACTACCCTCCAAAAAGGCATTTTCTTCTGAATCCTCTTCGTGTTCTTTGCTCATGTCCAGCTTTTCCCCTCTCACTTTTGTGTAGGAAGCTAAAGACCTCTCCGTCATCCAAAATGTCTAAACAGCGGCCAGAATTATGTTCGGCTTTGTGTGCATGTACACAAGTATGCAGAACACGCTGTGCGTGTAGGGGTTGCTGTATGTACACACAGACACGCGAGCGCAGGGGGCTCGGCAAAACTACTCAGACACCAAAATATATGGTTGACTGAAAAGGATATAAAGAACCATTACCTCTTACTTGAGGCTAGATTTAAGTGCATCATTTCAAAGAAATATAGGATTATAAATCCGAAGCCATACACAATAATTTACATTGAACTTATGTTTCCATCACTGGACTCCAATCTTTTTATAACTGGTTTGCAAAGTCAGGAAAAGCAATGTAATTTAGATAAATGTTACAATTCACTTACGGTTAGAATTGTAAGGTAATACGTTACTGTCACATCCCCGTGCTTTGGATGGTAATGAAATCATAGCAGATGTTAGATTAGGTGTGGTGTATTTATAGCTACAGATATGTTACCAAAAAAATTCAAATAGAGAAGCTAATATATATATATATCTATTTTTTTCTTTCTTTCTTTTTTTTTTATTTTTTCCTTTTGCCTAACTGGTTTTGCTGGGGAGTGTTGTGGGCCCACATGATAGATATACACAGGGTTTACTCCATGTGCCTCCACACACACAGAGCAGGGAGGCAGGCTCAGGGCAGACACACACACGCACAAATGTCATGAGGACTTTTTTCCCCAAAGCTTGTTTAGCCTCCAGACAGGGGTTGTCCCCCCTGCCCCGCATCCTCCCGGTCCGGAGAAGGAGAAAGCAAAAAGTCGCGCACGCCAGTGGGCCTCGGCGCCTGTCCGTCAGAGCAGCGTTGCTGCGGAGCTGCCCCCGGCACAGGCTCCCGGCCGCAGACGGTTCCAAATACCTCCTCTGTCTCCGCTGGGAATTTCTGCCCGCTGGGATCATCCCGCGGAATTCACCTTTCTCCCCTGCTCCGCCAGCCCCGCGGNGCGGGGGCGCGGGGAGCGCGCCAGCCTCGGCCCCGGCGCGCTGCTCTGCGATCACGTGGGCCAATATGCCTGTATTTTAAGGCAGTGCCTATATTTCTGATTATAAAGGGATTTCTCCCGCTCGCCCCCAAAATTCATCAATGGCCGCACGATTTAAAACCAAAACAAAACAAGAGCCGGCCAATTGCTGTCGTTGGTTCCAGGAGGCTGATGGCTAAAGGGTTGTGTGTTGATTTTTTTTTTTTTTAAAGCCCAACAAATTCCGATTTCCACTCGCTCTCTTTTATTGGTAGTTGAACCTGGGACTGTTTTCGTTCTATCGGGAATTCTGGTATACGGAAATATTTGTAAAACCGCAAGATCAGGTTTTAGGAGAGTATTGTCCGCAGACAAAGGGTGAAGGATATACTCTAAGAACTGCAAGCGCAGATCCTGAAAAGTGAGGAACCCAGGTTTATGATAAATTGATACACAGGTAAGCAACTGCATGACAAAAGGGGACGTTTAACCGCAGGGGCTGTATTATCTCCTTTACTCTGAAAAGGTCTGGAATTTGTTTGCAATCTCTGCCCATAGTGGCTGCAAATGTATGGAGTAGTCTCCACCTACTTGAACGTTCTAAGCTGTATCTTCTTTTTATTATATTCTTTAAATAAAAAGTGAACTCATTTCCAAAAGCTAGGGGAATACCTTTAATCCTATCCTTCCTCCAATTTTCGGTGGTTTCAGGAAGGGAATTACAAATAAGCAAACAAACGAGGGAGAGAACTTTGTTAGATGCTCCCATTGCCAAAGTGAGATTGAGCATCACGTTAACGCGTTGCCGTGGTTAGCCGGGCAGGGGGTAGCCGTGTTGATTTGTAAAGGGCAATTTAAAATAGGCTCATCGGTAATGTAGCCCCTACATAGACTCTCTCAAATGTTCGTGCCAAGGGTCTTCCCGAACCTTTTTCCCCGGCAGTGCATTCATGGTCCTTAGTGACTGCTGTTTTCCTTCCGCAGTTGTTTTAGTACTGCTGTTACCGGTATGCTCATGCCTTCGAGTTACACATGCTGTTTGAAGCACGGCTTGATATTTATCTACCGAGAAGTTTCTTGCCCTGCGTTTGTGTGGTTTGATCAATAAGGTGGTGGGAAGATGCCTGGGGGGGACCGGTGCCTCTCTAGGCGGACTGGGGGTCTGGAAGCGACCACACATCTCTGCAGCTCAGCTCCCGCTTGGGCTGTTGCAGCTAGCCCGACTCTCCCAGGAACGCCTGCTTCTGCTGACTGGTGGCTTGCCTGGAGCCCGAGTGAACTCTCGGTTATGTCTCTTGTAAAGCCCCTACGTAAAGCCCAGCGCTGTGTAGTCGAGCAAGAGTGTGTGTAGGGCTGGAACGGACCCTGCCCTCCCCGAGTCACCCGGGCGAGTCCCCGGCGGGGGTCGGAGTGCCCTGAAGGAAATAGGGTGGGAGGCCAGGGGAGAAGGAGAAAGTTGGGGTGTTTGTTTGTTTGTTTATTTATTTATTTATTATTTTCTGTTGCGTGTTGCTCTGCTCGATCAGAAGTTAAAAGCACTGAACATTTTTCTTAGCTGTATGCCTCCAAGCTGCTGGCCTGCCAAGTTAGTCAGCTGAATCCAATTACTGCAAGCAGCATTTCATTTGGCTCGATGGAAGCACTCACTTATAACTTCACCTAAAATTTCAATAATACCTATATTGGTCCCACGCCTGAACAATTCTAAAGATTTCCCTGGGTTCAGCTCTGGCAACGTCCTCTCCGAGTGCTGAAGAGCACAACCCCAGCGTGCCCAGACTTCTCTCTCTGCAGTAGAAACTTTGGGGCTTATTCCTGTGGCCGTGAAAGTCAAGCTCTGGCTGAATAAAGCATGTCTAGAGCTAGAAGGCTATTGCTTGTGAGGCTGAGAAGCTGCTTCGGAAAGGGATGAGAAGTCGATAATTAATTAGGCACAAAATGAAAACTTACCGCGTTAATCAACAGCAGCTAACAATGACTTGGTTTGCAATATTATGATCTCTCTTCTCAGGGGCTAAGGTGCAACCCACTTTAGGTTGCCTTCGTTCACCGTGTAAAGTGCAATTTCTAATGAATTCTCTTTAAAAAAATAAAGCACTTAAAGTTGACATACGCCCACGTGAATACATTATATAAGACGTTACTGGGACAGGCCCGGGCCCGGAACCTGAGAGAGCATCATGTGTAATCATGAAGCTCCACTTCCCTAACTCCAGTTTGCCAGCATAAATTAAGGTGATTTGGAAGGGGAATGTAGCATCCTACTGAGTTTGGTTAGGGAGAGAGAAGACTTGGTGGAAAGTTGTAAGATCTGTTGTGTTCTGAGCTATCGGAGGCGCTTCCCTTGGTTGTTCATTAAGTGGTGAGTTATTGCTATAAGAGCCAAAGGTCATTTCAAAGGCTTATGGTGGCTAGATATCGTCTTTATAATGACCTGGGCTTTTTTGGTGGGGGATTTTCTGGCACTCTTTAAGTTCTTAAAGTTCTGTATCGACACATTGCACAGACAAAGGCAAAATACTCATTTCAAGATGTAAATGTTTGCAGCGCATTTTCAGTGTCGGGACTTCTTCGATTCTCTTTCTCTCTCTCATATTCGGTATCTGGGGGGGGAGAAATGGAGAGAGACCCGCGCTAGCTTCATTTTCGCTGGACTCCTCGCGGGCCCTGGGTGCGGAGGCTGGAGAGGTGCTTGAGAACCTCGAAGGTACTCGCAGATCCCCCGCAAAGGCACTTCCTTATCCCCATGCGCTGCCTCCCCGGCCCGGGGACGGGGCGCTCGGGAAGGCAGGCACGGTTCCGTGGCCGGTGTGCGGGGTCCGTCGGAGCGGCTGCCGCAGGCCGCTCTTCTCGGCTCCGACTCGCAACCGGAATATTTTGCAAGTTTGTTTGCTCCCCGCCTTTCTCAAAGCGCTATTAATAAATGAAGAGAAACATCTACCCTTTGTCTGGTAAAAGATCTGACGTGGACGGAGTGATACGGTGAGGGGCTGCGGACGAGGTGTGCATTTATTAACAAAGTCCTAAGGAAGAAAGTCCAAAACAAAGCAGTTTCCGCTGAGAGTTATCACTTCTGTTGCAGGTCCGTGCCCGCGGATTATCCAAAGGAACCTGAAGATCCTACTCACACAGTTAAAGTCAAAATTCAAGAAAAAACCTAAGTTTGGTAAGTTATCCTTATTTCCTTTTCCATCCATCTCTCTCTTTCCCTTTCGCGACAGGCCCGTCTCAGGGACCACAGCCCGGCCCCGGCCCCGGCCCCGGCCCCGGCNNNCCCCGGCCCCGGCCCCGGCCCCGGCCCAGTCCCGCCGTGCGGGGAGAGCTGCTCGGTCGAACCCGCCGGCGGTGGCACCCAGGGCGCGCCTCCGCCCCACACGTCAGATAAAGAACAGCCCGCAGGAAGCCCCGCTGAAAGCCGCCCCTGCTCCGCGGAAGCCGAGCCCGTCTGGGGTGCAGCCAAGGCCTGGAGCCAGCCACGGGGCGCGGGTTGCTCCCTGGGGGGGCTCCGTAGCTGTTCTCAGAGGCCCCACGGCGGCCACAGCTCCGTGTCTCGCAGGGCAGCTTCGCGCTCCCCAATGCTCTCAGTATCCTCAAAGACGAGACATCCCCCGGCCCAGGCGCAGCCCCAGCGGTGGGTGCCCAGCTGCCCTGCTTGTGGCCGGGTCCGGCGGCGGCTCCAGTGCTTTCCTTATATACAGGGCAGCCCCGGGCCGGCGGCCGGGAAACGTGCCGAGCGGGGGATTCTTTTGCCGGGCTCCCTCCTACGCGCCGGCTGCTTTGCACTTCTGAAAGTGCCGGGGCTTGGGAAGTGTTTTCCTTTTCATTCCTGGCCGGAGCGTTTACTGCCACGGCGCTAGCAGTCATAAATTTTGCTACAACCGCAATGACAGGTGCATTGATATGCACCCTGAGAGCTCCGGCTGCTTTAATAACCGCTTCGCTGGCCGCTCTCACCGCCTCTTATTTATTCGGTATCATATTAGATATTGATCCGAAGCAGAATTAAGTGTAGTGGAAGTTTTAGTAGAGAACCGCTTAATATGAAAGTGTCGGGAGGAAAGCAACTGGCAGTGCGGGGCCGGTGCCAGCCTGGGCCAGCCGGGCTCTGCTCACACGCGCGAGTGGACACTTGGGCTCCCAGCTGCGCTCCAGGCAGAGCCGTGAGAGGGTCGGCGTCCCCTAAAAGCGCTGGAACCAGTGGCAGGACAAAAAGCCCCATTATTATGTGCAACGCCTAACAGTTCAGATGAGGTTAACCTTTCTGGAGAGGAGGAAGGGAAATCTGAAACACAGACATGGATACTTTGCGGTTTCCTACCCTCGGTGCCTCCAAGCCCACCTCCCACGGCTCGGCCTCACCATTTGGATGTCACTTTTTTCTTTTCTTTTTTTTTTTTTTTTTCTTTTTCCCCTGGAGGCTGTTTCTGGCCAAACCACCAAGTGTTGAGCCCCTGCTTTGGTGTTACCTATAAAAACATCACCCCGGGCCTTTCACTCGTGGAAAATCAAACCCTGGATAGGTCTCCCTCTCCCTCTTTCTCTCCCTCTCTCCCTTCTTAAGATCTAAAGATGAGCCACCAAACAGTTGAGCATTGTCCATGTGATTTATGGCCCATAGCCTCCTTTTTAGGTTCAAGCAGAGTTCACAAGCAGTTGGTATTTCAGAAAAGAAATAAGGCTTTTAACAGCTTAACAGCAATATTCTTTCTTAAGATTCTGTGTATTCTTTTGGGAACTATATTTCACAAGGCATATAAAAGCCTACGCTTAAGGCAGTGTTGTGCTAACAAAAGTCTTCAGTCCAGTCTGGTCCCAAAAATTTAGATGATAGAAGTGGGAAAAAAGCGACAGAGTTAATTGGACAAAAATACTTCCAAGACTCGTCAAGATTATTACATCGTATTAAAACGCATCGGTATCATCACCATTTCTGCAGACCTTTTAAACTAAAATTTTCCAGGAGAGAAAAACAGTTCCCGTTTCCGTCACCTCCACAGATCATCTGAAGCTTTTGTTT
Source organism: Anthoscopus minutus (assembly GCA_013399455.1). Taxonomy (NCBI): domain Eukaryota; kingdom Metazoa; phylum Chordata; class Aves; order Passeriformes; family Paridae; genus Anthoscopus; species Anthoscopus minutus. The sequence continues at coordinate 39,896 of VWYI01022255.1, read as the reverse complement.
AGGAAAGAAAAAGACCCCGGCGGTCTGTGACACGGGATAAAACGCCGAGAGCGGCTGTGGATCGCAGCTTGCTGAGGTTATTTTGACTTACAGAGATGTGTTTCCCGGTGAATTTTGGAAAACAGATCAACGGTATTTGGCGGGACCAAGGCTACTTGCAAGAGAAAGAAGAGTACTTTCCTAGTATTGCATAAGTATAGGCGGGAGAACTACAATTGTCGGACACCTTTCAAAGATTTCTAGCTACTTTTCTCTGGTATGTCTTCCCGCGAGTCATTTGTAGGCTTAAATCCTGCAGAAATACAAGGAAGTCTTAAGATATGTTGATTTACAGACTTACATTGTGAAGTGAAGTATGTGCTAATTTACAAAATTATCAAATATGTCAGAGAAAGTCCCTATCCCACAAGAAAAGTAAGAGCAGGGAATATTAACAAGCCGCACCAAAACTGCAGAACAGTTTCCGTCTTGTACTAAGTGCGGAGAAGTTTTGGGAGCAGCAAGGAGAAAGATAACAGCACCCTGCCTCAAAACATCTGCCCTAAGGGGACCGACCGTGCGTTTTCGGTGGGAGCAACCTCATGTGGGAGCCGGGGGGCGGGGAGGCGAGAGCCATAAGTTTGCAGGCTGAAAAAAGAAAAGAACCCTCTAAAAATTATCTCAAATATCTCAGGTTCTTTCTACTGGGTACAAATAAAAGGGACGAGAATCGTTGGGTGAGGGAATTTAATTCATCACAGAATTAAAATAGGGGAGCTGACCTGCGACTTCCTTTATAGTGCAAAGTGAAGGGAGTGAATGGCGCCGGTTATACTTTAACTCTGGAGGAATCCGGGGGAAAGAAGAAGGGCGGGTTTACAAAGGGGACGGGATTTTTCTGCCTCTGCCCGGCCGCAGCCCGGGCTCCATCCATCATGTCAACCGTGCACGGCCGTGCGCACGCGTGCCGGGCGGGGGGCGCGGATGCTCTCGGCCGAAATGGGCCAGTGGGTCTTTGGGGACACCACCCAGCACAGTTGCACACTGAGAGCCCTTGCCTACAATCGCAGGGTCCGATCCAGCCAAACTCTAGCGGGAACGGTCCAAAGGCAAAACAAAGCAAATAAAACATGCCCCAAAACGCTTCAAAAGGTGGCCTGTAGGAAGTCCCGCCAATGTGTTCCCGTTTCCCCATGCACCACCGCTCTCGGGTGGGTCTTTCCCCGCAGTGCTCCGGGTCCTTCCCTGGTGACTTTGCTTTCTCCCTGATGCGGCCCAATTTCCCCTGACTCCTGCCTGGTGACCCTGCTCCTCCCCTTCTGTGCCTTGGTCCTTCTTTGAGCCCCCTGCTCTTTCCTTGATGTCTCCCAGCCCTCCCCTGGATGGGAGGCCGAGGGTGCCGGGGTGAGGAGAGTGCTGGGACTGGCCCGTGCCAGCCGCTACCAGCCGGTTTCCCCCACTAAAAGTCTCTTTTGTGTCCCTGCTGTTTCCCTCCCCAGGTGGCTGCGAGTGGCCCGGGCCGACGACGTGAGGCGCGGGGCGGCGGTCAATGTTATTTGAGCGGGGGCCGCGGGCCTCGGCGATCGCAGAGCAAAGGATGCAGAAAGCCGCCTACTACGACAACGCGGGGCTCTTCGGGGGCTACACCTACAGCAAGGCCGACGCCTACCCCTACGGCGCGGCCCACCAGCCCTACGGCCAGGCCGGCTTGGACGGCGAGTACCCCGGCTCCGCCTGCTCCGTCCAGGGCTCGGCTCCCGGCCGCGCTCCGGCTCACAAGGGCAGCGAGCTGAGCGGGAGCTGCATGCGGCCGGGCGGGGGCGGCCCCGGAGGCAGTCAGCCCCCGGGGATCGGCGAGCATCAGCCTCCGGCCCTGCCGCCCTCATCCCCGCCCAACCCCCCTCCTAGTGTTCCCCCTCCGAAAAAAGCCAAGGGGGGCCCCAACTCCTCGGGCTCGGCCAGCGCCACCCTCAGCAAGCAGATATTTCCTTGGATGAAGGAGTCCCGGCAGAACTCCAAGCAGAAAAGCACCTGCGCCCCCCCAGGTAGCCCAACACCCCCGCCCCTACCCACTGCTCGCCCGGGTAGCCAGGCTGAGCCTCTCGGTCTGAGCCGCTCGGCCCGAGTCCCCTGGCTCCGCGCCTTCTCTGCTGCTCCTCTAGCTACCATGGCCCTCCAATCTCTCCTCACCCCAGGGTCCCAGCCCTGCCGGGCGCTGCAGGTGGGGCAGGCTGGGGGCGGGGTCCCCGGGACGCCTGGCCGGGGGGCCGCTGGTGGTCTCTGGGGGGAGGCAGCTGCGGGAGGGTGTGTATATCGGGCAGGGAGGAGTGGGAGGCCGCCCCGGGCCCTCTGCACCCCCTCCCCGGGCGCCGACAGAGAGAGAGGGTATAGCAGGTTTCCGAGGGACCCTGGGAGGAAGAGGGGGGAGTTGTCTCTCGTGGGGGAAACCAATGTCTCTTTGTGCCTCTTCCCTGCAGGAGAGAGCTGCGAGGACAAGAGCCCCCCCGGGCCGGCCTCCAAGAGGGTGCGCACAGCCTACACCAGCGCGCAGCTGGTGGAGCTGGAGAAGGAGTTTCACTTCAACCGCTACCTGTGCCGGCCGCGCCGCGTGGAGATGGCCAACCTACTCAACCTGACCGAGCGGCAGATCAAGATCTGGTTCCAGAACCGCCGGATGAAGTACAAAAAGGACCAAAAAGCCAAAGGCATCATGCACTCCCCCGTCGGACAGTCCCCGGACCGCAGCCCCCCTCTAAGCGGCCCAAACCACGTAGGCTACTCCAGCCAGCTCCCCGGCGTCAACAGCCTCAGCTACGACGCGCCCTCGCCCACCTCCTTCGCCAAGTCCCAGCAGAGCATGTACGGGCTGGCCGCCTACACGGCGCCGCTGAGCAGCTGCCTGCCGCAGCAGAAGCGCTACGCGGGCGCGGAGTACGACCCTCACCCCATGCAGAGCGGCGGCGGCGGCTTCGCCAACCCCAGCCTGCAGGGCAGCCCCGTCTACGTGGGGGGAAACTTCGTGGACTCTATGCCGGCCTCAGGCCCCATGTTCAACCTGGGGCACCTGCAGCACCCCTCCTCCGCCAGCGTGGACTACAGCTGCGCCGCCCAGATCCCCGGCGGCCACCACCACGGACCTTGCGACCCCCACCCTACCTACACGGACCTTTCCTCTCACCACTCCTCTCAGGGACGGATGCAGGAGGCGCCCAAACTCACGCATCTGTAGCGGGGCGGCGGCCAGCGGGGCCCGCTCCCCTCTCCATTACCTCACTTTTCTGACGGGACAGTGTTACTGTGCTCTCTAGTGCCAACAGTATCAGTGGATTGATTTGTCTCCCTTAGCAGCTCCCTTCTTTCTTCCGCAGCCCCGAGTAGGTCCGTGAGCAGGAGCCTTTCTCTTAGAGCTGTTTTAAGCATGACAGTGCAATATACTGCCAACCGAGGGGCTGATAAGCTGGTAATGATGTACTTGAAGGTAAGTCTTAGAGATGCTGTAGTGTTAGCAGCGAGTCATGCTGAGGTGTTTTAGACCAGTCGTGAGCCGTCGGAACTCGCCCGCGCGTAAGCTTATTTCAGAGAAGTTAATTTATGAGTTCTTCCGTAACGTAAGGATCGCATTGGACTAAATGATATGTATTTATTATTTTAAGCGAGACATTTTTTGTATCACTGATTATTTATCCTCGTCTTAATGTATTTATGTGGGTATTTGTAGAATTTCTTCACCAATACTTCGGGAGAGGGATTCAGGTCCGTGGTGACTTACATTTCACCTATTTAGTATAATCGGTCTGAGCTAGTTGAGAGAGTAGTCTTGAACAGTTGTAACAGTGGCTGGTGTTTGTAGTTTATGTAAGGATTAATTAAGACAGCAAGTCGTAAACCATTAATAGAGTAAAACAAACTGTGGCATCACGCAAAGAGCCGTTACACTTAGAAAAATATTGAAAGTATTTTTGAAGTATTTATTTCTAATCGGCTGGCCCCACTCGAGCGCCTCGGTGGCTTGGCTGGCAGCTGGTTCGGCCGGGTGAAGCCACCTTTAGTTGGAAGTGCAGCCGCTTTGAGGAGGCGATCTACAAAGAGAGGCTCTTGGCCATCTTGTTTCAGATCAAATCCTTCATATAAAAACCTCGGTGAGGTTAACATTTATTTATTGGCTGGGTGTCTATTGCGCATCTTATTTCAGTGGGCTATTTTCTTTGTTTTTATTTATTTTTTTTAAAATTACACTCTGGCTATCCAAAATAGAAAATAAATTAGAGGCTTAGAAGGCAAAAAAAAAATTAGAAACCCTCTGATAGTGCTAATTTCATTAGGGTCTCCATAGCAATCTGCGCAGCAGCTGCCGCCTCCTTTGTTATTTTTATATTGTTGTCTTTATACTAACCATAAATCAATTTTAAGACATCTTTGGAAGCCCGAGCTTTTTCCCTTTTTTTTTTTTTTTCCCATAAATATAAACTTTGAAAGAAAATTGACAATCAGATACACACAGCCGAAGGGAAACGCTGAGACGAGGTGCGAGCAGTGGTTGGGCGGTGCCGCCTCGCTCCTCCGGTGCCCGGCAAGGACAGTCGCCCCCCGACTGACCGTGGCAGAGGGGCACCACCACCTCTCCCTGCCACAAACAGGACAGTTAACACGGGGAAGAAAAAAATAAAGTAACAGGAAGATTAAAAAACAGGAAAAAGAAAGGGAACGATGCTCTGAACCCTCGTGTTTCCTCCTCTCTAGTTACACGGCTGTATTGAACTCCTCGCTGGATTTACAGAGATACTTTTTTTGTAAACGCTGTGATTAAAGTCTCTTCCTGACAGTACACATTGCTCTGAGAAGACTATACTTATTTCTTTCTAAAAGTGTCGAGTTATATATTAATCCAAACTTCTATATTCCCTACTAAAGCATCTGATGCGTCACTTTCCAGTTTGACACACACTGCAGCTCCTACTCCATTCTCTAATGACAGATCTGGCATTCCTGTTGTGAGAAATATTTTACCACCTCCCATCCTGGTCAATGTAGACAAGTTTTCTTTTATTTATTCTTATTTTCTTTCCCATCTCCACTTTCTTCCTTGCCATTTGGTATTTATGTTCAGCTGAGCACTAATGATTCAAAATATTACATAGGGTTTTGTTTTCCCCTCTGTGAGATTTCAACAATGCTGTGCTACAGTGAACAGTGTATATTTTGTTAAATTTCACTTTTAACCAAGTAAATTTGGATATATGTGTTACATATCTGTAAGCAAAACAGAACAGAATAAACGGCTTTGTTTGGAGACATATTTTAACCCTTTAAAGCCCTAAAATTATATTCTGTGGAAGTTTTCACACAAATTGTTTCTTAGAAGCAGCACCCAGGAGTAAACAAAACACTGAAACAACACAAAAAGTAATGCTAGACGCCACATGTGATTTATACTTCTGTAATATGCTATAAATATATACATATCTTCGTCTCTCCAAAACCTTCTGCAATCAATGTGCTCACAAACAAAATTGCCCATGTAGGTTTGTTGTGTGTTCTTGAAACAGAATGTATTTTGCATCACCTGCTTCTATTTGTAAAACAGCAAGGCACCACCATTTCTGCAGGACATCCAGTGTCCTTTTCCCTTTTGCTTTGTGCTCTGTAGGCTGTTAGTCAAACAGCATCTGTCCCAACTTACAGTGTTAGTCCATCATTAAATCTGCTAAGAAAGAAAAGGCTGTTTAGAGATCTGGGGAAGGAAGGGAGTACAGAGGAGCCCTGACCACAAACACACTGAGGCCCACTGCCCTGAATTACTTTCATATTGCAGGAAGATGGGGCCAGCAGACATGGTTTCCAGTGGGGGAGGAGGAGGAGCATGCGTGAGGGAGAATCTTCTTGTAAATAAATTCACTTTCTTCTCCATGATTCTGGCAGAGGCATCTTGTTTGTAATGCAGTAGAAGTCCATGATGATAACCTAATTATTAGAAGTAATGTAACTTTAGCAAGATCGCTGGCATTTTTACAATGTTTGTACAAGCATCAGCAATCTAGAGGAGAGATACATTTTGCACAAGCCAGACTTTTTCTTGGCCCATTATTTAAAACCCATAAATTATGAACAACCCCCTTTCATGCTCAACAGGAACTCAGCTCCTTTGCAACAGCATCTGATGTGATGAACTCCAGTCACCTATTTAAAACAGAACTAGTCAGCCAAGACTAGGCCTGGGGCTGATCTTAGCCTTGCCTTTCTTTACAAATAGGAGGCAAAGCACCCCTTCCTCTCCTTCTCTGCTCCCTCCATCTGCTCCAGACCCATAAAAGGGTCAGTGAGCCAGGGCCTCTAAGTGCTGGCAGTGATGTTGCACTATTTGGGATAGGGAGCTGCTGACAGCACTGGTTGAGAGGTGTCACAGGTGCACTGAGGCCATGCAAATTCTTCTGCTCAGATCAGCAGGGTTTGGGTCTCAGACCAGCTTTCTGGTTCGGCTTTTACAGTAATCCACTGTTTAATGGCATTCCAGCAGTTTCCCTAGTGCAAAAAGGAGCTGAGGCTTTCTGTTATCTCCATGCAGTCAGTGCAGGGCTGAGCTACCCCTTTTCATCCTGTATCTTTTGAGGGGGGTGGCATCAGTGTCCCACTGTGTAAGGCCTGGTTAGCAGCACCAGGGCAAGGGAACCTAGACAGGCACAGCCAGGGGCTTCCAGGGATGCCTTAATTTTGTAGGTGCCACTTCTGTTTGGCTGGAAAAACAAAGCCAAATGCCTCCTGCTCCATTAGCAAGTGTCTTCCTGAGCAGACACTGCAAGCTTCCAGCCTGGTCTCTAGGCAGGCCAGCGAAGGACTCAGGGGCACCCCCATGGCTTCCACCACGAGATCACACTAGGGTCATCTGGGCCTGCAGGCAACCTTGTCCAAAGATGAAGAGGAGGCAGCTGGTTGCACTCCTAGGGGGCAAGGGCATGCAGGGAGGAGGCTGGCTAAGAAAGAGGGGGCGCACCTGCATAAACTAGAAGTCCCCTGACTTTCTTGAGGGCCGGCTGTGTCTTTTGGGCTCCCTGGCAAAAAGTCTGAAGTCAGGAACCACCACTGGAGTGTCTGCATTCCTCCAGCCCCATGGGCAACCCTTTGAAACAGCCTACAGGGAAGTCCAGGCTCTAAAAGGACTTCTTGACCAGAGGAAAAAACAGGATAAAGGGGATGGGGCTGCTGGTCTACCACTGGGAGGTGCCTTGCTGACAGCTGTCAGCTGAGGAGAGAGGAAAGGAGCTACAGGTTGTGACGCCATCCTTCTTTATGGCAGCCTGCTGTCCATGCCCAGTGACCACACACAGTCAGCCTTGCGAAGACACAGTCTGCTGCACCGTGGACAGGCCCAGATGTCCAGCACTCTGCTGCAGACCTGTCTGGGAACAAAAGCTGGAGCTGGGCAGGCAGCACAAAGGGGCTGGTGCTGCCAGGGAAATTAGGGCCTGGCAGTGGCTGGCTGGGTGTCACATGGTGTTATATACTGATGAACAAGATACCTCTGATTTTAAAAGGTGCAAGATAAGCTGGACCGGAGCTCTGTTGACTGCAGCCACTTGGGATTGAATGGCAAATTAATCCCTGAATGGGCAATGTCTCTCTGTTCCCATTTGAGAGGCAGCAGTGGGTACCCCGTGGTCCTTGCCTGGAGTGGGGCTGCCAGGGGAGTGAGAGGGCTGGCTCTATTAAGGGTCATCAATCACACAAAGAGCTCTTTTTATGTGACAGTGGTTCCTCCTACTTCTGCTTGGACCTGAGCCAGCTGGGACCCGAGCAGAAACTCCCCATCCAGCAGAAGCTGAACACAGAGCCTGAGAGCCATGGAGTAACATGGCAGGACTGAGCCCCTTTAGTCACACAGGCTGGGATACACAGTGGGACACAGTGAGGTATCTGTGCCTGCACATCCCTAGGACTCTGCAGATGCTGCTCAGGAGCAAAGCTGAGTCATTGTCTCTTCTTTTAGAGCCCAGGGTCCTCAAACTTTCCAAACTTTCTTGGGTGAATTACAGAATGGCTCAGATGGCAATGACAGTAAGCACAAAGCAGAGTGAAAACAGCAAGGAATTTGTCACTAGATAGGATGGACATCTGAGCAAAAATACTCATGAATGTAGAATTTGAACACTAAGGTTCATTTTTTTATTTGCTGATGTGCAGTTTTTCTTGCAATGGCTGATGTTTTGGGAGTGGTAGGCAATCCCATGCTGAGTGAGGTACACAGCCTCAGTCTTTCCTCCAAGAAACCTGGTCTACATTTTAGGATTTTTGGGAGCAAAAAAAGCCAGAAAAGACAGAAATTTTGGCTGCAAACTGACACCTGTGTTTTGCACACAGCAACATGGCTTACCTTGACACCTCTGGGTTATCAATACGTGTAATATCCACCAAATTTGCAGCCATGGGACAGGAAACAGGGCTTTACATGGCAAGGGGCCAACGTGGGATCTTCAGAGAAAACCTTTACAGAAGAACGGATAGACTTTCCTCTTCTCTGTGTCCACATAGAGGATATTTGTTGTTAATCCCACATACTGGGAGAACAGAGGCTCCTGTCCGAGGGATCATCTGGGAAAGGGGAACTTGTGGCAGGGAAATATTGATGGCAGAGGGGAACGCCCCTTCCTGAGGATTGCTGTGACTGCCTGCAAGGGTTGTGCTAGTGCAGGAGCTGAGGACGGCTCCCTTGGAGTGCCAGAACAACTCCCCATCTCTGCCCTGGAGTCTCTGGTTTTATTCACATTTTGCAAAATAAACTCCCAAGAGCTTCCCCTTATTCTGTAATAGCCTTTCTCCCAGGAGCCTTTGGTGGTTTGTTTGCGCTAACAGGGCTGCTGCTTAAATACCCGATGTTTGCTTACCTCCCTTCAGGATCCTCCCCCACCCTATCTGTCTCCACACCATGGATGTACATCCCCACTTACAACTGAGAACCAGCTTTGCCCAGCTGTCAGTGTTGTAGCACCAGAGGGGTAAGGACAAGGTAATGCTTGAACCACACTTTCCAGGTCTGGGAGCAGGGGAGGGATGTGTTGGATCTCCTGTATGTTAGTTATTGTGACAAGCACAGAGGGTGGACTCTTGTTCTAGGGAGAAAGGCCACACGCCCCACTCTAAAAGCAGTGTCTGTGGCTCAGGGCTGCCATTGCCTTCTACACACTCACTGCTCAAGCAGCCTCCCTAAGGTGAGTTGCTGGTGTGTGCAACCAATGGGACCCAGGGTTTTTGCCTACATCATGTCTTGGTTACACAGTGGCTTTCTCAGGCTTTGCAGAGGCCCTCATATTTCCAGAAACATGGTGACACAAGGACTCATTTGCTCATTGTTCCCACAGAGGTTTTTTAGGCTCCCCTGTCTCACCATCACTTGACTACTCACACAGGCATCCCTAAACCTCCCAGCCGTTCTCGAATTGTCTCTGACAGTATAATGTTCTTCACATTCTTTTCCCCCCTACTTTTCTTCTTCCTTTTGGCTTCCAAGGAGTTCTTCATCTTTCCCATTAGACTCCTTGTAAAAAAACAGCTGCAGTCACTCTATTCTCTATCACTGGAATGTAACTATTTAAGTCTGAACACTGAAATTCCTTTGCATAGAAAAAGGCCCCCCTCAAAAACCAGAGCATCAACCAAAGATGTTTTGCATGTATTTAGCCACCAGTTTCTGCTTTTGTCACCCTTGAACAGTCCTGCCAAAACAAACAGGTAATGAACAGGAAACTCATAACAGCATCCAGCTGGGTAAATGGAAAGATCGTATGTTGGTGTGAACACAGACAGCTTTTCTAGCATTTAAAACAGTCTTAGGTGTAATTAAAACAGTTGTATTCTGCAAACACAAGATTCAAGTAAAGCAGCAGCCCTGCTCTGGAGCCAATTTTCTTTCCTTCACTGCAGGCAGGAATTTTTACAGCAGGGGAGACTGAAAAGCACAGATGCTCTCCTGCATGGACAGACATTCTCTGCTAAAGAGAAAACCTGGTGTTCCCAGGCTTCTGATTTTTCAGACGATAACATTTTCCAAACTGCTCTGATTGCCATGGGAGGGAGAAAGTTTGAATCATCCAAAATTTAACGCCTTCCTCAAAATGTATGTTTCCTGACAAAGTATATTTGATTTAAATGTTTCTTCTAATTTATACCTGCATCCCCTGAAAATTGAAATTTCCATTGTGCAGAGCCCATCAGAGTGAACAAGTCTGTGGCAGGAGAATACAGAGTTTCAGGGCTGAGATTTCAGTGACTGTTGTGCCAGTAGACTTGAAGTTCAAACAGCCTTAAGACATAATCTGTACAGCCAGCCTTTACTCTGCAATAGCTGTTTTATAGTAGGTGAATAATAGGTGGGGAGAAAGTGGGGCTGATAGGAAGCCATGTCACTGGTCTGAGTCCCTGTGCAGGGAATCGCTCCTGTACCTTTGCAGGCTCGTGTATGCCTGTCCCAGCAATGCATTCTCTCAGGGCCCCTGCAGGAAAAAATCCAAACAGATCTGCTCTGAATTGATCAGCTGGGTGTAATGGTGGAGCTGAGCTGCAGAGCACAACTCTCCATGGGAAAGAGTTGATACTGAGTCAGTGAGATGATTTGATTATGTCTCCCCCTTATACCCTTTTCCTGTCACCAGTTCAGCCCTCTGAAATCCACAGGAGGCCCAGTGGAATGTTTCCTTCTCTGGAGATTCTGGTTGCCTTCATGAGGTTGGCAGCATGCTCAGTCCTTGCAAAATTTGTGGCCTCTTCCTGACCACAGTAAATGGCACCTTGGCCAAGAGCTTGTAGAACTCCTTGAGCTGTTGAGTGGAAGGCACCAGATGATAGATGAAGTCATATACATTTCATGCTTTTATTTAGAAATAAAACATATTTTTAAATAAAGTACATCCCTTGCATTTCTCAGCTAACTCCACATCCACCTACTAGGAACTATAAGGTTGCAAGTCTAATTCAAAGCAGCATGATGTAGCCCTTCGTGTTCCTTGTATGTCCAGTCCCAAGTGTACTCTGCCCAGCTCACCCTTTGCTGTTCTGAACTGCACTTACACACAGTTATCTGCTGTGGCATTGGATAAAACCCATCGTTACCCAAATCAAACATCAGAGTGGCTCAGACTGGATGGTCTAGTGTCACTTGGAGTCATTTAGGGAAAGATGATCACTTTGGGAGCCCAGACTTCACCTTTCACCTTTGTTGCTGTTTCCTGCCATTCTAGGGGATTGAAAACCAGGAGAGAGTTGGACGATTTGGCTGGGTAGAGCAACTTGGTGCTCTCTGCCAGCTGCAAACGAATGTTTGCACTCAGTAAACAATGCTGAATTGCCAAGGGAAAAAAGAAAAGTCCATTAACGGTGTGAGCCTGTTAACAGCGAGGGGATTCATTTTTGAGAGGCTGCAGAGCACTTATCTGATGGAACGAGACCATTAAGTGCCATGAGGTGCAGTTGCAACCCGCCCCTCACCCCAGCCCCCGGGTGTGGAGACCTGGGTGTGCTCGCGTGGGCTTCCGTGGGAGGCTCCAGGAGCCTGGCCGGCTGCAGGGCAAGGGAAAGCACAGACCTGTACCTGGACGGGAGCCTGGATAGCGGGAAAGCGTCAGCTCACCTTCCAAACTCCCGGCAAACGCCCCAAGTGTGCAGTTACTACGTCGAGTCAGCGGGAACGGCCTGTCCCGGGGGAATCCCGGTACGGCGCGGCCGGACTGCCCACCTGCAGCCCCGCGCCGGCCCTGGGCAGCCGGGCGCGGACAGGGGAGCCGGCGGCGCCCGGGACCCCAGGCGCGGGCTCGCCCCTGCGGGGTCTCATTGGCCGCGGGGCTGGACGTGCCGCCCCGCTCCAGGGCCTATTT
>VWYI01022255.1:0-27904 GCA_013399455.1 Anthoscopus minutus | reverse complement strand
GGGGCGGGGGGCTGCGGCACCTCTCGCCCTGCCCCGGGGCCGCCCCCCCGCCCGGCTCCCCGGCTCCCGCGGCGGCCCCGGTGGCGCCCCGCACCTTCGAGTGGATGCGAGCGAAGCGGAGCCCACCCGGGAGAAGTGAGTGGGGCGGCGGGGAGCGGGCGGGGGCTGCTCGCATACTGGCTCCCCTCTGCCCTTCTCCTGCCTCGACCCCTGCCCCACTTCCTGCCCCTGCCTTTGCCCCCGCTGAAGCGCGGTGTTTTTCGGCGTTGCAGGTGGTGCGGCGCCGTGCGGGGGGGAACCTCCCGCCTGCTCCGCACGCACCAGCTTCAGCACCCGGCAGCTCACGGAGCTGGAGAAGGAGTTTCACTTCAGCCGGTACCTGTCGCGGGCCCGCCGCCTCGAGGTGGCCCGCTCGCTGCGCCTCCGCGACGCCCAGGTGAAGGTCTGGTTCCAGAACCGCCGCATGAAGCAGAAGAAGCGGGAGCGGGAGGCGCTGGCCGCCCCCGCGGCTGTCCCGGGAGGCCCCGCCTGAGGCTCCGCCGCCCCCACGGAGGGGCCCGCGGGGACGTCGGGGCTGGGCTGGAAGCCGCGGCCGGCGGAGCACCCGGGTGTCCTTTCACGTGGGACCGCGGCGGTCAGTTCCGCTGCTTTTTCTGTTGCAACTTTGTGTACAGTTTTATTTATGAGAATTCAGGAAAAACCGCTGGCCCGTAGCGCCGCTGCTCGGTGTCGGACCGGGCTGAGGCAGCGGGCGGGTGCAGCTAAGAGTTAGCGGAGAGCTCCACTCCTCCAAGGCAGGGCTGGAGCGGCTCTGCCGACTCCACTGGATTCGGGGAGGGGGAGGTGGGCCCGCGGAGGGGCTGCCTCATGCTGCCGACCCTTTCTTCGTTTTGCAATTAAAAAGAAAGATCCATGGGCTCAGGCAGAGTTGGTGCAGGAGGGGAGAAACCACGAGAAGGTAGGGCAGGGAAGAGCAGGGAAACGTCCTCTTTCAGGAGGGGTCAGGGATGGTCATGGCAAGAGTTCAAGATCCCCTTCTGAAAGAAGTATCTTTGCCTTCTGCGTTGTCCTTTGCAAAACTACAGCAAAGAAGAGGCTGGTTTTACTTGTACTTATTAATCATTCATTCATTGATTCATTCATTCATTGATTCATTCATTCATTCCCATTATTTTTCCTGATATGGCTGATTTAGTCAAAAATCTGTTTTTGACAGAAAAAACTGCGAGGTAAAATTTAAAAATAAATAAAGTCTTGAGAGGAGCACCTCTTCCCTTTTGAACTGCTGGGATTTCCCTTGCAGAGGCTCTGGGCAGCCCAGGACTGGCCAGCAGCCACTCTGTTGACTCCCAGCTCCCCTCACATGTCCATAGACAATATAAATCCTCTTACAGCATCTAGGGCCAGACTCCATCTAGCTCTCTCAGTATTCATTGTATCTTATGGTTAAAAAATTGCATCATTATAAATCCAGTTCACAACAAATCTCGCTACATGCAAAACCTCAAGACATGTTGAAGCTCAGAAAGATGCTTGAGTTTGACCAAAGACTAATGCTGGCAAAAGGACAAAATGATTCCTGGTCTTTTACTTGGATACTTGCACAAAAAAGATTGGCAATATTCCCATAGATAAAATAATGGTATCAAAGTGGACAAAGGAACCAAGTTCAGACTTTTTTCCAATTTGTGCCTGGGAAAGCATAATAGCAATGTGGAGAAGAATGACATCTTGATTTACGTGAAGGTGATTTTATTTATTTGTGGACATTGCTTTTATTTTGGACAAGTCTCTTTCTGCCCTGGATTTCTGCTGAGTGTTGGACTTTGGGATGAAGATCCCCAGTTATGTGACCAGGGGAGATAGAACTCCAGGTGACCTGTGAAATGCACTGGGTCCCTGTCTGGAAGCCAGCCCCAGACACCAACAAGAGTTTGCCTTTGTTGGATGCTTACTGGGTAAAACGAACACAGAGAGAAGATGAAGATGCATGTCTCAAGTCAAAAAGTCTGCAATGAAGAAGATTCTTACTCTCTGTAATACTTTCCATCCCCCAAGGTGCCCTTCTGCTTAAGGCTTTCTTCTGAAGACTTCTGCTGAGGGACTGGGAAGCCACTGCTGATGGAAGCTTCAGCAGAGGTTGTTGGGAACCCTGGGAAACTACTCCCAAAAGCTGGGCAGGCAAGTTGTGATGATGTTGTGGCAATAAGGTCACAGCTAAAGGAGCCTTCTTAGCAAGAAGATGGGTGCTCACCCCGCTGAACATCTGAAGGAAGAGACCTCCCAGGACAGAAAGGTTTGGTCACACATCATATCCTGACTGTACTGGCAAAGGACAATGCTAGAGGCTCACGGTTATGCATGCACACAGGCACATTTTTGTTCAGTGTACAGAGTTATGGTTCATGTCCTTTGGGCTGGTTCACTTCATGGGATAGCCCTAAAAATTCCCAGGACTGAAGTACTCGTGTGAAACTAGCTGCAACCAAAATATGTGGTTTGTAGTTCTTCATTAAAGTAATGACACCAAACAAGCATTTATACTGCAAGCTAAATTTATACTGCAGGCTGATCATTCATTTAAAACCAGGAAATAATATTTCTGCCACTTTTTTTTTGCGGGTGCTATTTAAGCATAAATAAAGAAAAATAAGGTAAAATTAATGAAAATTTGAATAAATCAACTTTGTTTTGCAAGTTGAATTTTAAAGGCAAGTAAACTACTAACCAGTTCTCTTCTGCAGCTGTTGTTAAGGTCCATTTTATTAACTCCTCTGTTACTACTCTTTCATTTGGTTTTTTTTTATATTACAAATCAGCATAGACATACAGCTAGAATAACCCATTTTTCTCAGAACATATGTTTCACATACAAACTTTAGAAAACATTTGTATTTTCAGATTTTATGCCTTCAAATTTGTTGCATGTCTATGGTGTTGCTTGTTTGTCAGCCTTTATTTTCCTAATGGTTTTGGCATTTGTGCCAAGCACTTTAGGCCAGAGGAATGCTTTCTGTACTGTTGGCACACTCCTGCACTACCAGCATGGAAAGAAAGATACTCATTGATTTCAGTGGTGCTGGGATCAGACCATTAGAGCACAGTAAGTCTTTTACAATGAATGTTTTCGTGACATGTATTTTCCTGAATAAATAAATACATGTCCCAGCCTTGTAGCAGTGCACAGTTCTGTATCCATCAAAATGACACAGACTGAATACACAGAGATTTACTCTGAAATTAAGATGAAACCTTATGACTCTTTTATGGCAGTCTGAATCAATTTGGTGGTATTAGCACAACTATATTCTGTCTTAAGAAGCAGTACTTAATATTAAGCGTAATTTCTGCACACATGACAGGGCTAGTTTAATAGGAGCTTCCTCTTCACAAACTTCACATAGCTGTATGAGGATTAGATATTGCTCCTTTGCACTATTCTGTCAGCAAGCTACCCAGAGGAAGGAGCTAATGCAAGTCATGTGCCAATTCTTAAATAATTAAATAAAAATGCCTGTGATATCCATGGGTGCACACACAAGACAAATAAATGATAGATAAGGTCTAAGTCACTCATTTAACATTAATCCCAAGCTTTGTGTCTCATACATGCTCAATTTGATGCTTAGCAGTTGGAAACAGGTTTTAGATTTGGCAACCAGAGGTAAGAGCATAAGCTGCAGTTTTCACTGCGATTGGAACAAAATATTCCAGACTGGACTCAACAGATAGGCACCACCATATAATTTATCACAAATGATGAAACTACTATTTCCTGGCCTTATTTTTCCTCAGCCATCACCATAAACCACAGAAAGACCATTCTCTTTCAATCATATATTCATTTTTGCCTGCTGACTGTTGCTCAAAGGGTCCCAGGCTACAAAGGGATATGAACAAAGTAATTTTTTATGTGTTCCCATTTTGCCTGAAACAGAACAAAAATATTGATTTGGAAGGCTTCCAAGAGGAAAAAGAGTTGTAAAATTACTGTTCCTAAGTGGTATATATGAATATAGAGATTTCGTATATTTAGGATAGGTAAATGATAACAGAAGATTGCACCTCTTTGGAAACCAAGCTTAGGCAAGAACCTGGGCTTGCATGGGTATCTGCCTTCTCAAATGAGTCAGATTTAGTACGTTACTGCTTAGAATTACAGCACAGGGAACACTTTGCTGATGGTCAAACCAATGACTCTTTTTTATGGTATGAGCTGCATATCCAGGTTTATTTTGGCCATGCAAATAGCCAGCAGTAAGCTAGAAAACAAAAATATGCAACCCAATCCCCATATTTTAATCTCCTTTTAAAAGTGTCCTTCTCCATTATTTATTGGTACAACCTGTAACAGTGGTTTATTCAAATAATGATACAGATTGCTAGCAGAGGACAACAGACTTCTTTTAAGAAAAATCTTTGCAGAAAAAATTACAAATTGCAAACACCTCCTTAGAGTTCCAAGAACTTGTCTCTAGCAGCTAAGAAATCATACTTATGATTTGTCCTGCAGGCTCTGTTAGCCTACATGCCAAGGAACTCCCAAGGACACTTGCAAATCCCTGATGACTGAAGAGAAATAGGTATGGAGAGAAACCCCAGAGGAGACATGGCTGTTACCAGTGTATCATTAAGAGGTGACTGAAGTTTAGGGGACACACATGCTATTCTATTTGCAATATATGGCTACATACAGCTATGTGTTTATGCCATTCACTCAATCTCAACCACTGTTTTTTTATGACTTTTCCTAATATGAGGGAACTAGGGAGTCTTTGGCCAAGGAAAGTCACCCTGATAAAGAAAGGTGAACCAAATGACAAATAATTCTTGTCGCTATCATAACAATATCTGTTATTCACACATCTACTTAACCACATCTCTAAAATGCCTCCCAGATAATTCTGGGAAATATACAGGGAAAAGATGCTTCACATAGCCAATGTCTTACTGTAGCTTGGCTTTGTCTTGAAGTCTTTTGCTATTCTTGATCATCAGCCAAGTGAATAAAATAACCCTCAGCTGTAAATCTTCCTTGGCTGTTTAAGCCAATTTACTCTTACACAGAGTGTTAAAATCTCAGCTGGAGATGCACTCCTGAGACCTTTTTGTAAACTGGACAAGGCTTCCTTTATACTGAAAAAATTTAGACTACTGGTCCACAAAAGAGATTTTCATAAACAATTTTGGTACTCTTGTGGTTTTGTTTCCTCAAAAGGCAACAGCCACTGGTTATTAGCAGATTGAAAACCAGCAGTTTAAGTAAACAAACAAACACAGGAACAAATCCAGTCAGTTTATTTCCCACTAGCCTAGCAGACTTCCTACCACCTGGAAAATGGATCTTTTTTACTACGCTTCATCAGAAAGCATAGTGTTGCAAATAATAACTCAAAAAAATTTTCATTTTATTCTGAAAAATGTGGAATTTTTAATCAGGATAGCATATCATGTCTTATGAAAGTGTTTAACAGGTCTAACTCAATCAGTCTGGTCTATGGCCCTGACCTTAGAGTGAGACCCTTACACTGACCAGCATGGGGGACACACTTAACCTGGGTGCTTGAGCCCTTACACAGAGAACAAGAACCTTTGCAATGCATTTGTGCTTTGCAATGCTGCTGTGGGTGAGCATAAAATGCCATCCATGTGTGAATTCAGTGGATCAGCAAACCTGCTTCTGTGGGGCAAAAAGAACCATTCCTTCTGCCCAAACAGCCAATGAAAAACACCTGCAACCCAGTAATGTGATTTGGTGACATTAGTATAGCAGGAGAATCTGAGAGCTAAGGCTTTCCTGCCATTACTCTTCATCTTAATGGCTGTGCTTCTCTAAATCTACATTCCTAGTGCCTCTTTTTATGTTCCTTTAACCAGTAAGCTAGATTAAACACTATAAAGTTTAGAGTGGTATTTGAAAATAGATAAAAATATCACTAAATTTTTTAATGACTACTCAGATCCGATTTTGCCCAGTTGCTATTCAGATAATGGAAACAGTTTCTAATCCTGGCAACCTCTAGTATTCGATCCATATCTTAAGCATAGATATTGGTATAATAATTTTTAATACACAGAAATTTATAGATTTATAAACTATGCAATTTATGTGGAGTGACATTTTCTTCAACATCCAAGTGTACCAAATCCAATGATAATTATCAAACAGTGTTAAAAGCCTATCAATAAAATAATCTATCTTTCCCTTTAGAAATCCAACTGAGTAAATATGCAGTAGGTACAAGACACCAGTGAGCTATCAAACCCATTTTCTTATGCTGGAGAGACTAGACCCCCAACAGTGCATGTAACTGGGTGACATTTTCTAACAGGTCCAAGATTTTGCAAAATTTTGTAATTGTAACCAGCACTGTGAGCAGCATGACTTTCATTTCAATGTGACCAGGCAGAAAATGAAAAAAAAATAGGACAGAACTGGCTGAACACTCTTAATGTCATGTCTCACTTAAGAAATGGACCACCTGGTGCTTCTGGTTGCTTTTAAAATGTAGTACTAAATCAAATAGATTTGTTAATTTGATTTGGGACTTTACATGTTTGAATTGTTGCAGTGAGAGTTTTACAAGAAAATGGCTCTCAAAAATCTAGTGTAAGAATAAATTTGAAAGGAAAAAAAAAAGAAATACCTAAACAAGAATAAAAACATTACATCTTGTCTGCAGGTTGTCAGTGTCATTCATCTGTGATGCTGCTGTGTCCATCACCAGGGATCTAAGGCCTGCAACAGAGCTTGCTCATCCCAGAGACAGATAGCCATGCTCTCAAGAATTGGAAGAATATGGCTTTGGCACATTCCTAAAAATTTCCTAAATTTCTCAAAATTTCCTAAATTTGAGTTTCATTGAATAAAAAGATGATGGTATGATGGAATCTAGATGTTGTTGGCATCAGTCACATCCAGACAGGGACACCCCGATCTGTGGTCACTGCCAGCCTGCAGTATGTGTCATCAGCTGTAGCCTGAGCCACACCAGGGGCTACATGATGCACAAACAGTGTCACCAATTGCTCACATTTGCTGGATTTGTCAGTCTCAGGGCTTGTTCTGAACTGGTCCTGTTTGCATCCAGCTCTGCTGATAGTTCAGGCAGACTGGCCATCTGACTCATCACTGTAATCTTCTATACCAGCATTAATTAAACTAAACACATTTAGTTCTCAACATCTGAGTTAGAAGGTTTCAGATCCTAGCAATGTTACTCTTGTAACTTTTGCCAGCCTCCAGGGAATTGAGAGGAAGTAGGGGATTTGGAACATCACACATACACATGGCTTTTAGCTGGACTAGGCTGGGTTTTAGCTGGATTAAATTGAAATTTAGCTGGCCCGTGCTTTCTGCATACTTACGTAAACTGAGTATGTCTCATGTGGCTCAAAATATCAACCAGGCCTTCCTTTTCCATGTCCCAGTGTAAAAAAGATTAGAAGAGCATCTTATTTGCAAAATGTTCTGAAATCATTGCTGCACAACTTTTTATATCTGCTTTTTCTGTCTCTACAAAGACCAAAGAACACACCTGGTGCTTTTCCCACATCCTTCTCCTGGTGCCAGGAAAAATGATCCATCTGATCTGCCACATTTCACAAATCTCAGGAGGCACCCAGCCTCACCAACTCATACCTACAACCAAAAAGACCATGTGTTTTTAATGTATATACATTCAAGTTATTTCAGTCAGCATAATTTTTTTTTCCTTACCACAGCTGTACACTGGGGAGAAGCTATGTCAAATATGAACTTCTACAGCTGTAAAGAAGATATGGCAAGGCTTTTCATGTTCCTTTTATGGAACAAGGCAATGATTTTAGATGGAATAGATTTAACTTCTGAAGTTTCTGCTATGTTGTATCTATTGAATCATTTCTCAGCCTTCCTTAAAAATATAGAATGGCACTCTGATGATCAGGCTAAACTGGAGGTGTTGGAAAAAAAAAACAACCAGAGAAACCACTAGAGAAAACTTCTTATTTATGAGATACATGGGGGAAATGATTCAGAAAATAAAGTCAATTTCATGTAAGCTTTTTAAAAGGGGAGATTTCCCATCTAAAGCTAAAAATGTCATAAAAGATCATCCAGCTCTGCAGAATTTAGCTGTAAAAATGGCAAAGTCAGTATAAACAATGGGTTGCTTCTAGGAGGACTAAGTAATCAGGCAGAACCAGTCACAACTCTTGCTGAAGTGAAATGACCAGCATGAAAGGCCAAGACTAAAGCCCCATTCTGGCTCAGCCAAGACGGCATTCACGCAAGCTCAACAAGGCTCATATCCCTGCTCCTGCATGTTGGTCTCCCTAAATCACTCCCCAGGGATGTGGAGGTTGAATGGGATGGCCTGGATCTGATAAATTCTCTACTAAACTTTCTTCTCAGGTGTTCTAAGAGTTCTACACATATGACTGATGAGAAGGTTTTGTAGGTGGGTCTTGCTCCCTCTCCCTTTCTTAGATCTTGTAAAGGGTTTTGGTTTTATCCTGGTGTGGAATAGCAACATATCCTCAAAAATCTTTCGGGACAAGGCAACCATTTCCTGCCCAGCTCTACAATAATTCACAGCACATCCCTCTTACAGTGTATTGCAGATAAATAATTCATTACAGCTGCCTCTTCCCTCCACGAAGGGTAGGCAGTTTTGATAATTTCTATAAGGAGAAAGTGCTTTCTTTCTACACTAGCCTCCAGAAAAGGATTTAGACCCTCTCACAAGGAGCTTTAATGAATTGACAAACCTCCTCAGTATATGCCATACTTCTCCAGAAACTGAATTCAGTTGCAGCTCCTTAATTTTCCAGATAACATCTGTAGAGTTTTAGAAGACTTGCCTAACCAGTCCCTTCAGTCAAACTGTGAATCATTATTCTTATTTTCATTAACAGATGGATCTGGATTTTGCTACCGTATGAGCTACACAAATACCAGAATGAATACAGACACTTTACAGACATTGCTACTGCAAGCCAGAGTCATGATTGCTGCTTTGACACTTGTGCCATTTTGACAATGTAGTCCACATCCATGCTTTAAAAAAAAGACATGTTGCTATCTGGTTAACTAGGGATTAAAAAAAGATAGACAAATATGAAAGCAACCTGTTAACGCAGGTTAACCAGGGAAACCAAAGGCAGAGTTTGGCAGGAAGAGTAGAGGAAGGCTGTGTGGACTGTCCAGCAGTACAGGCAGGGAAACCAGGAAAATGCTGCTGTCTCCCTTCTGGAAGCTCCTGCTTGCAGGTCCCTCTGATCTGAGATTTTGTTTAAAAGCCAAATCCTCATCCCATAAAGCATAAGGTGTGTGAAACTTGTTGCTCTAAATCCACCACTTGCATGAAGAAATTAGCTCCATGGGCAACTGAGACACTGTCATGGTCCTGGGCCCCAGCTGGGATACCCTCCCCTCCAGTGGCCCAGTGGATTTATTCAAAGCTCAGTCCAGGTCATTTGCCTACCCATGGCTCCTCTTTATTTGGACTACAACTTATCCCTGTGGAGGTGCCAGATGCCCTGGGCTGAGAGCACTGGGATGGGTTGTAGAGGCTGTGCCCTGCTCACCTGCAGAGCTCTTCTGGGAAAGCTTAGGTAAAGCTGGAAGATCAAATTCTGACTTCAAGATCTGAGCTATTTCAGAGCAGAGAGCAAGCTTCCTCAGCAGCTGCTGGGAATGACAGGGATATGCAAGTGCCCGGGGGCTGGTAACACTGTCAGTGAATAAAATAGTGAAGTTTGGGTTTCTGCACAGCTGCTTTGATGTCTGCTCTGTGCAGATGGAGGGATGACAAATATGCTAAACAGGCCTGGCCCCCCTGAAAAATCTCACCCTGCTGAATAAAAGAATGCAGAAAAAGAGGTGAGAAAAGGAGAAGAAAATGATTAAACTAATGGCTTTCATACAGTTTGTGATTCTCTGTTTGCTTTCAGAAATGCCATTTTTGTCTCTTAGAACTCTAATAAATCCTTTCTATATTCATGTAGGCTGCTGGAAAATGCATCAGCATTATTTAATTTGTCAATTAAGTACGCAGTATCTTCCTTAAATGTGAAGTGATTAATGTTAATACTCTATTACATTTTTTATAGACATATGTTCCTAGAAATCATACCTTATCTTGTTTACACAACAATTAGACCCTTTTGAGCCTACCTGATTATAAAAATAAGAGAACACTGTTAGGAGCATGCAATTCATTTTATTACTATGAAAATCTATTGTAAGCTATGCCTCAACTTTCATAAACCCAACTTTATTTCTTACTCCATCAGGGACACTACCACAAAACATACATGCCAACTTCCCAAGGAAGTGCATTGGAGCTACAGAGATGAGTTGGGCCTCAATTTTGAATTCAGGTTCCATATAAAATGGTATCTCCTTAGTACACTCACAGGATTGTGTGTGTAACTGAAAAATTTGCAACTTGGCTCATGCTTGAGTAGTTTTGGCACCAGTCCTCATACTGAACAGTGGATTGAATGAAATGGCTGATATGCAAACACTTGCCTTAAAAGTACACCAAATGCCCTATTAGATCCATTTGATCATGCTAGTCCAGATTCATCTGTTTCTGTTGGTCTGTGTACTTTGCCAGACTGTTTAGTGTACAGAGAACCTCTGGCATGAAGTCATGCTAAAAATACCCTCCCGCTGCTGCCTGGCACTGACTGTGTTGGCAGGGAAGGATTTACTCAAGTCTTCCTTCATTGTTGAGATTTCCAGCAGCCATAATAGCTCTTTAAAGACACTGACAGGCAGCATAATGCTGAGCAGACCCCAGGATGCCCTAAGTTACACCAGAGAGGTAACCTGGCTGTGGGCCAGGCAAGGAGAAGGCATTTCAGTGCTGGTTTTTCTCTTCCATCTCTCTCTACTGTTTGGCCTTTTCTCAAAACTCCAGCTGTACCACACAAGCAGTCTTCAGACACTTCACCCATACGCAAAATTTCTGCACAATTCTCTTTGACAAAATCATTGTTAATTGAATCTATGACTGTCAGCAGTCCTCCTGTGTCTTGGAAAGGCCTGACTTGTTAGGGACCTGCTCCATGGAAATGCAGAGCAGTGTTTTGGGCAGATGGCCCCAGTTGTGCACGGAGAGTGCTCTGATGAGGTCTGTTGAGTAGCATGTGGCTTGAGCTTGTTGTCTTGGGATGAAGAAAGGTTATACTGCAACACAGATCAACTCTGCAGTGCCCTCTACCACCTCAAGGTTCTCTGAAGAGGAATATTTGCTATCAGGGTAGGGCTGGTACAATTCTCGTGTATCCACCTTAAACTGGACTTAGCCCATAATGTGCTTCATGAACTTGAGAACTGCATGTGACACCTAGAATCGTTCTCAGTTTTGGAGAAACTAATTTAATTGCCTTCATTTTCTGGTGATTTGTTTAATCTTATCTAGACTGAATGGCCAAAAATAGTGTTACAAAGCAAACAGCTTGAAAAAATGTGTAAGACCAAAAGCCTTTTGTTATGATCTCAAAATTCCTTTTGTAAGATATTCCTAACAATTGTATCTGCAAAGGACTCATACTGCAGATAAAGGTATGCACTATTGTTAGCCATACATTTGTAAGATATTAACAGAGAACAAGAGATGTTAGAAGTTTTCTAAATAATATTAAGGAAACTAATAAGAACAGTTGCTTTTTCCTAGGCAGAATATTAATCCCATTCAAGTTCCATCCTATTTAAAATGTAATATATGTATGTGTGTGTGTATCTAAAATGTAATGTATGTGTGTCCTAGTCCTGTTACACCCACAGACAGTTTAACCCTAGCAATTAATACCTTACAGGGTAAAGGCAGCCCAGGGTAGAGATGGGCTGTGAGAAAACTGAACTCCATCTTTTTGGCGTGCCCATATAAGCAGCCCTCATTAAGGTCTGTCCTGAAATGCAAAGCCCGAGGGACAGTGTAATTGTGCTTGAAAACCCATCTGAAAGTACATCCTTCTCTGCACTGAAATCAGAGGGACCAGCACCTTGAGATCTGCTGTGAAGCCTTTAAAATCTATGGAAGCTAGGGAGCTTTCCATGGCATGGAGCAAGAATTACCAGGAAGAAGTTTGTTAACGGTGAGGCCATCTGAAGAAACAATTCACATGGAGATCATGCAGGAAGCCAGGCTCATGAGAATGATGCATTTCCTTGAAAAGCTGGAGGAGAGAGGCATATTGAATAAGGTTGAAGGTGGGGACGCAGTCAGTTTCATTGCTCCCATCTACTGTCCCTGGAGATCTCCCTGGAGGATTTCCTGCAAGGTCCTCTGCTAAAACAGTCCTTTCAGTGGGAGCAGGGAGGAGGACTAGGAATGCAGAAACAAAACTACTGCACCAATCTCCTGTCCCAGAGACAGAGGCTTGAGCACCAGTGTTCTGCCACTGTTGGAGACATGGCCTGAGCACCACTCAGTTTTCCTCCTGTTGTGGTTAATTGTTTGGATTTGGCAGCAGATTTCTGTTGATATTTATTTGTTCATACTTGCTAGATTGCTTCCTAAATTTTGTTCCCTGATTTAGTTTGCAATATTCACCTCCATTTCTGCAGATGAATTCTTTGTATCAAACTGAGCTCTAGAAAGAAAAATTATTTTTTAATTGGCTGCTAATACATGGATTTGGCCTAGCTTATTTGTAGTTCAAGCTCAGCCTTTTGCCCCATGGCTTGTGTTTCTAGCCTTCTAAGTACTGCGGATGATGAAAGGACTCAAATAGCACAAACTGGCTTAATTTAGATTCTTGCAATTTCTTAATACAAAGCCACTCAAGTCCTCAAGACTTCTCAGAGTTTCTGTAATTTCAATGTTATTCAACTTACAGCTGTAATTAGCACTGAAGCTTTCATTAGCATTTAAAAATCATCAGTTCTCTTCCACATCACTGTTTTAAGTCCCCAGTCCATTGTTCCAATATATCTACTGGCTCTTCTGCTTTTACTACTGCTCTAATAGCATGCTTCCACTATCATATGAAGAATATATTCAATATATGCATGTGAAGAATTATTCAATAGTGTCACCAGAGAAGTTTCACATACTTTACAAACATCAATACATGTTAATATGCCATGTCTTCTGATTTAAGATTTTACAAGATTGAAATGTTGTGCTATCTGTCCTTCACAGGAGAGTAAGTCATAATTGATAAAAAGAGATATTCTAATTCTTATTACAGTGCAGCTAAAGAAATGAGATCACGAGAGACTACAAGATAATGGAACAAGTAACTCACATATCCTTTATCTTCTCTGCAATCAACACAGTGGGTATGTAATTTTATAGCATTTCCCAACACTTAAGTAGTCTTTATATTATAGAATTAAGACCAAGAAATGTATGGGTGTTTTAATTAAAGGCAAGGTGTACATTCCAAAAAGAAGAGTTTGTCTTCTCTAATTAAGACTCCGAGCCTGGGACGAAGAAAAGGCAGCTGTACCCTTTAGTTCTAACCCACTGTCCCCGAGACGCCTTGGGAAGCCTTTCGGAGTTCCGTTCCCTTGCGTCTCTATGTCCAAGCTAAGGGCGCAGAGGCTGGGCGGCCAGCGCCCAGCTGGGAATTCCCGGGGGTTTGCCCTCAGGCTGGGATAACAGAGGGGAGCGACTGTCGCTCCCAGGCCAGAGTGCTCGGACACCGCCCCAGAGCACCGCAGCTCCACGCTCACCCCCGCCACCCCCTGCGCTGCGCCCCGCGGGCGGGGGAGCCGCGGGCCCCGCCCCGGCCCCGGATGCAGTCGCTGCCCCGCCGGCGGAACGGCGCCCAGTTCCTGTGCGTGCCCTCGGCCGCCCGCCCTTCGCGACATGTCGCTGGTGGCCGAGGCCTTCGTGACTCAGCTGGCCGGTGAGGGGCGGGGGCGGGCGGGACGCTGGGGCCGCGCTCCGAGCCGCGGGCTGAGGGCGGCGGCGGCGCCGAACTCCCGCGGCCTCAGTCCCCGGGGTGACGTCTCTGGATGGGGCCGCGGGCAGGGGGCCGTGGTGGGCTGAGGGCGGGCCGCGGTGCCGTACGGAGCCCGGCCCCGGAAGACAGGGTCCGGTCACTCTGCGCGGCTCCTCAGCGAGCACAACCGGGCTCGGCCGCCCGGTCCCCTCCTCTATTGGCTCCCTAACCCCGGCCGTGCCGGGGCGTATCGTTACTTTCATTTAATAACCTCTTATTTGAAACTACTTAATTGTCTTCAGTGGTCCAACAGCCCGCGTCATGTTTATAATTCTGGCAGCTGGAGTTGGGGCCCGCTGCGTGGGAGACGCCGGTGCGGCGTGGTGCCCTGCCCGTGCCCCGCGGGTGCGGGCTGTGTCCCCGGGGTCCCCGCGGGGAGCTCGGACGTGTGGCGGGACCTTTGCTACCTGCCGGTGCTCCCGTGAGACGCTGCAGCTGCGCCGTCTGCGCTGGACGTGACCTTGAGATAAAACAGAAGTGTGCGCCGCTGTGGAGTTATTTAGCAAAAAATGATAATAATGTGCTTTTGAGAAAAAGAACCAAAACATGGATATTAGATAGTGCCTGGCTAGGAAGTTCACCACACAGTTCGTGTGTTGCATAATTAAAATAAGTGCCTTAGTCAATTTCTCCTTTCTTCTTATTCCCTGTTCTTTTCTTCTTATTCCCTGTTCTTGATCTTTTGCTGCTCTGCAAACTCCCAGACAATAAATACTTGCAAGGGAACAGCATGTTGATTATGATTAATACTGACCTGTTGAGGAGGATGCTGGAGTTTTGTCTCAGGAGCTGGGTCTTCTGCCACTTGGTAGAGGCCTCAACATAAGAATCTGAGTTGGATTCTTTATAATGAATGTACCCTGATGTGTTGGTCATGTGAAGGTGATTGGTCTTCAGTCTGGGTCTGTAGCTTGTCATAGACAAGCTTTTAAGTTGTGCTGGCCTCTTGAGTTGGTAGTTGCTAATGCATAGATGTTAACACAAGCCATGCTTATGTTCTAAGGGCCAGAGCCCTGGATGCTTGGGATGTGGAGAATATGGTGCTATTTACTTGCCTTTATGATCTCTTTAGTATATTTTATTTATCTTTTGAAATACAAGGATAATGACATGCATGAGTAGATCTTGATTCTCTCACACCTCTGTAACCTGTATGAATATTCTAGAGTGACAGCTTGCTAATACTTATTTTTTCTGGAATTACAAATACCAACTCAAGACTATACTATATGTAAGCATCTCACCGATCTGTTATTCAAAAAGCTGTTGTTTCATAGTTTCAAAAGCAGTTATATGCCTTAAAAACAAAAGGTACCTTTGCCAGTGGGTCATGACCTTTGTAGATGTCTGTATTAAGCACCGGGTCCAGACTGAAAGTAGGTAATGGCAAAATTGCTCAATTTGTTCATGTGAAAGATTTTTTAAATTAAAAGAAGGTTAACCAGGTTCTTGGCCAATACCCACCACACATCTGGATTTCCTGAGATATTAACACAGATACAGGGAGTATTTCATTCTGGTATTGAGAAGCTATAAATGTCCCCCAAATCTAGGAATATTTGTGAGGAAGAAAAGTGGTGTATCTGCAAGGGAAGAATACTTAACAATGACACTTTTTTTAATAGCATCGTATCCCATATCTGTGATTGTGAACGGTTTAGAATTTTTTCCATGTCCTAAAAATGAAATTTCATTTGCTTTCCATTGTGGGTCCTGTTCATGAAGATGTTCCTTTGTCATAGCAGCTGCAACGAGCTGCTCTTAACTTAAAGCAGCTATAATACATGGATCCTTATGTATAAGTATTTAAGACTTGTATATCAGCATAGTATGTTTTGTAGAAATGTTTTAAAAGCTGAGGAGAGGGTTTGAGTAGAGAAGAGGATCATAACTTTGTTTTACACACCAACTTTTTGTGTATGTATTTGAATATATTTTTTAAAAGTATTACCTATCTTCACCTTGCCATTCACATCGTCTTAGCACAAACTGAAACACAGAAAACACCATCTCTGAGTGTAAGAAAACTTTTTTTCAGTGTGAGGATGATTTGACATTGGAACAGGTTGCTCAGTGCAGTTGTGGAGTCTCCATTCCTGGAGGAGAGCGGAGATGGGCAGCCTGCAGTGGTTACTGTCAAATGCCAGAAGTGCCTTCCAGCCTCAGTGGTTCTGTGCCCATCAGTTCTCAGCCTGCTTGCAGTGCTGCAGTAATTCAGCATCCTCTCTGAGCAACATGTATTCACCTGGCCATGCTGGGCACAGCCTGCTGCTCTAATGCATTAATGATTAAATACAAAGCCATGACTGACTCACCTGCGTGGAGTGTAATGCTTGCATTAGTGGCATTCAGCCATTTACTTATTCAGAAATATAAAGAGGTTGATATTATGTCTCAAGGAATAATAAACAAATATTTCCACAGCTTCATGAGTTGCAAGCATTCGTGAAAAAAAAGCATCACAGTTTAAATCACCCATTTCTAAACTGTAGAAAATACTAATTGAATAGTATGGTAGAGAATTTATTTAGAGTAGCTCAGCATCAATCACATATTAACAGGATAGGAAATGAATGTTTATACTGTAAGAAGAATTAGAGTGCCAGCTTTCAAGTGGTCTACAACATTAATCTTTCTAACTCTAGTAGTTTTGAGAAGCTGACTGCTCAAATAATCTCTAAATGACTGCTGAAAATACATTTAATTGATCACTAAATTACTCAATATACTTTTTTTCCTCCCAAAATACATTAGTTTTAGATCAGTGACAAAAAGAGAGAAAATAATAATTGTTGTTTGTCCTTTGATCTCTGGAAAATGACTTCTGTTTATTGCTGTCATGTCCAAGGGTCTTAGGCTGGTTTTAATATTAAGGGAAATGAATGCAGTGTGAAAAGCAGGTGCCCTTCTGCCTTGAGGTATTTTATGTTCATAGTGAATCTGCCTCCAGTGCGGTGTGCCAGAGTACAAATAAATCTTTGATGTGCATGTTTTATGTATTGAGACAAGCTTCAATCTGGCTGAGAAAAAATTCATAGGGAACAAAACCTGACCACCTAAATTGTTCCCACACATAAAGGCGCAATATTTGAACTGAGTATGGGTTTTGTGCATCAAAATGCACATTGGTAAATGTTAGTGCTTCCTCCATGTGTAAGATGAAAAAAATAGTTATTCTTGCTTAAAATAGGTTGTTGGCAGCACAGATTGTTTAAGCCTGCTGCAGAGGTTCTTGTAGTGAAGAATTCGAGTTTATTTGAAAATACCAAATTTGTCAGGCTACATGATTTTATCTTGCAGTGTTTTTACATGTGTGCTTTTCATTTGTTAATCAAGCTGAAAGGAATGCCTTTTAACTCCTGTTCTGTTTCAATAAGCAAGTTTCTTATGCTGCTTCTGCCAATTTATGCTCAGGCATGTTTCATGACTTGATTTGGACCAATCCTTTGAGTGGATTGCTTATCCAATCTATTTTTTTAGGTTGGAGAAAACATTACTTTCACAATTATTGTAGTATAGTACATATTTCATTTTGAAATATTGTTATTTCTTGTTTTTAAGCAGCAGCATAATTACAGTTTATAATAGAGCATGCTTCTATAATAGTTTCTGTCTCCATTAAGACTAAGCAGTCATTCTCTAATCAGCATTTTATTGTTACATGTTTTCTGCTAAAGTGGTGTCTTCTCATTACAGAAATGAGATTGCTCTAGAAATAATGTTAACAACATTAGTAAACCAAATGTAGCAGCTATTTTGATATTGTCCAGTTTGAATTTCAAGTAAACTTTCATTGGCTTGTGAAACCATGACAAGTGGTTTGGATGAGAATGCTGTTTTGGGGCCTCAGCTCAAGAGGTCATAGAAAAAAATAGCAAATCATGAGAACGGCGTTGGAAGGGAATCAGGTTTTTCTTCTTTTTCTCACTCCTTTTTTCTCCCTGGTCCTTGAAAGCCCTGTTCTCTGACTGTCCTCAGGCATTAACCTGGTCTGTTCCTGTAGGTTTGGACCAGGTGAGTCACTTTTTTTCATAACAAGAATAAATGAAAGAGCTTGGTTGCTGTTCTTTGCTCAAGTTGAACAGGCATCACATGTTGTACACTGCTGGGCATTTTCAGCTGTCTCTTGAAAGTGAGTGAGAAACTGCAGCTGCATGCAAGCCATGGTGAGGACAGAGAGAAAGTACACACCATGCTCTCAAATTTTTCTTGCTATTGCCTTTAAATTCTAGTCTTCAGTTATTAAGAAGATGACATAGATATCACATGAACATGGATGTTTTAATACAAACTGGAAGAAGTTATATGTAATAATAAAACCCATGGAATGCTCAGGAAGTATTGGAAACATCAAAGGAAAAAATTCCAATGCTTCCTGCAAGGAATTCAGAAAAAGTCTCATTGGGGAGGATGGGAGCTCAACTAAGAAAAATTGGTTTGTGCATACTGAATTAGAAAGTAAAAATGCTGAGATGGGAATTTTTAACAGTTCTGCCTTCTAGCTGTGATATAATGACAGTGAAGCCAATGTAATGTTTGCATTCCCAGCAAGAACTTTCAAAGCTCAACTGCATGTGTGTTTCTTTTTGCATTTGAATGCCATGTTGGAGAAACTCTGGATGCATTGGAGTGTTGTCACTGAAAGCCTAGGAAAATAAATGAAGGAGACTGTGAGGGCATGATGAAGAGAACAGGATAAATGTTTTCAGATTTTGAATCAGGGAGTCTGCAGTGTTTCCCAGAGGTGAGGGAGAGCACAAGAGGTACTATGGCAGATACCACAGTCTGGTTTGGGCTGACTTGAAGGCTTGGAGCCCTAAAGCAGCATCTTCCTCCTTGCTAGCAGCAACACTTGGCCAGCTGCACCAGTGCTAACTCTCTGCATTTCTACCCTGCAGAGGTCTCCTGCCTGGAGATCTCAGCTCATCTTGCACCTTTGACAAGACTGGTGCTGCTGTGCTTAGGGCTGTGGGCAGGATGGGGAATGAGACAGTGAAGGGGAGCCTTAATGAAAGGCCAGAGGGGCCAGGACTGGGTGAGCTGGAATTGTGTGTGGGAAGCAGCTTTTGGAGCAGGTATGGGATACTGAGGTGCCGTCTGATGGGACAGATGTGTAGGATCTCTGTTGTGGACTAGAGCAGGGGTGCTGTGGGTGAGAAAGCTGGGAACTCCTTGGGGGCACTCTAGAGAAGTGGTGGCCAGACTGCCTGCCAAACATCTTTAGGGGAGGAAGAGTTCAGAGTACCACAGAAAAGAGGGGTCCCAGTCTAGGAGAGCTTTCACAGGAATGATTTAAAAATGTACATACCTACAAATGTAGATAGCATGGCTAAGAAATGTCCCAGTCGAATAAGGCATTAATAAATATCATACCTCCACTATCCTGCTCTTCACAGCTCCTGTGCTTGAGGTTTGTCTTATTGGGTTAGGGCCAAAGAGGAGCAAGGGATTTAAGCAGCACAAAGGGAAGGGATTGATTTAGAGCTCTCTAAAAAGCTAATTTTAAGAATTACAGAGCTTCTTTGAGATGGAGCATGTATGCTGAATATCAGAAATAAGTAAAATAACTCCAGCTTGTCAGGACTTTATAAATAAATCTTTTGAGATCATTTAGCTGGCACACTCTGATTATTCTGAAGAAATCCAGATGTTGATTTAGGAACAACTTTTATTTATAGATTTGATTTTGTTGAGATTTTTTTGGCCTCGTCTCCTGACAGGATCTCCTTCCTGTGGCCTGTCCTAGCAGCAAGAGTGCTAAGCACCCTAGAGGATTGAACCACAGATGTGTACACTCTTGAAAGTCAACTCATAGACAGTAACAGAATTGGACTAATGCTTAAATACATGCAATTAATAGCCTTCTTGGAGGGTGAAGAAGCAAATTATGTCATGTTAAATGGCTGCTGCAGTAATGTCTCATGCTGACTCTCTTAGTGGTACAGCTACAGGAAACTCAAGATTGAGAATTGCTGCTGAGATTGAGTATCTGCCGAGATTGAGCATTGACTATCTGCTCAATCAATAATTACTGAACAGTCATGTTTTATCTGAATTGTAATATCTCTACAAAGGAGGCCAGGGACAGATTTAAGCAAATGATGTAATTATTTGATGCATGATTTAATGCATAGTGTTTAACCAGTGTGAAAGTTGGTTTTCATTTGACAAGGCACAATGAAACATGTTTTGGTCCTTTGTTAGCAGAGCCAGGGAGTTGCTAATGCTTTCATTTTTTTGGTCCTTGTTAGTTTATAGGATCAGGCAATTACATGAAATTGATGTGTGCTCAGTGTGGGTGGGTTGAACCAGTGGGTCTTAAGGATGCTAATTCACAACTTTCTCATACTTCCTTTATTGATCAGTCTTAATGTATGAGATATAGATATTTAACTGCTTTGGTTCCAAAGTGGTTGCAGCTTCACTGTGTTAGTCAAAATGTACCGGTCCACTTATTTCCTGCACACGAGAAACACATCAGTTCATGGCTTTTTCTTTTTAAGCAATGTATTGCTACTTGAAAATACAGATTTGTGTTAAAAGAGTATGAACTGCTTCTTTTTTGATAGATTTTAACATCAAGTGTCTTAAAATCCTCCTTCCTTCTGCAGTCTGGGGAATAGCTTTCCATGTGTTTTTCTTTTGGTTACTACATTTAGTACATTGCAGTCACTTCCAACTCAGAATATTCTGTGATTCTTTGATATTGTGTGGCAGGACATATCACCACCATATCAGCAGTCTTTGGAAAGCAAAAGGGGGTAGCTTTTCCTGCTGATTGTTGTGATGTTTGCTTCATGGCATTCAGAGACTTGTAAGTAATATTGTTGGATATAGATGTTGCCCAGATATAAGACTGAATTTCTTTTTAGTGTTTACTCTTGTGAAAAAGCAGTTTTGAGAATCCTCATTATATTTTAATCAAATCTGTACCTAGGGACAGGCTAAGGGAAACTGTGAAAATAATGTGTGAGTTAATCTCTCCAGCTGTAATACTGCAATCAGTGATTCAGATTAATGCCAAGTATTTTTGTTTGCTTGTTTTTAATAGAGAATATATTGCCTCTTGGCTCTTGTAGCAGGCCTTTAATGCCATGTGAACCAAACTGGTTAATACAGATGTTTTAGCTTTTCTCCTTTTTTATGTAAGTTTAATATCAAAGTGTTTAAGAAGATATAACAGGAAGGAAAGTGATACAAACAAATGTGGTGATTTTAGAGAAGGAGTAGTCTTAGTCTTTATTTTTATATGATCTATAACAACTTAATATTTCATGACATTGCTGTGTCAGAGAAGGTCAAATATTCCCAGGCCAAGTCCTAGCTTTGCCTCCACAACACAAGTGAACTGTATGGAAGAGATTGTTAGTCAGCTGAATATTGCATTTACAGAAACAGAAGGCATCAAAGAATATATTGGTGGCAAACTGAGAATATAGTGGATTTTAGTTTAGAGGCAATTTGGGGCAGAAATTATCTTGATTTACTGTTTATTAGCCTTCATTCCTATTAGGCATAGGCTACTTTTATAACAGAAAAATATTTCTATCTGCATTGCCTTCCAAAAATCTTGTCCCAACAGAATTCTGTGGTATTGCTGAGAGCTGGGAACAGCCTAATTTGAAGTTGAATGTTTTCCTAAAAAACTTCTAATATGTTGATGACTTCATTTCTCATTCAGGAGGGAACATCTTGATGCCTGCATCTAGAAGTCTCTGGCTTTTGTCTGTGGATGGTATTCAAGAATGCCACAGCTTGCCAGCAAGCTGAACTAGTGGCAGACTGCAGGGCAAATCACACTGCCTACGCTACTGCTGAAACTGGCTATTCATACTAGACCACTGAAGTGGCTAAATTGTTGTTTAGCATATTCCACAATTCAACATGCAAAGTATTTTGTCTTCTCATTTTCACAGCCAAAGTCTTATTTTTTTAAGTAAGAGGATTAAAGGCATAACTGTAAACCATTTATTTCATTACATCTCTTTCATCATCATAAAGCTGCTTGGGGAAAGTGGATAAAAAATGTTTGTTTCCCTGGTACATCCTGGCAGCACTGACACAGGATGAAGGATTTCCCAGTAATTCAGTGTAGAAGTTGAAACCAAGTTTTGTGCACTCATAAATAGATTCTGAACTGTGGAGTATCTTGGTGATGTGGTGCTTCCTCTTGAACAGAGTTCACTGGGGGAATGTTAGTGCAGCCTCTCATTCTCTGAATTAAAATTCACCAATGTGCAAGTGTAGTATGTCCTATTTTGAGAGCTTTAGTTCAAACTGAGATGTGTAGGCTTCAGGTGAACTGCTGATCCCCTGCTGATAGTGGGGTTCAACGCTCTTGAGTGTGTCTTCTTACAGCACATACATGTTCTTTTCTTTTACTGCCCTAAAAGTATTTGGGTAGATAAAGTCTTATTATTGAAATGTCGATCTGAAACATCTGGAAACCTTCAACTCAAATTGCTATTTGAATGTCTCTCTCTGGTCTTAATGTTGCTCAAGTAAAGCATTTCACACAGTGTGAAAATCTGAAAAGTGCACCTAATGCAGTGCACCTTTAGATTGTCACGACTCATTCTGTGCTTTGGAAGTTTTTTTAAAGAGCAAAAATTATGTTTTTTTCTAAATAATTTTCTGATATGGCAGGTGAGGAGTTGGGAATCTGTTTCAATAGTTACAAACCTCAGTACTTAAAACTCCACTGGGAACATGCAACACACCAGTTCACAGAATTTTCTTCTAAGTTGACAACTAAGAACCCTGTTATCACTTTGAAATCTTCAGCATTTTCTATGCTAAACTGTTAATAAGTAAAACACTTAGACTAACAAATCCATTAGTGTAATGGAGCTTAGTGAAATTTTCATGCATTTTTAGTTATCCACAAAACCAAAGAAGATTTGGTATAGGTTAGCTTGCTGTTTGACTTCCCCACTTGCTGGGGTACTGTGTCTGCTGAATTCTCAGCACCTAGGATAACAAAGCTTATGTAATGATGTTTTCTAAGCCCATGTCCTTCTAATTCTCATTTCCCTGTTACTTTTGAACTCAAGCCCTTTTCAGACAGTGTTAATGGAGCGGGGGTAGAGGGAGGGGGAATAATCCTACAGATTGTTTCTCATAGGATGTTTCCTATAATTGGTATTATTGTTTTAATCAACAAGCAGTGTGGTAGAGGAGAAGTAGGGAAAGACAATAGTATGAGATTTGATTGTCCTGAACAACAGACAATCCACATGAAACACTAAATATTTGAATTTGTTAATCATGGGAAAAGTTTTGGTGTGGTGGGAAAACAATTTTTACTAAAGACTGCAAGCCTGAGAGACAGACCCATTGAAAACCACACAATAGTAATTCCTCTGATTATGGAGGCAGAAGGAAGAATGAAATAGTTCCTTATTCCTAAGAACTGCAGAGAAGCTCTTCCTGTAAGGCATGCTTCCAGGCAGTTATTTCATCCTGTGAGCAGCTAATGATAAAAATGTCTGTTGCGTAGGATCTAACACATAAATGTGATTCTGTGTTGAAAGCTTCTGAAGCTGAATTGACATCACATTTGTTAATTTTCTCTTTATATACTGAGTGCCACAGTAGCCGTGGTTAGCAGGGAAATGAACATTTACAGACCAGAAGATTATAGTTGCCGAAGGATAAACTGGATTTGACTTCATTAGTGCACAAATGATAAGTTTGTGAGGAGTTATTATAGCATTAATCAACTTGATGGATTGGAAATATGACAGAACTGAAGCAGCGTGTAATATTAGTGCCTATTATTCTACAAATTATGTCTTCACCTACATTCATAAGGCAAGAGTCATTGCTGCACATTAAAGATGTTACACACTTTCTCCTCTTCTGGAGACATGTGACAACCCTTCAGTGATTCCTCCTCCTCTCTTTCCCAGCAGATCTTTGGACTCCCTTAGCCGCATTGTTTGCACCTTGGAACTAATGGAAAGCAGCATGGGAGCTCGTACTTGAATTTAACTTGTACCTTATGAACTTGGACCTCTTATGTAGCAGTGTGTATTTAAACTTCTTGCTTCATCAGAAATAAATGTTTCATATTCTAGACATCTTAAAAGAGGGAGAATGAGTAGAAATTATAAAGTATGGGACAGATAGTGAATGGGTATTTAATTACTTGATTTCCAGAGCATACCACATAGTACCTCTGGTATTGCTGAACATGATCAGTGTGCAGTTCTGAATGCATACTGCAGAATTTGTTTATTTTCTAGGGTATGGGTAACAATACGTGAATCTTCATGGAATAGGTTTAAAATCCAGTCTGTACAGAAATAGTGAAATCACTTACCTTTGATCTGCTTTGCATACAAAGAACTGAAGACTGGCTCAAGGTTTGTGAGCATGTGTCTGCCTCATCCAAACATGGCCAGAATTGTGACCTCTGTCTGGAGACTGTTAGGTGCTAAGTGCAGGGTATATTATTCATTTTCTTACAACTGCTGAAATTTGGAATTTAAGGTGTACTCATAATGAAGGCTGAGATTTTCATTTGGCTGTTTCTTTAATTTACTCATCAAAAACATGTATTAGTGCACACCTATACCGTGAAGGAGTGAATGCAAAGGATTTAAACAACCCTTGTCCTTTCCTTCCCTTAAGTTGGATGTCTGCTCTTGTGTACTAAGACTGTGGGATAAAGACTTCATATCATCACTAATAAAATTAGGGTCAGCAAATACAATTCATGAAAATAAGTATGTGAACAGTAGATTGTGGAAGTAAGATTTAATCTGAAAAGGGCAAAAAAGATACAAACAATCATCTACTTTGTATTTTAGTTTATAGCATGGATATGGCATGCCTTAGCAGAAGTGTGGTTTTGGTTTCTGTGTGCCAAGAAGCTGAATTGTGTGTGTATTATATCTCTGTATTATCCATGGCTGCATATAGCTTAGTGCCAAAATCAGACTGGAATTAGAATCTGAATTTCTTGAAAAGTACCTAGCTCCTTGTTGGAGAAGAAAATGTTTGCTCGATTTTTGTGGTCCAAAAATATTTCAGCTGTGTGTAAAAAAATAGGTGACTTCAAGTTTAGGCTGGAATCCAAGAATTAGTTATAAATCTGACATTTCAGTCAGAAGAGGATCACGCAAAAAGTTCCATTAGGAACGGGCCCATGCAATAGAAGCTCTCTGTACCCTTTTGGGCATATATAAAGGATATTTTCACTGGGGCATTTACAAGATCATTGTAACTTTGTCACTTAGTTGCTTCTGTAAGTATCTCAGAGTCTAGAACTGATAAGTTTGCTAAAATATAGTAATAACATTCTTCGTTTCTTCATTCCATTTGCTCCTGCAAGAGTTCAGTGGACTTGAAGAAACATATATTAGATAAATTTTTAAATACTTAAGGTTGTAGTACTGCAGACACTATCTTAGTTTTTTTATTTAAAGACGTAAATGTACTTCCACCTCAAGAATTTTCACTCCAGGGCAAAACATTAATGGTGGGGTGTAAAACCAATAGCTGCTACAATAAAACATAAAACATTTTTTCATGACACTTAAATGTGATTAGTTGCTTTCTCATGCCCATACTGGTATCGCCTGGATAGGTTCTATGCCTTAATGTTAGAGGCAGTGACCTTCACAAACCTGTGTACAGTGTTTTAAGCCTTGCATTCTGTGTGACTTCCATAAAATTAATACTTCATGAGTATCCAAATGGAATTATAGAAAACTGTGCATTTTTTTAGTTTGAGTTCCAAAAGCAAACATGCAAAGCCTTACTTAAGCCAGTGACATATTTATGCTCCATCCACGCATAGCTGTTTATAGACATTACTGCTTTAAAAATAATTTACATGATTAGAGCATAAATTTTGTTTACCAATGGCTGTTTTGGGTAGAATGCAAGGTTTGAACTGATATTTTAAAACAGATTTTTAATCAGACATTAACAAGGAATGTAATGGATACAAAAAATGTGAACTGTTACCTTAATGCTACCATTAACAGTAAATTGGTACTGATTATTATTTTTGCCTTCCCTCACATTCAAATGGTGTATGATTGATTACGTGCAATGGTTCTCAACTGGAGGATGTGATTGTCTTTTATTTCCTTGCCTCATTTTTTTAGCAGCTGCTCAACAGTTTTTAACTGATGTTTCAGTTTCTTGAATGCGTATTGACATTCCCATTTTAGGGTTGAGCAGTACATAACTTAAAGCAATAGGCAGCTCTGGTCATCCTCGTGAGCAGAGCTCTGACATGCCCTGGCTCTGTGGGTATTACATGGGACTGTGGGGACACAGCTTTAAAAGGCAGAAATCTCTTCCATTTCCCCAAAGCATTCTTCACACTTTGTTTGGAGCTTTGTGCCTCTCTCCTCTGTGTTATGTTCTGTTCTCTCCAGAATTCTTCATTTAGTGCCTTAATAAATTGTTGCTTTTGGGAGTGGCCAGAATTAGGATGGGAATGTGCTCAAGGATATCTTTATGGTGGAGGGAAAATAGCTGCATCAGTTGCTTCAGAATTACAAGGCCATTCTGTAACATTGCTTGAAGTTTAGCTCTTCTTGCAACATTACATTCTGGGACTTTCTTCTCCACAATGTCCCCCTGTGAGGAAGAGAGTCAGTGGGACATTTTTAGAGCAGGTTAAATATTGCATCAGCATCTTCGCAGTCTAAATTCTTGCTCTGGGTAACACTTGTGTTCAGTTAGCATTTGCAAGCACATTGATATTCAGCTTGCTTAATTAATGTCTTCTCTTTCCACAGCCGCAGAGCCTTGGCCTGAAAATGCTGCGTTGTATCAGCAACTGAAGGGTAGGTACACTGGTTTTGGCAATTAGTAATTGCTTTATTTTTAGAAAACGCATTAAATATGCACTAAGATAATTAACTGCAAGGAAGCACAGAAACTGTTAAAATAATACTTCGTGTTTTTCATTTGGTCAGAGGTTTTAGTTATGCTTGCGTCTGCCAATATAAACCAGCTATTCATGGCCTATAAGGTCCTTGGTTTATTATTGACTCATTATATTGGCTGCTGTAGCCAGTGTAAAATGATGTGGTTGCAGGCACAGTTGGCAGATTTACTGCACCAATAGCTGAGACAGCAGATTTTTGAAGTCTTGTGGTAAAGTGGGCTCTCAGTAAA
Organism: Anthoscopus minutus; assembly: GCA_013399455.1. Lineage (NCBI taxonomy): Eukaryota > Metazoa > Chordata > Aves > Passeriformes > Paridae > Anthoscopus > Anthoscopus minutus. The sequence goes on along the minus strand of VWYI01022255.1, from coordinate 814 downwards.
AAGGAACTGTTAAAATGTATAGGCTAGGATGGTTCACTCTCCCTTTAGCAGCTCTTCATATATCATCAGATCACATTATGGCCCCCATTTGGGGCTCAGCAGCCTGCTACAGTTGTCAGAAGACTGCAAAGTAATGAAGACTAATAGGTAGCAGCTCTAGTCTTCTAAGCATGGAATTTTTATTGCAGTGAACTTGTCATCTTTCTTTTGTGTGACAGACCTAGACACAGTGTGCAATATTAGCTGCAAGCTGCTTTTAGAGGTTTCTGAATACTTTCACTTTTTAGCCAAAGGAAGTATGAAGATACAATTTTATTTAACTTTGATTAGAAGGAGAATAATTGGCATAAAAGTCAGGCATTTGTTTTTTTTTTCTTGTAGTGTTTTTTATTGAACATTGCTGATAATATATGATAAGTGCAGTTGAATTTGTAGGAGAAAAATTCTTGGTTTTTTTTTCCTGTTTTTTCATATTCATATCATAGATTTTTCTAGTCCAGCTGCATAATAATTGTATATGTACTTCTTGTTTTATGCATAAGAAATGCAATCCAGAATGGTTTGCAGTTACAGGTCAGTTGCTAAATGGGCACTTTTTTTGGTAATTGTGTGGTTTATTTGTTCTTTTTTTTTTGCTTCCAACAGAGGAACAAATTTTGCTTTCTGATAATGCATCTTCCCTTGCTGTTCAGGTAAAATGTCTTATTTTCTTAACTTAAGATGTTAATGCAATTTTATTTTTTTAATTGTTATCTTGCTAACATAACTATATTTGGCAAAAAGATTAATTTAAGAATTACTTCTGCAAAACCAA
>VWYI01022247.1:0-34239 GCA_013399455.1 Anthoscopus minutus | reverse complement strand
AAAAAAAAAAAAGATAGAACTGAAGAACATATACCCATTTTTTTGAGAGGAAGCAGTAAAGAGAGAAGTACTAAGTAGTGTTTCACATTTTTTATAGGTCTGACCAAATTCATAATCATAATCTTGGGAATATAGAATATCACTATTTTTCTCATTGTTTCTTTATGGTATAGACACTTTCGTCTTGAAAACAAATTAATAAATTTAATCTCAGGAGACACTAAAATATTCCAGAGGCAGAAAAGGTGTAGGATCAAATGTAATTAAGCCCTTGATGGCAGAATCTATGTAAAACTGGAGTCTGGTCCCACTTCTGAGTTGATCAACACTAGATGATGAGATGGAATACTACAACAGAGACGGAAAGCAAAGGTAGTGACCCAAGTTTCAACTTGACCTTCTATTTAAAAAGCCATAAACAAAGTTTGCCAGCTACACTATCAGGCCTAAAATGTTGAAAACTGGAAAGTAAGTTCAGGAAAATGGTGGTTCTGCAGGGAAAATTGCATTTTGCTATGATACAAAACATTGTGACAGACAAGGCGTTTCTGAAGTACCCCAGAAAGTGCATCATTATATTTGTTGTCCATGTATAGCTAAATTCCCAGAAGAAGAGGTAAAGGATGAGGAGTAAAGATAGTGACTGAAGACAGTAAACCACAGAGGAAGCAGTAAGTGAAAGGAAAACTTGGAAATGGCTTCATCTTTTTTCTATTTTTGAAGACTATCCAGAAACCAAAGAAAAATAAAGCAATCACCATAATGCTGAAATAAGCATTTTACACTATGCAACAGGATTAAGTATACTGCTTCTTGATATTCCAGTATTCATTGTGATAACCAAAACTCTCTGACTCCAGAGGAGGAATCTTTTCTATTATTAATAGTAGTTTGTTTCTCCTGAAGGTTTTAATAATTCACATGAATGCATGTAGGGTAAAATTGCATATATATATAATTTATATCTTTAAAAAACCCCCATGAAGTAGCCTTAAGAGTCCTTCAGGCTGGCCAAGCCAGTCATGTGCCAGTTTGTCCTCATTTGCTATCCTTTTCCACAACCTATTTCAATCCTTTGAAATAACATTTACAATTCCATGTGTAAGTAATCCCACTCATTTTAGAGAAAATAAATAACTCTAGTGTGACAGAAATTCTTGTGAAACAAAGGCATGCTGTGTAGAAGTCCTAAATATGATGCTCTGAGAAAGAGGGATGACCTCAAAGGTCCCCCTAACGTGATTTCTGAGGGGCTCTAGAAGCCTGTTTCTCCCAGTTAAGACAATGTTGCCATGACATCCAGGAAATGAGACAAAATTAAGATCACAAATTGTAAATCTCAGAATATGTAACTTTTAGCCAAATGGGTCACAAAACACCATATAAGTAGGGAAGAGCCACTTACTTGGAAGAAATAAGCTCCTTTTGTGACAACACTGCACTGCCTTAAAAGCAGCAATTCTGCACTGTTGTCAGGAACCAGCTGTAAGGAACATGGAAAAAGCAGAAAAAAGGCTTTATCTCCCACATCTATTCTGCCAACAGAAACTGCAAATATGAGAACACTGTGTACAAGGGAAAGGGGTGAACAAGATAATCAAGCATTCCCAGATACTTCCCAGGCTGAAGGTCAGTTCTAAGCACAGGGGGAAACAATCCAGAAAAAATATGCTGGTAACAGCAACAATTAGTGTCTTGCAGGAAACATTTGCTTCTTCATGAAGTTTAGCAAAATTTTACATTTGGACTGATGCTTTCATTGAAATGATTGCCGACACCATGGCTCATCTAACCCTGAGGTATTATATATTTCTCTCAATGTGTGAATTGCTTCTGTAAAATATAGTGAAACTTTCCATGCCAATAGGAGAATTTAACCACAGGACTGATATAGCTGACATGGCTCAAAGCTTTTAAAAACTGAGTAGTTATTTCTTTCCACAGAATAAAAACACCTCTAGGTAAAGTGAATTTGCTCTATTAAGCTACTATGAGAAAAGGTGTCAATAATTAAAAGCAGCAATTTAGGACAAGATTTTTTTCACAGCTTATTTTAAATTATTGTTGCCAGTGAGGGGGCATGGGGGGTGGGGTGGTCCTAAAACTTGCTGAAAACAAAATGTTGTAATTCTCTCTGAGAAAGGATGCACCAAAAAAAGGACATGATCCACTTTGCTGTGGTCCTATGTACAGTTTTTCCTTTTACCATTTTCTCTCCTTGTCTAAATATCCATTTTAAAATAAAATCCCATTCAGTGTTTCAATTGTTTTAAAAAACACATGCATACAATACATTTTTTATAATATTTTACTGGCTATATACGTACTGTACATACTATATATACAGAATGTAAACATATGTATTCATAAAAAATAACAACTTGGAAGGTAGTCACAGATTACAATAAATGTAAAGACTAAAAATTGTTACTCTTTTGCTCACTTTTTTTTTTTGCTGCCAAATTTAATAAACTCTAAACAGTTTGGATACTATTTCTTTAGATGAGAACCAGAATTATATACTTACTTTGATTTAGGTCTACTAGATAATATAAGTGATTACATATCATAGCAATATCTTTCAAAGAATTTTACAGCAACAAGCTGATGTTTCTTCACATCTTTGAAGTTGTATTCAAATCCTTAGGGTTAAATATGGGTAACATAAATATTTGTACATAGAGATATTGTCATTTACTACCCACAAAGCCAAAGGAAGCTTTGAACTAGTGCTTCAAATACAATTTACAGTAACTTCATTTCTCTAAGAATGTTTTGTTTGATTACAAACTTTCATAATATTTCACCCATATTTTTATACATTCAAGTCTGTAGTATTGATATCCTTTCCTCAGCCACTACACTTGAAAATTACATATCATATAATGAGATTATGCAGGGAGAGAAGGGAGAATGTGTGACACCAACAACTTTTCCAGAGAGTCTCAAAAAAAATTAAGTATTAAGAAGAAGTTAAACCAATCATTATCCCACTAAATTCAGTAGCTGTGGCTTTTGAGACAGTCTGCTTGGCTAGCCCCCCTTTGAGATTTGACTACCACTTTACTAGGATATGATCAACAAAAAAAAGAGGCAAAATCAACTTCCTAGGTAGTTAGGACAAGTATGAACTCTCAAAGTTTTAGATCCTTTCAGAGTAGACAACTTACAAACAAGTTTACAAAACCTAGTGTAAACTTCTGAGCTAAACATGTAGCCAAGTCCCCTAAATTCTAATCTAATTTCAGTGATTCTTTGTGAAGATTGGTAATGTCCATGGAATGTATTGTCTGAGTTATTATTAGAAAAAACAGGTTATGACTCAGAATATTAATAATAACTTCAGTTGAGAACAGATTCAGAGTGTATTTAAAATAAGGCAACGGTTAATTAATACAAAATAATTCATATTAGTTAAACATCTGGCCTAATAGGCATCTTCTGAATAGCATAGAGAGATTTCTCTAGAACAAGAGCAATCTATTGTTCGAGCTTGAAGCAGGTAATTGCTTCCAAAGAATAGGGTTCACATTAGTTAATACTAGTTCACTATACTGAAACACTATCTTCTTTTAATGCTTATAGCTAAAGATAAAAGTGAACTCTTCCTGTGATTTATGGAAACAGCTATAGGCATCTAGTTCTGCAGGCACAATTAAATTTGCTGTTAATCACGTTAAAATGGTATCTAATTTTCTTTTTTTTTTCTTTTCAGCAGTTCCACAGCTAAAAATAACTGAGTGCATGAGTCTTCCTCCTCTGTTTACACAGAAAGTAGAGTAAGTTAATTTCAGTGAGTGTTTACATGACAAACATTTTTTAACCCACATTGAAATGAGTTGCAGTGCTAACGGGGTCATTCCCTTCACTGGGAACAAGTAGGAGAAGCAGGTAGCTTCATACACCAGTCAGCCTGGTTACAAGAGAAGCAGTATTCAGTCACAATAGAGACTCTCAAAAGACTCAGCTCGAGCCGAATTGTCAGTGTGTTATTACAGGATATCAGCTCAGCCAGTGCACACATGCACTGTCTTGCTCATACTGACAGGCAGCCCTTTAACATGACACAGAAGAGTATCTTGCATGGATTTCCTCTGAACTTTTCAGAAAGAGGAAAGATTATAGAAATGTAGGGAAATAATACCCAAGGTATACATCATCCACATGCTTAGATCTGCCTTTGAGTATGTTAGTCATAATTGGTCTTTACAGATCAATCTTTACTGGCATTAAAGCCGACTGTAAGTTAAAAGTCAAAGAAGACAAGAAAACTAAAAACATCTCATTCAGCTGGTGATTTTCATCCAGGGTACTAGTTAAGCAGTTTAAGCTATATGAAACATAAATGTCTGCAAATAAGCTATAAATAAATTTATAGCACATAATTAAGACAAAAGGCATTGAATCATGTCCAGTTCTCAAAGGTTAAATTCCTTTGCCAGTGATTGATAATATTAGCATTTACAATTTCATGTTTCATTTACTTATGATCAAAAGCCAAATTCACCCCTTTGTGAGAGCCACTGTACCTTCTTTTTGTATATAGTTGGGGAGGCTCAACTATTCCCAAACACAACAGAAGACTTCATAGATCTGTAGGATTTTTACAACATTTTTAGACTGGGCTACAGGTCAGGTCAGCTGGGCTTCTTTCAGCCTCAAAAGGAAGTTAAAAAAAGATAAACCATTCTGAGAGCCACTTTACTGGACAAGAATTAATCAGATGCAATGCTAAAACATGTTCATCCAAACAGAGGTCACTTAAATGTACAGAGAAGCTTCATTATTTACACAAAATCATCACAAGTTTATTTTCTAGAGTTTGTACCTCGATTCTAATTTCTATGTTACTCATTCGCAAAGCAGCCTTGAATTGGATAGCTTCACTTTCATTTACAGGCTTTATCTCCTAATTAAAAAACCCACTGAGCTGGGGGGGTTGTGGTTTGTTTTGGGTTTTGGAGTTTTTTAGCCTGTCTTTTTTTGGTTTTTTTTTCTTGATTTGATTTTATTTTCAATGAAGTGTGAAGATGTAATTGTATATCCCTGAAAAAGTTAAGTTTCTAATCCCTGCTTACTCTGAGAAATTCTTCAGGTTTTTAAAAATCTTAAGAGTATTCTAAAACAGTATTCTAAAACATATGCTTCATGATATGAAAGATCAATAATTGTCTTGTTAGAGTTGAAATCATTTATGATGCTTTCCAATTCAAAACATGACCTACTTTTAAAGGAAATTTTGTAACACTGGGAGTAGGGAAAATTAATTACAAATATTTAACAATTTGTTTCAGACCAAGACATAAAACATTCCAATGCTTATTAGGACACAAAACAATTTTTCTTCAAAACACTACTCAGAGTCTAGAAACAGTGATTTTCCCACTCACATAAGTAGACAAATAAGAATGCTCATGAATATTTTGCTTTCTCTGGGTCAGAGCATATCCCTTTGGCTGATTCAACTACTCTGATGTAGTTGTGTCAGAATTAAAATTCTGTTGTGTGGAGATGTTTTTGGTTTTATCAGAACAGTTTCAGAAGCTGTATCATCTATAATTAATTATTTTAACAATGTTCCTAACAGAAATATTGCTATTTGGACATTAATATGTAATTATTCTTATTTTTCCCTAACCGGTCTAGTATTTTAACACCATTTGATGCCTTTCAATAGCTCAAGAACTGTGATTTAATGTTTGTGTGATTTAATGCTGTAAGATATTATTCCATGATGACCCCAACTCCACTTAATCATCCTTGAGGGAAATGAACAAAGAAATAATCCACATTGTGACTTTAACCTGGATTCCAGAGGTACTATAGTGATCAAATAAATCACAAAGCATCATCTGTTGTATCCTAGATGTCACTTAAACGCATAGAGAAGCACGCCTATTTATTCTCTCAGGGCCCACTCACTGTAGGCCAATATGTAATCCCACTAAAAGAGAAGAAATCACTTGAATATTTGATGATTACTCAGCATGGCAGAAGGAAAGAAGGCATCCTTTTGCAAAAATGGATACCTATAAAGTTATGGAGAAACATCCAAGTCAAATGAAAACATATTTAAAAAGAAATATGGAGGGAGCTTTCATGAAAATTCCTCCCTGGTATTCCTCCAGTAATGTGATTGACATTAAATATAAGAATGGGCTCAGTGAAAAACCTAGCCTTATTTAACCCAGTGTAAATCAGACCTAGATTACCTAAATAGCACAATCGGAGAATCAAGCTATTCAGGAAGGATTATTTTCATAATAAACCAGTCCATTAAAGACCCCTGTATGGATTAGAAAGAGAATAGGAGAGAATAGATTAGGTAAACCATTGGAACAGGCTTCCCCAAGAAATTGTAGAGGTCTCATCCCCAGAAGTGTTCAAGGCCAGGTTGGATGGGGCCCTAAGCAGCCTGTTGTACTGGGGGGTTCCCTGTCCATGGCAGTGGGATTGGGACTAGATGATCTTTAAGGTCCCTTCCAACCCAAACTTTTCTATGAGTCTATGATTCCATTGATACCAAATCTGTACACTTCAAATGGTTCCAATAGCTACCCCTCCTGTGTTGAAGTAAACAACAGTAATTTAAGCCTGTTCATTAACAGCTCCTTTAGCGCATTCATTTTCAAGTGATTTATTTTTCAGATTTACCTCAGGTTACCATTAGGGGAAAGAGTAGCCTCAATTCAAAGCTAGCTACATGCAAATACACAAAGAAACACCCCCTGACATCTAATTTCACATTTTTCAATTTCAATTTTTTGTAGATGTCTCTGGAAATGATATGACTAGTTCTATTAATGATATCTAATATATTTTGGAAATTCATTTATCTTCATTATATTATGAAAAGAACTGCATTCAGAAACACAAAAATAAATTTTCTAACACAGGAAATCTAAACCAAAAATTAAAAGTCTAGCTATATGATTATTTATAGCAGTCTGCTTCATAAAATGTTTGTATGAATCAGTGAGAGCTAATACAAACAAAATGCAGCTATCTGGATAGTCAGTAGGAAGCTCATTAGTACTATTTGCTATATCTGCTTATTAAACTCACAAACATTGCTTTTGAAATCTGACCCTTGGTTCTCATTGCTGAAGGATCATCCACAGTGTCTCACCATTTCTTACACTTCCCTTTAAAATAATGACAGACTGAATACATTTCTACAGCATCAACAAATCATAGTATAAAAAAATATGTTCCATTGCATTAGAATAATACCGTACAGCTAAGAACACATTTTTCTTATCCTGTCTTCAGATATTTTCTGAAGGAAGTTAGGATTGTATAACTCATTATTGAGTTGCATAACTTATGAAAATAGAAACACTGTGAAAACACTGCTTTCCAACAAAAAAATGCAGTACGAACATCTGCAAATTCATAGCAATATTTTCACGACACTTATGTCCATAATACCACACCCATTAAAAGGTATCAAAGTTTTACTATTTTATGCCATTACCTATGCATTTCACAAAGTAATTTAAAAAAGGTTTTCAGAAGTAAAACAGTATAATCTGTGAAATTTCTTCATTTATACTAATTTCTAACCAAAACTAAGAAATAACTTTTTAACAAACTGTCATTTAGAAAAGTTTAAAAACTTAACTGGTTATGGTAAGTAAGAATTCTATTACACTTGAAAAACAAGTTATGTTTAATGGGATGTTAGAATACTACATGGCAGTAGCAAAAAACTTAGAAGTGAACAATCTAGCTAGATATAACATAGCCATGTTTTCTGTTTTCTGATTTCTGAAATACTGTTTTCTGATTTTCAGGACTTTTGCTGGACATTGCAGACTGTTTTCCTCCTTCCCATCAGCATGATAGTAACTCATACTTTGTCCCTGAAGAGATTTATAGAAATTAAACATTAAACCCACAAGCTTAAGACCCCTTACCCTCTGAGTTTGCTGGGCTCCTCTTGCTTCTCAGTGTAACAGACACATGTGTAAACAAGAGAATTTCCTGCATCCTTTTCTCATCTGCACTGTACTGGGACTTGGCCAATTGGATTATTTACAGCATTAAGGCCACTCCACAGTAACTTGAAAAAGATTCTCATTGGTCAGGCATTATTAAAACTAAAACCACATTTTTCTTTTAAGTGCAAGTCATTTATACAAAATAAAACTTTTTATCATACTGTCCTTCACTAAGCATTATTTGTTCAGTTTTTATTTCTACCTCCCTTTCTAAACTGAAGACTGTGACCCCAGTCCCCCAAATATTATGTATAAAATGAAATTAGTTTTTCCAACCACAGTACTTAAGCACAGGTCCTAGTACTCAACCAAATAGGCTGGATTCTTATCCCACTACTTGCTCCTGCTATCCCTCCTGAGTTTTAAATAGCCTAAAATAAGACAAGTTTTTCACTCAGCTGGATGATATAACCTTGAAGATACATGTACTTTGATAATTAGCTGTGCAATTATGGCTCTTGGAAGTTATCATGAAAAACTGTAGTATTCTCGATTATCAGAGAGGCGAAAAGACCAAGGCAAGGAAAGTTAGGAAAAAAACACCCAAAATTTGAAAATCTCTTTTTTCGTTGAAATTTACAGTTATATATTAAAATATAATGTAAGAAATATTTCTTTCTGGAATACAAACTCCAGCATTTTTGAAACCAACATGACAATGCATGACACCACTGCCCCAAACCTGATATCAGAGGCTACCTAATTGGCAGGTCCTCAAGGCATAAAACTGATATAGTTAGACATAGCTGGGATGATTTTCCATGGCTGTGAAAATCCAAACATTTCTCATTAAAAAAATGTCCCTCATAATGTACAGAATACTGACAACTCCTGTGTCATAATCTTGGACTGAGAAGCCAGATTTCCTTTAGCTTTAAGGGACATATCTCTACTTCCCTACTAATATCCCAACACTTTTAGCAGCACTATAGCAGATAGTCTTTCCATCATGAACAGTAGCTCTAGCTACATGACCCTTCTCTTTTCTGACACCAGGACTTTCAAATTTACTTTTCTTTCAGTTATTTTAGAGAAATGAACTAGCAAATCCTCCCACTCTTCTGCGACTCACAGAATCTTTTCCACTGCCAGGAGACAAAAGGCATCATCTTCCAAAAGACATAAGTAAAATAGGTGAAAAAGAATCTCTCTATATATTCCTGTTAAAAATCCAAACCAAACAAAAGCCACAAACCAAAGCAAAAAAAACCCCAAAATCCAAGACAAAAAATATGACTCCACACAAAACAACCCCAAACTGAAGCAAAAAAACCCAAGCCAAACCTATCACAACAAAAAACCACAAGTCTGCATCAAATTAAAAACACACACATACAAAAAAACCCCAGCCCAACAAAACCCAAATCCAAACAATAAAATAAGGCAACAGCTACTTTATGCATCTTGCATGGCTCTTTAGCAACTAAATAGATCCCATCTCCCACTAAAACACTCTCTGGCTACATTCCATTACCCCTACTGAGGGAAATCACTTCACATTTTAAGAAATCAAATTATATACACATCATAACTTGAGCTTCTAACTACTCACATTTCAGCCCATTCATGAGATTTCCCATTCATTTTCCACCATTCTTCGCTTGCCACAACCTCTGAGTGCATCCAAGAATGCTGTTCCATTGCTCATATTCAAACAAATTTGCGGTTTCTAAAGAGATTGATGCACATTTATTTTGTCCGAAAGGAAGGAAAGAAACTTTAGTCACAACTGAAAAATGTCTTCCCAAGTGAAGATATGAAGCAGAGAACTTATCATTCAAAAAGAAATAAACACAAAGAAAAAGGTGTCATTACAGCATATGAAGGAACTAGTACTGCTGGAAATGTAATTGAATTACCTTTTGGGAAGGAAAACTGTACTGTTCAAGAAAAAAAGGCAAAAAATTATGTCTAATAGACCAATAGTAAATAGTAAAGCTATAAAGAACCCTCAGATTCTCTTCTGTTGCATTCTGTTGTAATCAGCAATTCTTGGAGGAATCTTGATTTTATACCATTGTTACAAATGCATCCAAATTTAACTTTAAAAAGTCTGTAAAAGTGAGAATTAACCATGCTATTTTTGTATCTTTATTTGCAAATATATTCTTGGGTTTTATTCTCATTTGACCACTTACCTTGATGTGTCACTGCAATAACTGCAGAACAGATGTTGCCAATATGCAAGTTTGCCAATTCATGACCTTCACATATGGAGCTGAATTGTCTTCCTAGAAGTCTCCATGTATGTAAACAATTCTTAGTTCATACTAAGAATATTCATATATGCTCATCAACAGAATGATGAGCAACTCTAGTTATTTTTATAAGAATATTGTACTGAGAAAATATGATAAAGCCTATAGGCAGCATCAATAATCTAGAACATATGTTTCATGTATGGCCTTAGCTGTCAATTGTTCTGTTGCACTCGATTAGGGTGGGATAGACTCCCTTCACTTTGAGTACATTTGAACTTTGGCAGCATGCCCAACCCACTTTTTCCAAGATCCATAGAGAAACATTAAAAGAACATGAAAGCCAAATTCTGAATTTTTAAATGTCAAGACTCATGCCTTTGGGGGGTCACAAAGGAAGAGATCTGATCCTTTTCAGGATCACTGAGCCAATGAAGAAGATTAAATAATTTGTCTCAGAGGAAAGCTAGAGCAAGTCTTTCTCAAAACATGGAAGTTTACAATATTTACTGTATTGATGCAATTTCCTTAGCAGATATAAGAAATTATCTTCAAGCCAAAAACAATAAAGCACTTCAAATACAAATGGCAGTAAAACAGAACATTCCTACTATTGAAATTGGAAAATAGAGAGGGATATGAAGTACTAAAATTGTAACCTTTTGAAATTCACCTTCCTCAAATATTCTAAAAAATCACATACATATGCCAGTTCTTTTGTATTGATAGAAGTAATTTTTTATCTTACTCTTTCATACTATTTCACACAATTTCATACAAGTAATACGATAAACATCACATTTCATTTGAATATATAAGAATAGGAGGTCATCCTTTACTGTACCTCAACCCAGATGTGCTCCCTTAGGTGACACAGACACATAAAAGATAACTTCATGTAGAAGGTACCTTCAAGGCATGAAGAAGGACAAAATAGAGGCAAAAAGTCAAATAATTTTGAATCTCATCTCTACAGCAGCATTAGCAAAGCCCAAAGTTATATAACAAAAAAAGCAAACCTGTGAAGATATAAAGAGTTATAGAAGGAATATATCAATTAAACTAAATGATCAAAATTGACATTGCACCAAATCTCATGCATGATGTGGGAAAATATACTGTGGTTCCATTTGAGAGACAGTCTAGGGAAAAGGCAGAGGGTAATTATTTCTTATAATATCTCTAAAATTAGAAATGCAATAAAGGAATAACATTCTCCTTACATTTTCTTTTAAGTTCTAACACATTCTAAACAAATTATCTTAGCAAAGGTTTGTTCTCACAAGGTTTAGGTAGTGTATCTACAGAGGGGAGGCCTGTAGGGATGGCTTCTGTTAGAAGCTGCCAGAAACTTCCCCCAGAGCCAAGAGGGACCCATTACTGGCTAAGGCCAAGCCCATCTGTGATGGTGGTAGTCTGGGATAATATGGTTCAAGGGAAAAACCCCCACCCTGCACAACAGCAATTGCACCTGAAGAGACGAGTGAGAATATGTGAGAGAAACAGCCCTGCAGACATCAAGGTCAGTAGAAGGAGGGAGAGGAGGTGCTCCAATCACTAAATGAGAGTCTCCCCCAAAGCCTGTGGCACAGACCATGGTGATGAGCAAGCTGTGCCCCAGCAGCTTGCCAAGGTCCACGGTGGACCACAGATCCAGCTCTGACTGTGGAGGACCCAGTGCTGGAGTAGGTGGATATGTGAAGGCTGGGACACTGTGAAAGGCCTGAAGTGGGGCAGGTTTCTGGCAGGACCTGTGACTCTGTGGAGAGAGGAGCCCATGCTGGAGAAGGTTTGCTGGCAGGGCCTGTGACCCCCCAGGGGATCCACACTGGAGCAGCCTATTCCTGAAGGACTGCACCCTGTAGAAAGGACTGACACTGGAGCAATTTGTCAAGAAAGGCAGGTCATGGGAAGGACTTGTCTTGGAGAACTTCATGGTGTTTGGTCTCCCATGGGAGGGACCCCATATTAGAGATAGGGAAGAGTGTTAGGAGCCCTCCTCCTGAGAATGAAGGAGCAGCAGAGATAACACATGATGAACTGATCACAGCCCCCAGTTCCTGTCTCCCTGCGCTGTCTGGGGGAAGAATTCTAGAATAAAGTTAATCCTGAGAAGAAGGGAGGGGTGAAGGTTTCACTTCTTACTACCCTATTCTAATTTGATTGGTAAGAAATTAAAATAACATGTGGCTCTTTTACCCTGACGGCAATTGGTGAGTGATCTTTCCTCATCCTTAACTCATGAGCCTTCCATTGCACCTTCTGTCCCCAGTCCAGTTGAAATGGAAGTGATACATTGGCTTTGGTTGGCACCTAGCATCCTCCCAATCAATCCACCCGAACAGGCTAGATGCAGGCAAGATTTCATGAATAAAACTATCTATGCATGTAACACCTCACTCCTAGCTAAGTAACTTTAAAACAGATCATAAAACTTAAAAGCAACATCAAACAGCAATGACTTAAAAAAAAAAGAAGTTTTATTCCGGCACAGTGATAAAACGTAACAGGAAGAAGCTTATCTAGGACTAATACTTTCCTCAGCTCATTAGTTGTCAGTTCTGACTTCACCGTGCAAGTTTATTTGATTCACAAGTGCAAACAGTGATAGCAGATAAATGTAGACGATTTATACTGTACAGATCTACGCTTCTGATTGAACTTCTTTGCTTATTAGAAGTGAAACAGGAAATATAACTATGTATTACATTCGATGGGTTGGCCTATTAACACTTCACAGCACATTTTGTGGTAGCAAATGTGGTAAGCAAAGTTGTGGTAAAATTACTTAAATGCTTAAAGATTCTCAGTAAATATAAACTTCACTTTCTGTTGTTCATTACACTACTCAGTGCAAATTAATGTATAGCACCTGAAAACTGATTGCTTACTATATATAAGTTCACTTCAAAAAGTCTCAGCTTGGTAAAACTACTACTGATTCTCAATAAGAAATATTAGTAGAGCAGGTTATAAAAATAGGCTCTAAATTTGAATATTCCTCTTCACTGGAAGTTATTTCCTTATGATACCAGAATTTCAGTGTTTACTGGTTAAGAAAAAAATAAAATCAAGAATAGCCACTTCAGTCATTCTGTCTGTTCATTAGTTTATTCTGGGTGTCTCCTGACCAACTGATGGTTGTTTTTACAAGGGCAAGTAGGGATAGGGCACGGGGTAATAGTTTGAAACGGAAGGAAAGTCAACTTAGATAAGATATAAGAAAGAGTTTTTTGGGGGGGTTTTTGAGAGTGATGAAACACTGGAACAGAGTGCCTGGAGAGGTAGTGGACTTATTCCCATTGGAAAATTCAAGGTCAGCTTTGGTGGGGCTCTGAGTCAACTGATCTAGTTGAAGATACCCCTTCTCAGTGTGAGGGGGAGGTTAGACTAGATGGTCTTTAAATGTCCCTTCCAACCCAAACTACTCTATGACTTCTTTTAAAAGAAGTTATGGAACTTGCAAGAATATGACACTCTGGAAGTTTCAAGAAGAGAAGTAGAAACAAAAAGGCAAGAACAATTTATGTCCTTTTGTGATATACATATTATTTTCTACTGAATGCCTACATAATGTTTACTCTTTCAATACTTTATAAATAACTCAGCAAAATAGTTTCCAAGTAAAGTCTCAATTAAAATATCATTACAAATTTCTGGTACATCTAATGGAAAAAGTTAATAATTTATATTTGTGGCCACAGTTTAATGTTGAAGTAATGTAATAGCAGCAACATAATTTAAAAGAATTTAAAAAGAAATTAAATTAAGAATGAATTAAGAATTTTCCTTTTTTTAATGAAAGGAAAAAATGTTTCTAGTCTATTTCAATATCAAAAACTAAAAGGAATTACATCCAAAAGATATGATTATTTCTGCTCTTCAGTGTAACCTGAGTGTAAGGAGAGGTCACCTTGCCAAATCTTTTATTAACTGCACATAGTGTGATGCTACTGCGGTGCCTAGATTTGGCCACAAATGCATTGATTAGAAAGGCTTGCATAGGGGGTACAAAGAAGGTACAGACAATTGACAGCAATTTTCACAGCATGATATTTCAGTTCACCACCTTTAAACCCTAAAATACGGCTTTGAATGAATCATACTAATCAGCACATTCCTATAAAAGAAATCAAGTAATTTCTACATATATTTCTGATGAAAAATGCAGAAGTTCCAACACACAAATAAAAATTATGAAGCCTCATAGTTTTAGGGGAAATATATTTCTTGATGAGTCTTTCATATGCTTAGATTTTGCAATTTTCCCCCTCAGATATTACTTGTATAACAAATGTGGTTTTGCTTTATTTCAGAAAAAGTTGACAAATACTGCAGTGTGGTGTACAAGAAGCATATGTATCTTCTGGCAACATGCTGGGAAGACTGCAGGATGAGATGCTACTTGGTATCCTTAGAATATGAGTAATATTATTAATAAGTAGAGCATTAGAAACAACCTTCCTCTCCCCATATCATAAGCATAACAGTGTTTTCCACAAGAATACCCCTTGCTCTTTGGAAAGCATTGTAACAGCAGTGTTATGTAACTAGTGTGTCATCTGACCATACATGAAACAAGTAAGGTGTCTAAATTAGTGCTACAAACACTGCCTATCCCATCCTGAAAAAAAAATTATATATATATATATATATATATATTTGGAATTTTTCACAGTAAGTGAACATTCATAATTTTCCTTTCTGATCTAAAAGCAGTTATTCCTTTTACTAGGACAGCATTACTGTGGGCACTCAATATTCAAACAGCAACAGTGACTGCCACAAAAACCTTAATCACTCTAAAACAGTAAGTTAAAAAGTAGTTTACTTGCTTTTACATGAAACACTATCTCTCTGTCTTTAAGGCTGCCATTCTCAATAACAAAAACATCTTGTACCTCCAGCACTTTAGGAGACAAAATTTGGCAAGATGGAAGCTTCTATGTTATTAACATAAAGAATGTTTTCATTTAAGTTTAAATATCTGGACTTCATCTGTATCTATTTCAGAAAAGAAGCCATAATAATTAGGTCTTTGAATCATCAGATTATAAATAACATCCGAAGAAAGATGTGTTTCTGATTTTTTCCTGTAGTCCAAAATGAAGACAAACATCAGCAGCATACAGATGCTGAAAATGAGTGTCTTAGTACTACTTATAGGTCAACAGCAGTTAAAGAGGCCATAAAAAGCAAGAATGTATTAAAGATCTTTCTATACATCCCGCTAATTAGCTTGATTAGGGCAGTTGTCCTTAGCCAGGATTAAATGGAAATTGGAACCCAGAACACACTTATATGTCAAGCATCTGCCTCATTTTCTTTTTGTTTTGGATAGGTTCAGCGTAATTTTGGTTGGTTTGGTTTGCAAGAATCTTGCAAATCTTTACTCTATTTCTTGTTATCCTACATTTTATTGTAAGAAAAATTAACCACAGCTTCAAAACAAACACTATTAATCACCTAAGACTATTGCATACAACATAAGAGAGTACAAAAAAGAGATACACGTCTACTTCTCATAGTATTACTGAAGAGCATTGGGGTGAAAAAAAAAGCATTGATCTGAGCAGAATGTCAGGCAGCTGTCTTGAATTAAAGCTGTGGTGCAAATCACTTTCAGTTATGACAGCAGGAACTGTATTTGTGGATGTACTCGTATGTCACAAATAGGCAGCATGATCTAGAGGAGATTGTAAAAGAGAGCTGACATTCACCTAAAGACTCCATTTTTTTAATAGATAATTTAAAATAGCCTCTTATTGAAAGTACAGTGTACAATTTTTCTGGTTCTTCCCAGTCTCAAAGCTATCCCTAAGATAACCCACACATTTTGCAGAACATCTATTCTAAAAAAACTCTTTCACATAATCCCTCAGCAATCAGGAGCCCCTGGTAAATGAAGTGATTCTACCTATACCCTTGAGAACCTTAAAATTAAAACACGTGCAAGGGACTGCTCTGGGTTAGCCTGAGAAGTATATCAATTTCACAGGAAAGATTACTACTAAACTGCCTGAATTTTATTTTGAGTGGTTATGTTCAATGGGAACATATCAATGAGAAACCGGAGTCCAGTTTAAACTTTGTTTTTCATGTTGTGACTAAAGCTATGGTTGTGTTGTTGTACAACATTTTTTACAGAAATGGAATAGCACACTGCTTATTGCCTGTGCTCTGGTTTTCTTAGGGACTTAAGCATCTTCAAAATTTCTAAAGAAAAACTAACACTGATGTCTATATATTAAAATATATTTACTCTCTCTTAGCACCTTCTTTTAAAGTTTAACTTCTTCACATTTGTCAACAATTTAGCAAACTGCTCAGCACAATTTTGTACTGCTTCAGATTATCCTCTCTCTAACGTATTCTGCTTAATCTAATTGTCTCTTTACATTCTTAGTGACTTTCCATCATACTTAAGCACAGGAATGCAGGAATGCCCGGCAGAAGTGAAAGGATGAACTTTCCCAACATCCAAGATCCTGTCATAGATAAGCCAAAGAAATAGATTCTGTACTTTTTAACTTGACCTAAGTTGATGACTAGCATTTCTTTTGAATGAGAAGAAAAGGGCAGAGCAAAAGAGACAGAATAAAAACCATTCTGTGGAAACTTCATTCATTAATGAAGTTCAGACAGAATGTGAGCAGCTACAAGGTTAAATATAAAATATTAGTAACATAATCCCTCACTCAAATATATGTGACAATTAAATGAAGATGGGAATAATATGTGGAAAATGTGTGTGCAGGCAGGGAAATTAAGACAGCCAACCACATTCATGTCATTATGAAAATATCTATAAGTAAGGATCCCTTCATTTTACAGCAGCATCTTTGCACGTAATCTAACAAAAATAGTTTTGTCTTACATGTGCAAACATCCAGTCATAAATTGTTCTTTGCTGGGGCTTTTCCATTCCTTGCTCTGTTAAACCTCCCACTCCATTGCCGAGATTTGAGAAATATAATTTCCTGACTCCTAAAAGGAGTTCTGTTCTCTACCCCTCTTAATTTAGCTATGAGGACCAGCTTTAATAATCACTAAAAACTGTGTGGTTAATGAAAAACATGCTTAAAAAATAATATGAAGAATTAGTCAGGCCAATTTAGATATCAAATTATAAACAGAAACTGTCTATAAACTAATGTAATATTAACTCAAGTGTATTTAGATTACTAATAAATTTATTTTTACATATGGGTGTTGCCTACCATGAGCCTATCACAGTGATAAGCCTTGAACTTCTCAGTCTTGAGTTCTGCTGTTCTACAAACAGGTACTAAAAGCTAAGGCCTGCCTATATCTGAACAGATGATCAGCTTTTCACCCGCTGGGCTAAGGCAAACACCATTGTGAGTGATTGTCTTAACCAAGTATCATTTTGTCTTGAGTTAGAAGTTTAAGTTATAGGTAAAGTTCTCCAGGTAATATAGTCTTGAAAAGTGTCAGTAATTAAAATGAATTACAAAAACTCTTGCAGAAATGCTTAGGGACATTTGTAATCATATCTGTACATCTAGAGATTTTTATCTAGAGAAATCAAAAGATCTCTATAAAATGGTTACTTGCTATATAGCTCTAAAGACTAAGAAATATTTAATATACAGCTTCTATATTGCACTTTCTTGCTCAACTTTTTTGTTTCTTCTTTCTATTCACCCTCCAAGAGAGCTAATAAAGACAGAAAGATGGTAAAAAAGGAAAACATAAGCAGTTTTTAAACCAAAAAACCCCAATATTCTTTTCTGGTATTTTGATATATTATTGTATTGTAACAATTTCGTTTACTACAATTAAAAGGTTTAGTGTATCTTACCTTTTTTTTGGGAGAGCAGACAAATTGAAATGTAGACAGTATTGTGAACGAATGACAGGACCAAGTGAGATGGAAATTGTCTTTTGATTTTCCAAATAAGCAAAACAAGAAATTTCCAAGAAAGTGATCATTTTATCTAATGTATATGGTGTTTAGAATAGCAATTATAATTCTGCTTGCAGAACACTGGAGATAATAACATTTTTCTTGAGAAAAAAAACAATGCTGCTTTCTGTTAAATTTGCCAGTATTCGCTTTTGTTCCTCTGGCAATAAGGAATGTAAGTGGTAAAAGTTTGCCTTTGGCTAAGTATATCTGTTGGCAGCCCTGAATGAGTTGTCAGCAGCCCCATGACTAATTGAACAAATTTAAGAAATAAAACATTTCTTTTTCCATTTTTCATATGCACGTTTTCTATATTTGCTTTTTACATTTTTTTTTTAGCTTTTTTGTTTTTATCTGTGGCTGATTTGAACCACTAAGGTCAGCCTGAAGAAGTTCAATTTTTTAGTTTAACTAATGTGTGGTTTTGACCTGGTCTTTATTCATAATTAAATGCAGTGTTCTGCTATGTATTCTGAGACAAAATTATCTCTTCACTGTAGGAAAAAACCCACGACAATGGGCTTATTATTGTTAAAATTATATACTCAGGCTAAAAAGTATTTTAATTTATATGAAAGTATAAATTAGATAGCAAGGTTATATTCACTGAAAAATGAGATGAAACCTACTGCCTGCTGGTTACCATCCCTGAAAGTTGTATGTATAAATAAAAGGAGACTATATAAGATTATAAGGCAGAGATGACAAAAATGAATAATAAAGATTTATAAACCTGAAACTAATATTCATAGTCAAGAAAATACTCATGAAATAACAAAATCACCTTGTCTTTGACGTGATTTTTTTCTTCCTTACTGGCTTTAGCAAGCGCTAGATTCCAAGAGGAAAAATATGACCTCAGGTTACTTAAAATCCCCTAAATGCTTTTGGCTTTAAACTGTTCTTCATGTAAACTGAGATCTGGCCAACAAATAATAAATTCTGCTTTAGAAATCGTAATTAAATTGTTATTAATTATTATTGTCTTTAGTTATTGATTTTTCCAGTTTCAACATCATCTGTAATTAGAACATGGAAAGGCAATTAAGTTTGTGAAGGGTTAATGCCTGGAAGAGTTGGAACAGAGGCTAAATGGAGTTAGGGGAATAAAGAATATTTATTGAGAGGCCTCACCCAGACAGCACCAGTGCTACAAATCAGGCTCTGTCTGGATAGCTCCAAAGATGGAGGCAAGAGGGAGTAGGGGACAATAATGAGATCACACTCTTTTTATATGTTTGGGTCCATTTGCTTACAGGAGAGTCCCACTTGCCCGCCCTCTTCCTTCCACATTGTTTACTTCGAGCCTGAAGTTTGGAAAAGGTGTCCTTGAGTCCCAATTGGAGTAGGATTGTTTTGTCTTTATCACCCTGTGAAAGGATCTTAGTAAGCCTGAACAAAAGCCACACACCACTGCAGAATAGAAAAACCTAAAAGCCCAAGGCATCAGGGTAAGTTAGTCCTATGAGGTGTGGCTGAGGGAGCTGAAGTCATTTGTTGGAGAAAAGGAAGCTCAGGGGAGACCTTATTCCTCTCTAAAGCTGCCTTAAAGGAGGCGGGGGTTGGTTGCTTCTCCCAAAAAACAAGCAACAGGGCCAGAGAAAATGACCTTGAGTTGCTCTAGGGGAGTTTTAAATTGGGAAAACTTACCCACTCTTCACTGAAAGGGTGGTCAGGCACTGGAACAGGCTGCCATGAAAGTGATGCAATCACCACCCCTGGCTGTGTTCAAACCATGCAGGGATATATCAATGTATCAGTAATCCTTGTGGGTTCCTTCCAGCTCAGGATATTCTGTCATTCTATGTTGCATGGCACCAAACCAGGATACGGTTTAGTGGTGAACAGAGTGGTGTCAGGTTATTGGTTGGATTTGATGATCTTAGAGGTATTTTCCAACTTTATAAATTCTAATTTTATATCTAATTTTATTTAAAGATTATTATCTTCCCCAGCTTGAAATTCTGAGCAATATGTGAAAACACAAGTTTAATTAGCAAGCAGGGTAGAGAAACTGTTTTCAGCAGATTATAATGCTGTGGAGGTCTGATTGTCATGTTGAGTGAGAACACCTGCTTTATTATTAGCTTTTACTGCATTTCCTGCCATGGGTCTCTCTAGGCAGCTGTGAAGACACTCAGCCAACTGAAGATCCTGTCAGAGAAAAAATGCCAAAGGTGCCTGGCTTGAGTGCCTTGCACTAGAGCTCTAGATTTCTCCACAAGGATGGAAAATTACTTTATTCCAATCCTCTTCTAGTCACTTAATACATCTCCTTTGTTCTCTCTGACTTGTACAATGAAACCAAGGAGATACACAACAAAATTCCCTCTCCTAAAGTCTGCTCCATGTTTTTTTTATAACGAGTTGAGCACACAGTTAATTTGTACTAGTGTAGTTAACTAGCACTAAACATTTCATCAGTTATGTTTGACTAACATAAAATATTTTCTGTGCCAGAGGAAGACTAAATTAAACTGAATCAGAAAGAACACAGAAACCTTTTACTCCTAACTGAGGCTAAAAAGAAGAAAATATTATGATTATGCTAATGTTTTATGCTACAAAGGAATTACTGTCAACCAGTGCCAACAACTGCAACTAGAAAAGATGTGATGATAGCTTGTTCCTACTTTTCCTACATACAGCATTTTTAATGTTTGAAGACACTGAACAATTTTCCGTTTTTATTACGTATTCTGATTAGATGTCCTGTTCAAATGCTCATCAAATGTATTATGATAATGTATTATCATTTAAAAACATGAAAGAAGATCTTTGTGAGAGGTGATATATCTTCTCAAAGCTTGCCCGAAAAGATTACTATTTTTTCCAACAATATGAAAATGTTTATCACAAAATATTAACTACCTGTGCAAATTAGTTTCTTACTGAAAATTTATACATGTATGGATTTTATAAATCTCTTACCTTATATATATGATGTTCCAGTTGCCATATTAACATAGCAAACAAATTGACGGCCATAAAAATCAACAGAATGCAACTAAGAAAGAAAATAAGTTATCTTAATATTAAGAAGGGTAAGGTTGCAAGCAGGCTTTCTTTATATGTTTCCTGAAGTGGACTACAACTAAGGTTAAAAGCTCTCCTGGTATTTCTTTTGTTTTTCCTGTGAGCACATAACCACAGCTCAAATTTGTTTCTGGCAATAATACTAATATTCTACAAGAAGAAGCAATGAAGAACATTGCTAATAGACATAGCTAATAAAGAAATTTAACAGGTATTTATGTTATCTAGATAAAATTTTGCTGAAATCAAGACAATCTTTGCTTCAATGAAATCTTCCATATATAATATGACATAAATAATTTGCAAGCTTGCAAAACTGAATTGAGTTATGGAAACTAGAAATTTTGAGAATAATTTTGTATTTATATTGTTGCTTATTGAATATTTAAAATAACTATTTTCCTATTCATTTATCTGTTTTTGTTCTGATGTGACCAAACATTCTCTATGAGATATTTGCTTCTGAAACAAAAATTGTGCTGTGTAAATTTGGCTTTTTTAATATAAATCAAATAACGCAGTAAACTACAGTTTCAGATTCTGAGAAAGAAGTCTTGCCTATAGTTTCACTAAAATGACAGCTTTTGTCACCATAAGAGAAAATATTGTAAATGAAAAAATGTTTTATTTCTCAAGTAAACTGACTCAGCAGAAAAAGTGTTCTGGGACAAATCAGGACATGTGCCAACATTTCTAGGCATGTGAAAAACATCTGTCACCTTTTGAAGGGTGGATTTGAACATATTGGTGTTTTCAGATGTTTGTTGCTCAATTATATGGCAACATTCTGGGATGGATGTTCACGGATCGTTCCATTTAGTTAGAAATAAATTGTGTTTCAAATTGACTCTGCGGCTCTTTCATGGGAAAAGACTACATCAGCTTCTATACCAGTTATATCAACAACTTTTATGGTTAAGAGTCCTGATTGGAGCTGACCAGTGAAGCTGAGACTATGGTACAGGCACTTCTGCTTAAGAATAACCTGTTTTAAATTGAGGATACCAAGGAAATTTTGATAAACAGTTAAGTAACTTGATAAATTATTTATCCAAAATTATGTTTATCAGACTTAAAACTTAGTAACAAACAATGTTTTTCTATTCTGTGGAACACATTGTAATTCATGCACTGTGAGTCAGACTATGGTATCAAAACTCTCTGTTACTGTATGTTCATATAAAACATTTGTGCTGTCAAAATAAGCTTAAAAATAAAGTATAATATCATTAATAAGCAAGAAATGTTGCCAAGTTCATTTCCAGAAATGAACACTGTGAGCAGACATCGAAGTGTGAGGATGAACAAAATTGTTCAAGGAATTACACCCAGTCTGAACCTGCCATGAGACTGGGACAATATTGTATTTTTTTTCCAATTCAGTTAATATTAGATATTTTAAAACAAATTAATATAAACCAAAATTGTATTACATAAATCAACTTACTTGCATACAGGAATTAAAAAATATATTCTTGGTCTTTGTTACCTTTGACAATTACCTTTAATCCTTGATACCTTGATACTTGGTCATGACTTCATACCTACATTCAGGGACATGAAATTCCAAGGTAGACTTTGAATAACTATACCCATATGATGAATCCAGTGTCTTAGAAATTTATATTATGTTCTTTTTTCCCCCCTCTCTGACTTTGATTTTTTGTTTCACTGCCTTCTTGGCTTCTATACCAGTACTTTTCTCACAGTAACTTTTCTCATTAGTAGCAGTGTGACTCTCGGCTTGCTGCAGGGTCCAGCTGTCCCTGCTTTGTACAGCCCTCTGCCTAACCTTGGCTCTGGTTCACTGAGAAAATTCTTGTTGAGGTGTGAGAAAGCAGGAGAGCTAAAATAAGCAAGATAGGGAAAGTAAAAACAGATGGAAGTGCAACTGTTGGAGCAGCGACAGCTAACTGCTTCAGGACTCCAAAGTACTGAGTAAAACAGTAAGACCTTCCCCTCCTGCCAGCTCCAGGGAACTGGAAGACAATAACCCAGCAGCAGCAACAGAAGCAGCAGCAGGGCAGGTCAGCCAGTTTGGAGAAGCCTGGCCCTTCCCCAAAAAACAGCTTATCTTGTCCAAGAGGATGCAGCTGTTTGCAGAGGGGCTGCAAACACCTAACCTAGCAGTTTACTACTTCTAGCCTGCTGTCACATATATTTCCAACAAAAAATCTCTTCATATCCCTCAGCTGTATCTTGCCACAGTGAAAGCTGCCCAACTGAAGTGATAAAAGAGGGTTTTACAGTATCTAAGAAAGAATGGTGTGGCTACTGTGCACCTAGCAAAGCTGTCCTGTGAGAAATTAAACTAAAAAGCAATTATCATCTGGAAATTTCTAACAATCAAATGTAAAAATATAGAGCAGAAATTTAGAAAGGATACAATGAGATTATTCAACGTCCTTATGTAGCCACCTCAAGATTCTAAGTTGGTGACTGAAAAAGTAAAGATATTTTATAAATATTTAAGGTAATATAATCTTTAGAATTTAAGCCCCGTTTTTTCTGCACCCATGACATATTTATTGAAGACAAAACTTTTGCATCTGCAGTTTTGCATGCATTCTCAGTGAAAAAACATTTTGCTGAAACACATTTCTATCCACTTGGATTTAGTGTGGGTGTTCCATTAAAATAAAGAAGACTAAGGCATGCTATCCATAGAATACTGAAGGTTTTATAAACCACTTAACAACACTATGGAAGAATCCACACAGAAACTAATTTTCAGTTACTGGCACCTATGTTCTCAATGTAAGCAGCTAATAAAACTATATCTAAATCAGCACAAAGTGATTCATACAATTCTAATGAAATCCTGTTAAGAAATTCCAGCAGGTAGGTGGAAACGTAAGATTCTCAGAGTATCTGAATTCTTGCAAATTAATGTCAGCACACTGTTTTCCTTCCTTGAAACTTAGACCATAAAACACAGTGACTTCTCAAAAGAAAAGTCTCTGGCACAGCAGGTTATTAAAGTCTGTCCTTTAAATCCAGCTCCAGATTTTCTGTGGGCCACCCATCTCCCACATTTTCCTGGATGTTCATGAATACTTCAAATTCATCCATATTGTATTATGAGGTTTAATGATAAAACTATACTTATAAAGACAGATGTTATTAAAAATACAAAAAAAATAAAAGTTAAACCATATTTTATAAACAATGGTGTCAGGAAAAATGTAGTATCTGGGATAAAAGAATGACAGAAATGAAAAAAATCTATTTTTCATGTATGTGTCAACTTTTTCCACATTCCCCTTTCACTGTGTAAATACTTAAACTCCTTAATACTGTTTTTCAGATTGATATTGGTCTAATGCATGGAGTATCTATAGATCATATATAATACTGATTTATTTAACTCAAAGCCAATGTATATCTTCTCAGTGCGATTTTTAATTAGTTGTTTGGTTTATATGTTCATATTCTTTGAAGCTAATGATCTGAACAGCATAAATTTTATCTCGTGAGATTTCCCATTGGAAGTGATTAGAGCAGCTTTTATAAATATTAGATCCCATAACAACCTTATGATAATAATATTTTCTGTGCTTTTGCAGATGAAGTGAATGCATATAATCTATGTTACACAGGAAGTAAATGACAGATGATATGGGATTCAGACTCCTAGACGCTGTCAGATTAGAATCTTTAAAAAATGTGCAGAAACCCTAATCTCAGATATAGGAGAAAAAGAGAGTGCCAAAACAAGCAAATAAATTTGAAAGACTATAAGTAAAAATGCTGGGAGGGTCCTTTTATTCTTGAAATTCAATCAAGACTGTATGATTGCCTGCCAGAACATAATGTTTTCAGGTCAATAAAAGCAGAATAATTTCTCACATGAACGGAAGAATCAGAACAGGATAACAGCAACCCTCAAAAATATCTTCAGTGTTTACTCTCATATTATGTTAGCTCTTCCAGTTTCTGCTGCTCCTAATAAT
The DNA here is from genome assembly GCA_013399455.1 of Anthoscopus minutus. Lineage (NCBI taxonomy): Eukaryota > Metazoa > Chordata > Aves > Passeriformes > Paridae > Anthoscopus > Anthoscopus minutus. The sequence continues at coordinate 9,119 of VWYI01022247.1, read as the reverse complement.
CACAGGATGCCGACATGTGTACAACTAGTTTCTGCCAATCCAAGCAAACCATAGAAAGCATGCTATAATTTACAGCCCCAAGATGTTGACAGACTGGTTCACCAGCCAACAAAACATTACTTTCTTTTGCAGCTTCAAAGCCTGGAAGGAGGACATAGAGTTCTGTGAAAATCAGTGGGATGCTGGAAAGCTAAGGCATAAAGTACGCTGTTCATTACAAAGATGCTGGCCATCATTCCGGAGGGGATATCACAGATCTAACCTCAACAAAACATCTGGCAACAGGGCTGTTTTCTACACAGTCTGTAAAAAAATAGGCTGAGAAAGCTTTTCTTAGGGGCCTCACCCTGGTGTCCAGCTGTGAATCGTTTTTGTGCACTACCAGATACGTAAAACAGTAATACTTTATTCATGTCTATGGTCTATCTAATTCTGTATCTTGTACAGGTGTTTTTCTGATGAGTATGTTACTTAAATGTTGGTACTTTCAGAGACATTTAGAAAATCCTTCTGCAATTGTTTTTTTGTCAACTACATGAGGTTGGAAACCTAAAATCCTTCTAGATTGTTGTTAAAACTCTTTTCTAGCAAATGCTGAATTTTTGCATGTTTAATTGGGTCTCAAACCCTAAAAGGCATAGATCATATGTTAGTACCTTCAGATTACATCAAAGAAAAACAAATCTTACTTTTTGAACCATGGGAAAACCTAAACCCTAATTCCAAGCCTCCAACCTCAAGCCAACAGAAGGTGACAAAGCAAGGACAAAGGCCATCACAGTGCGGCACTGGATATTTAGTGACAGAAAATCCATGGTACTGTTAGTTTTGTTGGATGTTCCAAATACAGAGAATGATCTCTGTTGGTTCTGTTGCACCCTTCTATTCACACGGAACAATCCCACTGGCAGCAGCAGGGCTGCTCCCCACCTCCCACAGCTCTGCTCAGTCCATCCATGGGTCCAAGGAGGTGCCCAGTGCTGGGGCAGTGGGACAGGCACTGGCTGACATGCCCTGCCCTGACAGACCCCCAGAAGGAGCCCCTCTGCCCTGCCAGCCCCCCAGGGCCACCTGCTCTCTCAGTGGCATGAGGGTCTCTCCCTTGGTGTTTCAGAGTCTCAGAGGCTCAGGCTGTCGCTGGATGCCCTGGGAACATGTTGCTCAGCTCCCAGGCCTGTCTGCAATCAGGGAAAGGTGTCCTGCAGGTAAGGAGGTGAATGGGACACAGTTAAAGCTCTGCATAACATAATGCAGTGACTCTCTTTTAAAAGAGGACAACCCTTCTCAAGTGGAAAGCATACAGAAATAATACAGAAAATCATAATAGTTACCAGCCCAAGAGGCTGGTTTTCTTTAATACAGTGTCTGTTTTTTATCATAGCTATTACATTAGCACCCCACAATCTTACTTGCATCCTGTTGGCTCTACAAATAGAGCTCTGCAGATGTTTGCTATTATCCACAATTTAGAAACTATTTCACCAAAGACAAAAAGAACCCTGGGAATTAATCACCCTCTTTGTCAAAGGGCCCTTAAAGAAGCAAAAATGTCAGAACCATTGCAAAGAAACAAAAAATGTGTTTGGATGTCCATCTAAAACAATTCAATATTGTTTTTATTAAAATAAAAATTTATTTTTCCTTTCTCTTTTTTTACCACACCAACATATAACAGCCCATGCTACAGTATGTATATTAACCCCCACCATCAGAAGGAGAAAGAAAGCACATAGGTATTTGCTGCAGACCTAGGGTAACAAAAAAACCTATTCAATTCAAGAAGGGTTGTAGTCAGCATATGCATAGTGACACATAAACTTGCATGAACTAAGTGGGTTTATTCTTGTGTAGCTGGTAAGATCTATAGGAACTAAAATTACAGTGGTCAGTATCACAAAGTTATTTTTACTCATATTTAATTTGACATGTCACCTTACCCTGAAACTGTAAAATTATTTTCCATTTTAACTGTAGAAAATTTTAACTGTGGAGTTGCCACTAAAAGACCAAGGAAGCTATGAAACAACAGTAATTACATTTTGTCCCTGCAGGTGTTGCATAGTGTTTCACTGACAATATTTTCTGCATATATGAGGAAAAAAATAAATTTTTTTCACAGTATCAGTGTAACAACAAATAGCAAATTATTAAAAAAAAGAAATTTGATATTTTTTTTCTTTGCTTTTACTTACAGTTGTTTCCTTCAGTCCATTTATTCTTCACATAACTGGAAAATTGTATCTATGCATTTTCTAGTTTACATTCTGGGCATACAGTTAATTTTGAATAGTAACTGACTTTGACTGGTAGGATCAAATAAAATTAAAACCCAGGTTCTAAAACTAATGCTTGTTTATTACATTTTATGTCAATAGCTCAGACATTTATGTATATTTGCTTACTGAAGACTAATTATAAATTAAATTGAGCACATAAAATACTTCCAAATTGTTAAAAGTATATTTTAAGCAAATTGATTAATACTGAAAACTGTTAGGATATCTCATTATTCACCCTATATTGAATGCAATATGTAAGAAATAAATAACCAGCTCTGTAGGTACTAAAGCTACCTGCTTGATTGAACAGGCATAAGTGATTTTTTTCAAATGAAAATTATATAAAATAACATTATTCTTATTCTTATTCTTATTCTTATTANTTTTTATTTTTATTTTTATTTTTATTTTTATTTTTATTTTTATTTTTATTTTTATTTTTATTATTCTTAGCTGGACTCTGCACAAGCAAAATGTCCATGTCCCAGCATCGGTGCAATAAGTCATATATAGTAAAATGCAGTATTTCAAACTAGGAAATATAGTTTTCATACTTCAGATGTGTTTATCACTAATTTGGACATACAATATAGGTAAGCTCTAAACAAATGCCGTGAGTATTTTCAAGGCAGTGTAGCCAACACAGAAAAAAAAGCTTTTTGTAATAATTTTTGTAGATTTATATCTTTCCTGTAAGATACCCCAGGCTCTTAATACCAACACAATGTATTTTCCAAAGATTTAGCCAAATGGCTACTTCTTACAGTTAGTGATTTTGCACCCCAGGTACTAGCTTTGGCTTTTGACATGGTTTTGTTACAGGGCTCTGGGTTATGTCTTAAAGCTGTAGTACTTAGAAACATGACTGGTTTTCTTATGCGCCTCAGACTTCCCATCTCCAAATCAGGAATTTTTTTAAAGATTTTCTGTGAATTTTTCTTTATGGAATCTATATACTGTTACCTTTATAGGAACAAGGAGGAAAGCAAGAGAATTGAAAATAAGAAATATTCCCTTCAACTATGGAACTGGGTAAACATGTAAACTTTATCATCATAGAGCAGCTCTGTTTTGATTAATGAAAATGTTATATGGAAGTCCTAAAAAAGAGAAATATGGCATTCAGCATGTCCAGACCATTCGTGCAGGGAGAATTCCTCTTCTGTAAAGGCTATACCTCAAGAGTACCTCCTTCTGACTTCACTACAATGTGTCAGCTGACTAAAACACGATTTATCCCAGAAGTCTTTGATGTCCACCTCAGTTCCTTTAATGGCACTAGTCCCTCTACACCAATCTCTTTTGTCCTTAGGCCATGCCTGGAATTCTTATGCAACCTGCAGTGCACCATAACTGGTGTATTGGCTTCTTGGCCTCATGAGCAGCTTTTACAGGTCTGCTCTGGTGTGGCTGGTGAGCAGCATCATCAGACACAGGACACTGCCTGAGGAGGCACCAGCTGGCACAGAAGGGTGCACTGAAACGAGGGGACAGATGCTCTGCTGAGAAGAGCCTTCCTGTGCTCAGCAGTGTGCCTCTGTTCTCAGGTCCCCTTTAGCCTCGTAAGTAATCCCAGCCAACCTCAACTTCCTAGGAGCTTCTTCCCGAGCAGAGGCAAAGCCTCGGGTTGGGAAGTTCCTCAGCTTCGGGGTGTTGGAAGAAGCGAGCAGAACTCGAAGGTCCTCTCAGAAGAGCAGTCCTCAGAGCAAAGGGTGAAGGAGGACCCCTGAGCCAGCAGTTCCAGGGAAAACAGCTTTAATAACAACGCAATAGCCCTGAAGGGTGCTGCGCTCAGGAGCTTCGAATACAGAGCTTGGACTTATAAAGGGAAGGAGCGGCTCTCGGGAGAACCAATCTGACCCAGGTAAAGAGGAGGGTCAAGATGTTAGACTTGGGAAAGGACCAAAGGGATTAAGGTATTTAGGGGATTTCCAGAGAGGCGGTGTGGGTAAGGGAGTGGTTTGGGTGATAGATAGGGAATTCTCTGGAAATAGGGGTTGAGTTATGGGTGATGTGACAGGGAAAGGGGCATGGTCTGGGAAAAATGACAGCGGTGTGGGTAGGAATACAGAACTTTCTGGAAAGGTGAAACAAACCATTCAGCATGGGGGGAGGAACAGGACCAAACCATTATAACTTCTTATTGAAATTGGAATAAACTCCTAAATCCACTGCAACAGCAGTGGCGATGACATCCCATAGGGCATACTTCACAAACTCCACTGGAGTAACTGATCCTGCACAGCAGAGCCCTTGACCCAGCGTGAGCTCCCAAAGGAGATCCAGCTCTGCAGGGATCTGGCTTCAGGGATGCCTGGGGCATCTGGCTGAGACTGGGACAAGGTCGGCTGGGCTCCTTGCCGGCCTGCTTTTGTGACCAAGCAAAGTGTCTGTCTTCAGGAGGAGGTTACCAGACTGTGCAGTATCAGAGATAATAAGAAATAGTTTGGTGTAAAGTCATGAGAAAGGAGAGAGTGTCTTCTTCACTAAGATCATCATCTGATCAAAAACCTTTTCAATATATTGACTATTCTTTACTCATTAACAAATAAAAGGGGAAACCATAAACAAGAGCCCACAGAGCCACAAAGCAGGTCACAGAAAGGGTCAGTAGAGACAGTGCCAAGGACCAGCCTGGGACAAAGAACCTTGTCTGTCTCGGCACACTGGGAAGTTGCCAGGCAGGAGGAGCCCCTTTGCCAGGAGCTGATGGACATGATGGTCACTTATAACATCCCATACTGTTGCAGCATGTTTTTTGGTTGCTATATTTGATTTAATTACTTTTTATATTGTAAAGTTGTAAACCTCTCCCCCTCCCCTGTTATGTAATAGTTTAGTCCCAGGTGTACCCTTCTATCCCAGCTGCCAATCCACTCTGCAAACTACTTTCTCCCTGAATGTTCCCTGTCCATCCCCTGTTATTCAGTCCCTCATTGGTTTATGTAACCTTTTCCATCCCACTGTGATCCTTTATTGGTTTATACTTTGTAAACGCCTCCTTGTTCTCCTCCCCTGAGTTTCCCTCACAGGCTCATTCATCCCCTCCCCTTGCTCCTCCTGCATAGATCAGTGGCTGTAGTCTGAGGTCTGGGCTCTCTTGTGGGAGAACTTTCAAGGGAATAAATCTCTTTGGAAATGCCATGAGAGGCCTCTGTCTCATCCTTGCTCCTGCCCTCGGTGTTTGGGTGTTCACAGAGCGTGGCTCTGAGCCAGCACTTGGGTCCAGAGCTCTGCTCAAGGCTGGCCCAGCCCTGGTGTGAGTGCTGGACACTTCCACCTGCTGAGCCAGCCATCCCTTTGCTCTGACACCGCATCACCATATCACCTGGATCATCTCCATCTGCAGCTTCAAGAATCTAACAGTAATGAAAGGGGTGCAGGTAGACTGTGCTTATCAGCTGGTTGTTTCTGGCACTCAGAGGATGGCTCCTGCTCCACTTTTAGATTTCCAACTTTCTGACATGCAAGTGCCATCATTTACAAGACATCACTCAACCAGACAGTCATCAGGATATCAGAGAAAAGCTGTGTAACATTGTTATCAGCAGGGAACCTTTGCTCTAGGAACACTATCGTGTCAAATACAGATATAACTGAAAAGTCTGAAAAGGGAAAGATAATTGTACTCGTGCTAAGAAACAATGAAACATTTTTTTAAACTGAAAAAAACCCTGAGAAAGTGTATTCTAATTTAACTTTACATTCATTGTGAGTTCAGAGTGTATGAGGCATGTAAGTCATTCATTTTTTAGCATGGGGAGACATTCCCTTATTAAGTGAATGACAATAACAGAAGCTTGCTCAGGTCCTGGATTCTGCACAGTTCCATCAGTTAAAGAAGAACTTGACAAAAAATTTGACGTGAATTATAAAAGAATTATTTGTTTGCAATAATCTTTATCTGTCAAAAAAAACAATACTTGCAAATACATGCATTCAGTTTTCTAGGCCAGGTCTAAAAATCATCAAGATGTACAAGTAATCTTTGTTTAAATCAAAAAACCTGAATCAAGTCCTCAAGAATTCATTAATTACTTTGTCCATGTGTAATTTAAAGTTTTTGTCTGTGTACTGACTCAAGCTGCAAGGTTTTTGCCAGGTAGCATCTCCTGCACACCAAGAATATTTCTAATTTTATCTGACCATACTATTACTAATGTGCTTGGATTTAAATTACACCAGCAGCTATGTTAACTAACATTAATTTAAAGAATATTATCTTTTGTTTTCTTGTTCTTGCCTCCTATATACTGAATATTTTTTGCTATAAAAAGATGTGCCCAAGTTAGGAAGAAAATACGGTTGAATAAATCTTTATATTTCCTCTGCATCTCCCAAAAGTACTATGAATATTTTCTGGTTCTTATAGTGATAGGAAAGTACTCTGGCAGCCAGCAGAAGGATGAAAATTAAAATACAATAAAGCTAAGTACAAATCTTGCAGCGGACAGCTCCCTAGAGTTCCATACATTTCTTTTGCATTAATTATTCTCTCGGAGTTTCAAATTATAGCAAAACAGTGTGGCAACATACTGAAAATCACTGCACTAAGCAGAACAGAAATTCAGATGTGAAAACCACTCCTCAGCTGAAGTGTAAATGTAAGCATTAACAAAAAATTACTTCAAAGTGTCTGTAGACTTTCCTTAAAAAAAAAAGAGAAATTGCATTGATTAAATGACATCATGTCTGAAACTGTTGAATGACAAGAAAGAAACAACCCCACAAGGATAACTACCAAAAAAAATACTACAGCAATTTTGTTTCACTAAGGTAAAACCTGCAAAAGCACATTCTACATTTGGATAAGAATGTTCCTATGTTATTTGTATTTCTTGAAATGAATAGTGTTTGTTTTAGCAGAAAAAAAATCAGTTTGAGTCTCACCAACAAAGACGACTAAAATATTTGAAACTTTGCAGAGCATGCCTATGAGAAAAGAGTGGATGGAAGGGTTTTTTTTACCTAAAATCCAGACCTAGCTGCTGGTTATGAATGCCACACCAGGATGACAGGACATATCCGCCTAAGTGCAAGCAAAGCTACTTGTGGCCATGCACAGCTGCCTTACAAGGAGGTCACAAATCTGCTGGAGCTGTGCAAGCAGGGCCCTTCTGTGGGTGGGTGTCAGAGCTGCTGTGACAGGGCAGCTACAGTCATGGCAGTTGGGAAAGCTGCTGTAACACCACAGGCATTGCTTCAGGACCTAATTGACGATGTCTGCCTGACAGTCTGGGAGTGGTGTGAGAAGAGATCTAACATCAGCATCCCATGTAATTAACTATTATACTGTGTAATTACCCATAATTGCCTATTACTTAGAAAATACTGTATGCATGTAGTACTATTAAAAATTTTCTATAGTAGCATAGTCCTGTTCTTGCCAGTGTTTCTAGTGTAGAAAAATTTCTTTTATGTACTAACATGCTGATCTGGACATTAAACTCGTTGAAACATAAAGTTTTGGTCATCATTCCAATCTCTTAGAACACACAAATCAGAAACAAAATACAGACTGAATGCTCAAAACGTGAAACCCAAACACCCATTATTCTAGAAATTAAATTTTGGAAGAAATATATTTTTACACCACTTAGTCAATAATATGCTTAAATCTCTCTTCCTTATAGCACCGATAGAAAAGAGTCAAGAAAAATACCCATGATCAGCCATTAAAATCAATACTTAGTGCATACTGGATAAAGTGACAGTGTTCTCAGTCTGATTTTCAGATAATATAGTCCCATAATGTATGAGATTCTAAATAAGTGATATATTATAAATTATAAAGCAAACTTTAAAGCAAATACAGCTATAAAAAGGGAAAACACTATTTTTGTGAATACACCCAAAGACCACCAGGTGTCTCTGTAATAAAAGGAATGTATATAAAGATACATTTTTAAAAAAAGTTTTAAAAAAAAGTTTTTAAAAAAAGTCTTAAAAAAATTCAGTCTTCTACATATACACACATACAAACCCAAGGGAAAAATAAACAAACAAACAAACAGACAAACACAAAAAAAAACCCAAAAAAACCAAAACAACCCCAAACCAAAAAAACTATAGTGACCAGTTCAAACTCTTTTAGAAACTAGGGTTATATGGAAAAGTGAAATGTTAATGCAACCAGGCATATCCTACTGCCAGTGTCAGCAGTATTAATGCCTTCAAAATGATGCTTTTAATTCAGATTATACTTTATGTTGTGCCTTGCAAAAACTGAAAGGAATCTTATGCAAAGCATGTAAAAAAATCCCCAAAGTGTACCTGATCATGTGTAATTGTCTGTTCTTCTAATAAGACATTAATTTATCTCATTACAAATTTTTCACTACTTTGAATTTAATTATGATTTATGACAAATTTGTTACTGGTTAGTTCATCTTATGGCACAGACTTAGGTACTGATAAAATTATAGTGATACAAACCCATTATCCTAAAGTCATTATGGGAAGATGCAATGTAGGGATTCTTATGCGTGGGTTCTAACACGCCAGGCTGCTCAGGGATAAAACAGTTTATTATTAAGGTAGATAGAGCTCTGTTTAATACTGCCAGCTACAGCCTAAATGTACTCAGAGACAGAGAGAGTGGAAAGAAGGAGCTGAGCATGAGATCATGGGGGATAGAGATGAGGGAGCTAAGAGAGGTAGGTGAGGAGCAGGGGGAGAGATAGGTGGGAGACAGAGATAGGAAAAGGCTAAAGAGAACCAGCGAAAGAGAGTTAAGAGGGAGTTAAGAGACAGGAAATCAAGAGAGAGAGGGTCTTGTTACAATACATCTCTTTCTATAATGAATATTTTGGTTTACACTAACCAACCAACTTAAGACAC
>VWYI01022245.1:785278-806104 GCA_013399455.1 Anthoscopus minutus | reverse complement strand
GTCCCTGTGTCCCTGTGTCCCTATGTCCCCGTGTCACTGTGTTCCTGTGTTCCTGTGTCCCTGTGTCACTGTGTTCCAGTGTCCCTGTGTCACTGTGTCCCTGTGTCCCTGTGTCATTGTGTCCTACGTCCCTGTGTCCCTGTGTCCCTGTGTCCATCTGGTGTCCCTGTGTCATTGTGTCACTCTGTCCCTGTGTCCCTGTGTCATTGTGTCACTCTGTCCCTGTGTCCCTCTGTCATTGTGTCCTGCGTCCCTGTGTCCCTATGTCCTTGTCTCACTGTGTTCCTGTGTCCCTGTGTCACTGTGTTCCTGTGTCCCTGTGTCACTGTGTCCATCTGGTGTCCCTGTGTCCCTGTGAAGGGAGCTTGGTGTGCTGTGGCTGCTCTCCCTGATGGCTGCTGCCTGTGGGGATGGCAGCCCCAGATCCCACTGGGACACTTTTGGATGAGGGCCAGGAGAGCAGGAGCTCCTGAGAGCTCGGAGGGATGGGATATGGATCATTTCCTGAGGGCTGGAGGAGCAGTCCCACATACAGCCCCAGAAGGGTCAGCATTAATGAGTGTTGGCTGCGGCCAGCGCCCTGAGGTGTCTGTGAGGAGGCTCAGGGATGCTCTGAGCTGCTCACTGGGAAAACTGGAGGGTCCTGCCCATCCTGTCCATCCCTGGAGGCAGAGCCGGCACCACAGAGCCAGACAATGACCAGACAATGGCCTCTGCTCAGTCCAGGACCCTTGGGAACTGGGTATGGCAGTGCAGGAGGCACAAAATGTGAGCACAGACTGAGTTCATCATAACAGCTCCTGTGTATTCTCTGTGGGCTGTGGGCTAGAGTAGCCTTAATACACTACATGCACTGAATTCATGTTTCTACAATTCAGATAAATTTGTTTTCCTTTCTGTGAAGCCTGTGCAGGTCTCAGTTCCCAATGCTATTGTAAGGTCTCAGGTGTAATATCCCTTTGGTTCCCCTACAGTCAGATCTGTGTTCTTACAAATTCTTTGGATGCCATGCAACCTTTATTCACAGAAATCTTCATAAAATATAATTCTTCCTAAAATTCTTCCCTGTCCCCAAACATTCATGATGATTTCAAACTTCACGACAGCGACCTGATACTGACAGAGCCTGGAATTTTCTCATCTGGGGTGCTTCTGGGAGATCCAAGGCAGAGATTTAACCAGGACTAGGGACAGCTATCAGAGCAGGCTGTCATGCCTAGAAAACCTCAAATTATGTGCTAATTATCCACCTACACTGCCAGGGAATAAATAAAAAAATAATGACTTCAGATTACTGTGCTAAAGAGAATTCTAATTATAACGAGGCTGGATTTTTTCTGTGCAGCAAGGAGCAGAAAGGTTTGCTCGGGAATGACTGGGTGAGTTTTGAGTCCTGTGGGCTCTGAAGCAGCAGAATCAAAACTCAGGGTGGTCATTTTGGAGCAGGTGACTGCCTCCTGAAAGGGCTGTGTAATGATGTGAGGCCAGGTATCTGCTCTTTTCCACTCCACTTTCTTGCTGTGTAGTGTTGCTTTTAATCACAGGAAAGGAAAGCAGGTTCAGGGAAACAGGCTTTGTCCTCATCTTGACCTTGCAAACAAAAGAAAATGATGGGTTTTCTGAGTCAAGATGTGAGATTATTGTTCAAATCTGAAAATTTCAAAAGCTGTGATCAAGCTAGATTAGGCTCATGCATGTGAGTGAAAAATAATGTCAGTCTTTCTTTTACACATTTGAAAGGAAAGTTTGCTTGCTTGCTTCTTTGAAAACTAGAAAAATTAACAGTTTTTCTGTTCTGGGAGTTCATTGTTTGCTCAAGTACAAAGGCTTCTGGCAATATGGGAGGGTATGAGAGCTGTGAAATTAATTAAATTGGCACTTCGAGAAAATACCTTTATTGTTGCAATCCTCAAAACAGCTGTATAAAGCAAACTTATGACACTTTGCCAAATGTTATTTTTCATGAGTTAAGAAAAGCTAGAGATTTTGCTAAACTCTGAAACCCGGGGGTCTGATTTCATACACATTCTGAGGGTGAGAGCAACTGCTGAACTGCAGGCAGCCTGGATTTCTCTCTCCTTTCCTGTAGCTGTCAAATAATGAACTGCTCCTGGATGGCATTTTTCTTAATGATTTATCATTAAGACTCAAGTTCAAATTATGTGATGATACCTTTCTTATATATTTTTTTAAATGCAGTGCGTGCTATGAAACCCATACAAATAAATTACAGTTCTTTAAGGATCCCAGTCATTAAATAAACATGAAGGATAATTATTTCTTATTGTTCCTGTTTAGGTGGTTTCATCTCCTTTCCTAGATCTTCCTTCCCTCTGTTTTATATTTGGAATAATTAGCTGGAGCTAGTGAATTTTGTTAGCACCAGGAATAAATCTGCCTGTATTTGAGGAGGAAGGAAAGTAGGGAAAGAATGAGAAGTAGGGGGTAAGGAGATGAATGTAGGTAAGAAACACTGACTATTCCCAACTTGCAAGGCAAGGTTTAGGTGGGTTTTCTTTATTTCTTCAGGTCTGGTTTTCTCTTTTTTAACCCAAGCCATTGAGCACTGATATCTTTTTCTACATAAGGCTTTTTACTGTGAAATTCAGAAGCCTGTACACGGCTCTGCTTCAGGGTAATTGATATCTGCTGGGCAAAACAGAAACCAGTGCAAGAGTTCAGACTGCAAATCAGGGCAGTAGAAACAGATGAGTCTTAACAATGGTCTTGACTGCAGGGGTGCTTCACATATTCAGAGACCAGGATTTGTTCTATAAAGTGATGAGAAAAATGGCCCACGTGGGAAGCCATTATTGATTGCTTCCTCTGCCCTTTAGTGATAAATATTGCATGACTATCTGCTCATCCTTTGCATTAAAGGAATGATCCAATATCCATTTGTGTTTTCCACACTGTGCTAGCATGACAAGTTCTTTCCTTGTCTTCATATAAAGCAAAATCCAAAGAGGTTTCTCCTGAATGTTGGATGACAAATAGGAGAGTAATGCCTTCCACAGGAAATCTCATGTTGCTGTTATATACACTGTTAGGATATTTTTTTTCCAAATTGATAGTGGAGAATATTTCAGAGCCATTTATATGGGGGATAACTTTATACCTTGAATGTGTTCTTACCATTAGGATTCCCATGTCAGCTTCTGAAAGACATTTGAAAATGTTTATTTTGTTTGCTTGCAAAATCCTCACCTGCAGGCATGCTCTCTTAGAGATTTTCAGAAACATATTGACAGAACAAAAGCAAAACTTGTTCTTTCCAAACTCCAGTACTCAGCTGCAAGTAGTGGTTATATTTCCTTTAGAAAAAGCTAAAGGATCTTGATGATCTCAATGGGCAAAATCAATACAATAAAATTTAGAGGTTTTTTTATTCCTGCAGCTGTTCAATCTTAAACCAATATTGTTTTCTTTTGCTCTGTAATTTTACAAATTGTTATGAACCATCCAGATTTTATATTTAAACAATATGACATAAGATTTCTCAATTATTTCCACACCCTGAAGCATTAACAGCTGAAAAGAAATAGGGCCCTGACAAGTTTCTGTTGAAATCCCCATCTCACATTTCCACTGCTTACTTCATTGTGTTTGAACTCTGTCTGTAAATTTTCACTCGTGGGCTCCTTTGGACAAGGGACCTGCTTGACCTCTGGGTGGCTCAGCTCTGATATCCAGCTGTGACCCCCACTTCTTTTCCTTTTATTCTTTCCATCTCCTGAGCAGCTCTGCACATTATTATGCTATTCTGGATAGGTTCTTAATACCATCCCTATTGATTTCCAGGAGATAAATGTCAGGCACTGTCCATATGTCACGGTGATCTAGCACTGGTCAGCCCAAGTGAACAACAGAGGTGAACAGCAGTGTGACAGCACCACATCATTTCTGGCACCTGCTCTTTCCCCAGAAGAGCCAACAATTATCAAAGTCGACATGAATAACTTAAAGAGAGTTCAAATAGGTGTTGGTGGATGGAAAGCTGCTGAGGAGTCATGGGTAGGTGGTACTGTGCTTTGCTGTGGTCTGCTGGCACTGGTCCAGCTGATAAAAGGTAATTTATTCCTTGCAAATCAGCCCAAAAGGTACTTGAGGCATCAATCTTTCTTTATGCAGCTCATTGTAGACGAATGTTAACAACACAAATATTGAGAGTTCTTTCCCCACTGGTGCAAATGGGCTGCTTTGCAGGTGCTGATTTAGAGCAGCAGTGACTGCAGCACCTTTGTGAGGTGCAGCAGTTGGTAGAAGCCAAGCATAAATTGCACTGGAATATCTGCTCTGTGCTGCAGAAACTGCTTGTTGGTTCTAGAAATTTCAATCCACTCAGCACTTTGTTTATGCCATTAGACAGGCTCAAGTTACCAGGTCTTGTGGAAAACTACTCCTTAACCTTGTCCTACTGCTTTTTATGTCAATAACAAAGTGAGGAAAATGCATATAGTTTGTGAATTTCAAGACTTTGGAATGTAGGAGGCAAAAAAAATCTCATAAAATGCTGTGGTTTGCACTTTTGGAGGCTGGGGGGAAGCTTGTGCCATATATTCATTATACATGCATTATTTTATTTGGTTATTACAATACAAATATCCAGGGATAAGAGCAAGGGAAAGTCTTTCAGCTGCGTAAAATCCCAATGCTTTGTTTGATAAGAGCAAGGCATCAGCATTACCAGATGAATTTTTAACAGCAAAATATAATTTTTGGAAATGTTAGTTGAAAGAAAGGATTGTAATATTAAACTTGGGTTAGTTTGTATCTTTTTATCTTGTCAAGAAGAAGGAAGAAAATTCTCTGTTTCCCTATTACGCCCTGTAAAAATACATAATTTAAAAGGTTACTAATATATTTTATTTTGCTTAACATAAACACTTCTTTTCTTCTGAAACTGTTTTGCAGAATATAGACTTACTGAGAGAACCTCTATTTTGGTTTTTGCAGCTCAGATCTATTCTTGGTTTTCTTTTGCAATTGTTTTAAGAAAAAGTAGAACTGATGCTATTAAAGATCTCATTGCTTACCTTGGTTTTTATGATCTGGAAAGTTTCCTCAAAATTAAATATTCTGGAGTAAACAAGGGTCAGGTAGCATGAATTAAGACCAAATTTAAGCCAGCAAAAATATACCAGCTGGGTACTGGGGGACAGGGAGGGGGCATGAAAAGGAAAGAAGAGTAGGAAAGAGAAAATTGAGAATTGAGTTATGGTTCATGTATACCTATCAAGTTTGTTGAAGGGCAGAGCTGAGATGACGGAAGAAAAATTGTACTCTACTCTAAAAAATTGTATTAATAATTAAATGATAAAATATTTAAACAAAAAGGAAGTGCTTGTGTTCAGACAGTGCATCACTTTGTCAGTGGTTCCCAATATGATTATTCCAGGATACATTCTTTTAACCTAAGCTTTAATCCTGAGAGAAAAGGAGAGAAGGAATGTGAAGAGCCAGAAAAAGAGGAAAACTTGGAGAAGCAAGTGAGGATTCCACCTTCATGACAGCAGAAGATTGGACATTGCCTTCCTCTTTGGCAATAACTTTCTGCGCTCCAGGCTCCCCATTCATTGGCTGGTTTGCTTTACCACCTCCCTCCCTAAAGCACTGGCAGTCCCTGGACAGTTTTCAGCAAACTTTAAGACTAAGACCAGGCCATTCATATGAATATTTTTCTGATTAACCAAACTCTGTACAATGGCAAGCTGTTCCTATTCTCCAAACCCACCCATCATTTTTGTCATATGCTACACAAACAGTTTGTTCTTTCCCAGTGCCTCAGCAGCAGCTCACAGGACTGTAAGCACACAAATTTTAGTATTACATGCAAAATCAATCCCTGGCTGTTGCATTTGTAGCTCTAAACAGGAATAATGCATTTACAGTTAATATTCATTTATTATTGTGGGACTAGCAGTTACAAAGACAGGCTGTTTCTTCAGCACTGCCATTTCTGAGCCACCTAATGAGAATGCGTTGCCATGGTAATCAATGCATATGTTGTCGGGTTTTTTTTAAAGTAATTAAACTTTCTAAGTCAATTTGCCCTTACTTGTCAGGTTAGGAAATGGAAAGTTGCTTATTGTTTTCTGCTGGAACACTGAGGTGACTTGGAGGGCCAGAAGGGGTAGAGCTGCCTGAGTGGATATCAGCTAAGCAAGGCCTTTGTTAATGAATTATTCTTTATCTGATATGTGGCGGGTGTGGGAAGTCTCGATGAAAACTTGTGAATAATTCTATTCCAGCTGGATTGGTAGGGTGTTGCTAAAGGGAGACATGAGGTTAAATACTAAGACTCTGCTTTGTGATCAGGTGAGTGTACAGGAGACCAAGATGCTCAAATGCCATCGAGACAAAATGTGTGTGAGTATAGTATGAAAAACAACATCTTTGCCAGGCTGGTAGTGGAATGAGACAGACATCCCTGATTCAAGCTCTGCTTGCTGCTGTCAGATTTATTTACCAGCTTTCATATGCTGTGCAACATGGAGTTTATTTCCAAGGCACAGAATGCCCTAAGAACATAATGGAGGGAGGGGACCAAGCCTGCTCAATTCCTGCGAAACAGAGATCTTTAAAGTGCCCTGTTCCCTGTTCTGGAGCTTGATGCACAAACATTGCTGGCTGTTCAGGGCATTCGCTGCTCAGAGCCAGCTTTGGGGATACCCAGAACATATGGGCCAGACACAGAGCAGGATGGAAGAGTGAGGCCCATTTCATGCCTCCTTTGAGGCTTGAATTTCCTGAAGTCACTGTGCCTTTCCCAATGCCTGTCAAACATCATCTTAAAAACTACAGCTGTAAGCCATAAGATCCTAGAAAGTTTATTTTAGCTACACTCTGCTTGTGCCCTTTAGCTCAAAGGAGAATGAGTCTCCAGCAGAAAATGGAGGAAAGAGCCCCTTAAGTGTTTTAATTTTGAACTGTGAAAAGGTTCTGCTTAAGCATCAGAGACAGAAGGAACAACCCAAAAAGCTGCAGACACTTTAAAGCATTTGGTTTTATTGATCATACTATTTGCTGTTCCATTGAAATGATATGAAACAAGTTATTAAGAGATCTTTGTAGAATATTTGATATCTTCTGTAGGACAACAGAAGATCCAAGCAAATAATGGGGTTTTTTTATGTTTGGTGGCTAAAACTGGAAACAAATTTTCTTTCAGCTTTGTCCGAATGCAACACTTTAGCCTTTCATACCAAACTAAAATTTGAGATAAGTAATCTTGGTTTAGAAGGAATTTTGTTATTGATGTGATTTCTTAACATAACACTGAACTCAGTTATTAAAAATTACAAAACATGCTTATTTTCCCTTACAGCACAATTTTTTTCCTTTTACCTAAAGAACATCTCTAACTTCTCCAAATATGTCTGAAGCTTTATTTGTATGTCCTCAACCTATGCCAGCTGTTTCCTGCTCTCCTCTTCAAGTTCATAGCTACATGACAGGGCTCTTTGCAGTATTTATTGTTTTTGGACCGGCCTCTGCCCTGAGGAGCTCTCTGGATGTCTCACTTGAAACCCCTACAGACTGTGACAGCATAATCAGGTCACTCTGCTGGGTGCAGGTGCCTTTTTAACTTACTCTGCTGAATATGAAGCATTTTCACAATGACATTCCCCTTAACAAATCAGAGCTCACAGATTGTCTTCACAGCACAAGTTTGCAGAGTGATGGAGCAAGAGAGCAGCTTTGACACCACGTTTTATTTTCTTCTTTCCCTCTAAAGCCTGGTTAGCTGATATGAAAACAAAAGGGCATTTGTCATGTAGGCTTTTTGTTTCCCAAAGTGCAGAAGCTCACCTCTACAGCTCAGTGTTTGGGGATGGGAGAAAACATCTGCAACAGGTTACTCATGTTTGTGCATGGGAGGAGTCTGGCACCATCAAAACTTACTGGTATACCCTCAGCTATTAAAACGTGGAAAGAAATAAGAAAAAAGCAATAATGAGAAGAGTCACAGATATAAGACACAAATAAGAAAGAGTGAAATATAGTGTAATTTGACAGCAATGAGGGAAAACACTGAGAAATCTATCACATGTGTGCTCCTGGTGTTAAGAAGGCAGAGAGAGCTGTTAGGGAGGCACAGAGCATGAACTCACAGTACCTTTATGCAAAGACTATAATAATGAATTCCAGTCTTGCCTGGGAGCAATTCTTGAGATAAGTACAAAGGTGAGTTTGGAGTATTGATTTTTTTAAATAGACGATAAATTGGAGTGAGTTGTAAAAAGTGAGTGCTGCCTGGAACAGTTCACATTAAATCAGTGCACAAGCAAAGAGGTGCAGGCTCAAAGGAGAGTGTATCAAGATTGAATTTTGGATCTTGGAATCATTGCAGAGTAGGGTCATTCCTTCTTCCATTCTCTTCCCTTTCCCCTGCCTCCTTTGTTGCAGTAACCCCTGTAGATAGATCTCCAATTAATAAAACTTACCTTTATGTGTGCATTATCATAATACAAAGGCTCAAGGGGAGCACAATCCCTTCATGCCTGAGCAAATTTAAAACTCATGATTCTCCTGGGATGCTTGCTGAGAAAGAGAGAAAGGGAATAAAAGGCATTCTAACATTTCTGCTGAATGATTGCTACTCCTTGCAAAGTACTATGAAGCTTGTTAGATTCTGAACATTTATGGGAACCTTATTGCTATTAGATCCTTTGAAACTACTATAATTAAAAAATTCTGGTCCTTTTTACATGGAAGGTCTGCACTGTGTGTTAAATCATTTTCTTGGGAGAGCTTGGGAGAAATTAGAACTGTGATTTGTACAAAAAGAGCAAATGACCAGAAATATTTAAATTGCCAACAACTTTTAATGCAAAATACTGTGAATGCCAGGTTTGAATGCACATGTACATTCACCCATGTTTCACCTTTGGGACACAACTATGTATGCTAATGATTATTTTTACTAAAAATTCTGTGTTTTTAATTTTTTGGTCTGTTGTGTGACTAGAGGAGTCAGGCCTATCATAGCTTGTGCTGTACAGGGCATTTATAGAAAGCCAGACACCCCGAAAGGCTTAAAATCTATCAGATCTGTAATGACAGACTCAGTTAAAGAGACAGGGTGAGGGAAAAGTCAATAGCCCAGTAATGCAATTATGGCTGAGTTATAATTAGTGACCAAAACACTCCAGCTTCCCAGCCACTGCCAAGTAGTCTTCAGCAAGCCAAAAAGCAGAACTGGAACCCAAGACTTGAACAGCTTGGTGGTGTTGGAGGATTTGTACAAGTGCTCACACCACACATAAACATTCAATGCCAATGGCTGCCCATTAAGCAGATTTAATAATATGCTGAATTCTGACTTTCATCAATAACCACCTTGGAGTGCCAAAGGGACAAATGAGGGGGTGAGTACACTAAACAAAGAGATTGTTTACAATTTGGGCTATCTATAGAGTATAGCAACTTCCAGCTTTCATTTCTCCAAGAGTGAGCACAGCCAAGGAATACTTAGGGCCCAGGAGGAGCCTAAAGGAGCATGAGTTGCCTGTTCATGATGCTAGATATCTAACTGCAAGGTTAGAGATCCTCCTTTGCCAGAAGAGGAACCTGGAACCTCACTAAGTACCTACTTGACTAAGCCAGGCTCCCAACAGGTAGCAAAGACTTTTCACTTTGATCTAAAACCTTGCACACAAGCAAGGCATTCGTTCTTTCTTTGTAATCCCATGTTGAGTGAGAAGCCAGCCACAGATTTATGGTCCAATTTTTATTTTCTTCTGTGTTTCATCCAGTTTTCTATGAATTTATTTATCAAAGTCCCAGGGAAGAGTGTGGGAATATTTCTTCTTGGTTTTATAACCTGAAGTTCATGAAAGATTTTTGTCCCAATGGTTTTGAAAAAAGTCCTTATACAAGCTCTTGCTTCCCAATTCCAAACCATTCCTAGAAAGGCAAGGTCATTACTTGGTGAATTCCTGTACATATTTACTTTATCAATGCCAGATAAATTCCCATAAGAACAAGTTTCATTAAACTGCCAATCTTGCTAAGTCATGTAGTTAGCAGCTAGTAAATAAATAAAATGAACTCAGACTTACTTGTTATTTGTTCTCAGTCTTTCACCCAATCACCCAATAGTAATTCCATAATTGAATTAAAGTACTTAACCATTCTAATGCAAATTGTCTGGCTTACAGTTCTTCAATGAGTAAATTATTGCAGGCACCCATGATATCAACATTACTCACAGTTAATTTCTTTTTATAATAATAAGCTAATTTTTATTTATTCCAGAACTGGATGTCTTTTTATTTGTGAAAATTGAAAATTTGGATGGCTTCATAAAACAAAACTCTCAGTTTGTTTCCTCTTCTTTTTAAAATATTATTTAATGTTCTATCAGACTAGGAGGAGAATCCAGGAAGGATATGGATCATAGCAGCAGGCCAGCTTCCACTGCAGTTTTGATACAGTGCAAACAAATGAATTGTAGACAACAAAAACATTGCTAAATATCTGAGAAGGAATGTAAGAATATTTATGAGAGCATACACAGTTAAGAACTCCTTTTTAATGGTTAAAAAGAATAGATAGATTTGCCTACAAAAAGGAATTATCCTCACTAAAAAAGCATTTTAATTAGAAACATTACTTATGATTTAACAGAATATTTTAGTAAAATGTACTACTTTAAAAATATGCTTATTTTGCTCATAAAATACGAACCAGGAATTTACTAGAGAAACTGCACAGAGATAATTCTGTAACTGCAGCTGACAAGTCAACAACTGCAAGATGCAAACTCTGTGCCACGAATCGAAATGGTCAGCAAGGCAGAAGGTAACTTCAAAGGTAACTGGCAGCTATTTCTCCAGTTAGAACAGGGTAATTGGACAAGCTACAACTATTGGGGATTTTGATCTGAAAAGGTGAAAATGCCTCTTCTCCTAATTGATGTCTGATTAACCTCAATTAGCATTTGGTAAACAGGTGCGTTTAGCAATACAAAAGGAAGGCCATTGAATAGTGGTTATACTGCTCTGTGTTTTTCAAGTCTGTTAAGAGCTTAGAGAAGCCTTCTGAAATTACGAGGAAGGGAAATTATTTTTGTTCTGTTCTTGTTGTATGTGAGTGCTCTTGAATTTGTTTCACAGAAGTAAAATATTGTAATATGAAGTACTTCGAGGAATAAAAGAGAAAATAGTTTCTGACTGCTTTTGAAGCAACTCTTGTCAGCTGTGCAGAGGACTGAATAATCCTTCTACTACAAGGGAAGTTGTACTGGTAAGTTCATAAGGGTTAAGAGCACTTTGTTTTGCCTAATAATTTTTTTGCCTGGTCTTTTATTTTGTTTGTTTTACTTTTTATTTGTTAGCTTTTGCAATTCATTGTTTTAGGACCTAATTCTGAACCAAATATTAAACAGATGTCTTCTGTCTATAGATACATGAAGGGAGGAAAAAAACTTATTCATTCCCCAAGGATCACTCAGCCTTATGATAAAACAAGTCTAATTTGATAAAAGGCTAAGGATTATTTTATGTGATGATAGCAAAGTACATATGCCCTTACTGCTTTGTTTGAATCAAAGTAATAGGTAACTTCTGATGTGGATCCAAAGCCTCAAGTCAAAGCTAAGATACCAGGATGGGAGGTAGGTGGTATTTATGTGCTGCAGTGAACTTTAAAACTTGTGCCTGGTGCTGGGGTAGTTTTTGATGTGTGAGTGCTGTATGTGATCCTTGTCATGTGGAGCCTTTCAGGAAAAACAGTGAGGAGCTTTGTAGCTCCCAGGATCTGTTGTCTGTGCAGTCTCTTTTCACTGCCTCAGAGCTTTCAGATGAGTTCACCTGCAGGTCAGTGTAACTCAGATTCAGATGGGAATTCCTGAAAGAATTAAAAAGCAATTGCCTTCATAACTTCTGAAGTAATAATCAGTTGAGTTTCATTGTTAGGAGACAACAGCTTAACATTCTCCTTCCTCTGTACTCTTACAGTTAAATGATATCACTTTCTGCTCAATGGGCTGGACAAAAGCATTTGAGGCTCCAGAGCATGAATTTGTCCCTCTGTCTGCTGGAGGTAGACCACTGGTGGGAGATCACTTGGTGGTTTTTTTGCTCTCTTACTGGGATGACTCAGAATCTTCTTAGCTTGCTCCTGTCCTTTTTTGGGTGTCTGAATTCATAACAGACTCTTCCCTAACAAATCTCTGTCATTTGATTGCTCAATTATCCTTGTCTGTACAAAGTCCACATTGACTAATCCAATAGAAGCTTGGAATGGGATTGTGAATGCCATTATTATCTGCATTTGTAATACCTTTACTTTTAAACTTTCAGTTAAAATATGTTAGTTTATGGTTTTTTGGTTTGTGTTTTTTTGACAGTGGCAAATAAATGCAGGGTACAATGGGAGCTCAGAGCACAAAGTGGTTTACATGTAAGAGTTTTACCCAAGGTTAGAAATCAGAGTTATCATGAAAGGCAGTTAATTGGATTGCAAGGCTTGCTTCCTGTTTAAAGAATATCAGATGTGCAAATTGCCCCATTGTTATGCTTGCCACATACTGACAATTAAAGCTTTTACCTGAAAGCACCAGACAATTGTACAGATGTGAAACGGGGTGAGGGAAAAATCATTCTTTTTGCAGTATACTGGGGAGAAAATGATGGCTGGTACCTGATTAGGGTAACAAATGTACAGGAACTGTAAAACTCAGCTTTTAGTTTGCCTGGCTGTTGTAAATGAATGGTTTAATTTGAAAACGTTGTTACAAATCTGGCTGGACTCTAACTCCCACTAACCTTTGTCTCCTTGAGTCTCTGCTAATGAGGTGCTATTTATCAAACTCTATCATGAGCTATACTTTCCATAAAATGGTTCTGCTGGCAATATGATCTTTTGATTCTAAGACTGTTGCCTTTGTAATCTCTAATCATTAGAATTATCCTCTTTCACTTTGCAGTTAAAATATAATTTCTGTCTTGACAATGGATTTGTGTTGGCTCAACCCTGAATGCCCTAACCAACAGTTCCTGGAGTCTATGCTATTTTTAATCCTATATGAGACTAAAACATCTCAAGTATATTACATTCTTATGATCTGTCTAAGCTGGGAATTTTCTGAAGGTGGTGGTGCTGTGACCTTACTTGAAAGTGCCATATTGTGGTAGTGTAATTGTGTTCTCCACTGTGGAGTGAAATTATGGGAAGTGGGTGTTAAGCCACTCTCAGAAACATGGGATATTCGCTGTTAAACATCTTTTATTTCAGCAGATCTGTAACAGTGGAGATCAGTGTGGTGTTCATTAATTACCAGTGCTTCTCTTTTTAATGTACAGTAAAAAGTTGGTTTTTAACCATTAGGGGAATGAAATTCTGAGCCAGCCTTTTTCTACCTACAGTGGAGCAAGCAAGTACTTGTAATTTGCGCTAATAAATGAGATTTTTATGATGTGCTCACAGCAGGAGCCTAGGCTTAGGCTGGATGCAGGACCTACATCCCACAGCTGTTCCATTCCTGTTGTTTATCCCCATTCTGCCTCCAGTGTAGGCAAAGCAGAGAAGTGGTGTGAGCACTGAAACCCAGGCAGATGTTACTGCAGGGGTGAGTTAGAACCTGCCCTGCCCTGCCCATGCTTCCCCCTCAGGCTCATGAGAGCTTAGCCAGGTGCCACAAGCTTGGAGTGTCCCAGCTGCTGTTTTCCTGCACAGGAGAGGGGAAATAGTCTGTGAGTTTTCCTGGTGTTGCATGTGATTGCCCTGTTAGATCATGGTGTGCGTTTTGGTGTCTTTTGTGCTTTGTCATGAAATGGTGGAGATCAGGGAAAGCATCAGTATTTTGTAGAAAGAAAAGAAATACAACAACAAAAATAAAAAATCAGGTTTCTTATCACACATGACCATTGACCATGAGTTTTGTCTCTGCAGCTGAGCTGGACTGATAAGGAAGGGAAGGGGTTAAGCAAACTGTGGTTGGAGTTACTGCCCTTTCTGCACTGTGTCTGTAGGCAAAGGTCTCTCTTCAAGAGAGAATGGGCTTGAAACTCTGAGAAATGAGTGTTTGCTGCAAGTGTTGGTATCCCTTTACTAATTCTCTTCATCCTTTACTTTCCTAGGTAGGAAAAGATAGGCAGTGATAGGTGGACTGCTAATGGTCATATCATGCACTGTTTGTGACTGTGACTTACTGTAATTGGGAATAATGATAACATAATAATGATAATGGTCTGTACTGCAGCTCTGTCTCCAGGCAGTGGAGGTAGGATGGAATTCTTTGTCAGGTAATGAAAAGAAAAAGCATTGCTTGAGACCTGCAAAAGGAATGATAAAGTGTCTAGGAAAGCAGTTGTAAAAACCTCCTGAAAAAATCTGATACAATCTGTTTTTAAGATCTGCCAAATATGTTTTGGGGAACAGTAAAAACTGTTGTATTTAACCAAGCATTAGCATGATCTGTGAAAACAGATGCTCTCCCTCAAGGACAATGACAAAGCATTAATTACAGGTAGAGATTATTTGAAACAAAGACTGGAAACCTTCTGCTACCAGAGCCTTTTTTTGGTAGAGCTGATTTATTGTAGCTAACTGTGGAATTTAAGTCCTAATGAAGATGAACCTTGAAACCAGGCAGGCAAATGTATTCTTCTATGGTCTAACATGATACATTGAATTTACATCGTGTTGGAAATTAGGCTTGCTATGAATTGCAGTTGTAATGAGCAGTTTGCCCCGTGATTTCAGTGAAAGCACCTGATGGTGATAACTGCCTTACAAATGCCAAGGACTCTTACTCTTCTTTAAAGCAAATGACTTCCTGGACCACATCAGTCGCAGCACACTGGAGGTGCAGCAGGCCTAAATGAAAATGAATAAATTCAGGTGGGTAATTAAATGTTGTNGTAACTGTAAGGCAGGAGATTTGCCTTAAGGAAGACAGAATGTGGTGGGGTTTATTGGGTCAAAAAGGGCAGTTGATAGAGGCAGAGAATATCACACCCATGAAAGTGTCAGTGGGCAGTGTGTGCATATAAATGTGCACTGGAAGCTGCCACCTAAAGAAAGTTCCAGAAGAATAACTACAACTTTGGTGACCAAGGCGAGCTAGGAAAATGTAGCAAGAATATGAAAGCTTTTCATTACTTTAATTACTGCATAGTCCCTCAATCTTTCTGTTGTTCTGATTTAATTCTGAAATAAAATCTTGCAGTGTAATTCTTTCATGGAATCTACTTGTTTTGATGGTTGTGAAGACAATAATATTCCCAAGAATTTTTCAGTTATAAAGCCATCACCTTTCCCGGGGAAAGCTGAGGTGCTGTAGGGATGGGGTGTGTGAAGTTAACATCAGTAATCTGTTTATTGCACTGTAAACAGGAGTGAGTGAGTGTGCTACATGTGTAACTAACAGCAAAGTGGGAAAAGCTTAAATACAGGCATTGATCATGCATCTGGAACTATTGGCAAACTTGATTGCAAGGGGACAAGGGTCATGCATCGATAAGATTGTAATGAAGATTTATTGTGAAGAAACTGGGAAACTAGCAATCCATTCTTAAACAGAGTAGGCAATTCGGGTGTGAAGGAAAGAGAATTAAATGCTGCTTAAAAGTTCTTGCATTTTCCTGTGTTCTGAGACTCAAGACAGTTTAGGATATCATATGCAGTCCCTCTGGCTTTGGGGGATGTTTATACAGCAGCTTTCTGGCTCATACTTGGAATAACTGTAAGGGTACTTAAAATTCTTCCAACACAAGTGCTCTGACTCCTCAAGGCCTCTGTGGTCCAGGTTACACTGCAAGAAGCACATCAATTGCATCACCTGCAGAGCTAAAACTGAGCTGTGGAGACCCTGCTAAGTCTCTGGGAATAGCAGTGACCTCCATACAGAGGAAGTGGCTGCTTGTCTTTCAACAGCAGACATCTGGCTGTAGATCAGGCTGATCTGTTTTCTCAGAGGGAATTCCTTGGACTTGTAACTAAACAAAAATTTTCTCCTGAAAAGACAAAGCTGCTATTCTCCAAAGCAAATCAGCAGCTCTTTCAGAAGATGTGGCCTGAGCCTTCTTCATCTATTGGTTGATTTCCAAGCACGTGAAAATGAATTAATGTTGTTTCATCTCCCAGTGGGTTTTTCACAGGAGTCTGAGATTAGTTCAGTGCTAGAGTAGATGCCTGGTCTCTGCTTCTAAGACCATGTGTGCTCTTACTGTATCAGAACTTAGTCCTCATTTGATTTTAGAAGGAAGGGCACCAGTGGAGTCACTGCTGCCTCTTTTAATATCTCTGGGTGAGATTGTGCTGAACTTGCTTGCTGGCTAAAACCTCGGGAGTAATTTTAGATATAATTTTTAATTTACAGCAATACAGCTTGCAAATGCACAGAAATGTGTCTCTGGGCTGCAATTGTGCATGTGTGTTTTATACTACTCTCACTCTTTCCAACTGCTCCTGTGCAATTGTGTAATGACTGCACCAAGTCACAGATCTAATTGAGACAGGCTGGAATCTCTTTTTGCCAAGAACTGTTACACGATGGCAGGGTCCCAAGGGGGATTTTAGAACTCACTTCAACAGGTTAAGACAAGAAGACTGAGGTAGGCAGGAAAAGAGAAATTGAAGATGACAGTTGTCAGAAAGAATAGTTTGTGTGCCTGTGCATCTTCATTGATGTACTGTCGTGTATTCCCCAAATAAAAGCTGACATTGAAACAATGGATTGATCATTCCTAGAGAAAAACAGTAGTTCTTTCTTGATTAGATGCCAAGCAAATGCTATCCTTTTTCAAAAGTTTTTTGATTAGTATTTCCACTTTGGAAAATAAGATTGTGGTATCAGGCTTGGCTATCATCCTTAGTTTCTCCTATGGAGAAAGTTGGAGATTATCTACCTCTGAAATATCCTCAGCCCTGGGAGAATAGCATTCATTTCATCCTTTCACTGATTTTCTTTGCTGGTTCCTGGATAAATAGAAACATTCAAGTTGTAAATATGTTACTGCTGATGAAACTGATTTTTAGTTTGTTTTCGGTTTTTTTCAGTCGACATTTCTGGGAATATTGTAACAGTCTCAGCTGACTTTCAGCCAACTACAAACATTACTCGAGCTGTTCCAGCAAGTTATTCCTGATTTTAGGACTGCCAGTTATGTTTTGTGAGATGTGCAATTTGTATGGAAGCAAGATAGAAAGGCTTTAGATGAGAGCAGCCAAAAGTTAAAACATAAGCTTTTCATAAGTAAACAAGAATAGTTATTCCTGAAATGTCTTGTTTCAGGGAGCTGCAGTCCCTGTGGAATGAGGAGCTGTCCAGCTGCTGCTCAAAAGATGGATTTACTCCCATCTCTGGCATTTCCAATGGAAATGGAGGCAGATGGTGCAATGGCATCTCTGGACCATATGTTCTTGGTGTGCTCTGTTGGTTCCTCTTTTGTCTGTGTTTGTAAGTCTGCCCTGGTTTCTCCACCTGCTCATTTGTGAAAGATGAATGGGCTCTTTTGCTGAGCCTTGTCTGTTGTATTTCACTTTATTTCCCTTGACCACACTTTTAAATGTCACTTTCTTGGAACTGCCAAGCAGTGACTTTTTGAGCATTTGATTCAAAAAGACCCAACCAAAGCACATAAGGCATTAAGGGTGCAGATGTCCAAGAAGTTGCAGAGTAGTCCTTTCAGATTGCTGATTTGTACATCTTTTCCCTGATGCTGGTTTAATTTCAGTGACTTTGCTCTAAGTGTTCCCAGTCTGGTATTTGTTAATGCTTCAAGTCTAACTGCTGATAGATTGAAAAGGATTGATTTTAATTGTTTTGGGTGACATTTTGCTTAGCTGCTGTAAGTTGAGCCTGCCCAACTTAGGCATCGTTAAGAAAAATCATATGTTCCATAAATATTTTTATTAAAGCTGTACTCCCCATCTGGAAGACAGAATTATCATTCTAAGATAACTGACAGGCATAGAGCTAAATCAACATTACACTGTCAGGATGCAGAGACAAATTTAATCAAAAGAGGCTGTCACTACCAAAACACTCCCGTTCTATAACAAAAAGTAATGTGTATTCCTAATAGTGTTGAGTGAGCTCTTAGCCAAGTAATTTCTTTTAAAATTCTGATTAGGGCACATTGTTGCTGCTAAAGATGCCCTGTTTTATTCTGTAGCTGACAAGCAATAGAGAAGGGAACTGTCAGTGCAAAGGAAGCAGGCTGCTGAGGTGCAGCAGCAAGTTTTTGGTGGCCTCTAAGATTCCCTAATGCCCCCTCCTCTCAGTCAGGTGATACCAATAAACTGCAATCCTTGCACAAGGCAAGTTCTTGCTCATCATGCCATTGATTTGAGCAGAAAAGTGAGAATGGGCTGAGCAAGTTGTGTAAAAGCTCAGCTGTGCCCAGTGGCTTCTCCCCAGCGCTGGTAGCCCCAGCTGCTCTGGTACTGCCCTTGCTGCAGTGCAGAACCTGCAGGAATTGAGCTCTGAGCTCTTTGTTAGGGCTTGGCTGCTGCTCTGTGACAGGGTTAAACACCTTCACCAGCTCTTTTAGTCACTCTGACCACAATTAGGTTTGGACCTGGGCATTACTGGGATCTCCTCCTTCTCCAGCATGACCTGCATTTGATCAGGTACTTGTGTCTGTCTTGAAAACCTGTCTTGTGACTTTACTCTGTGTCCTCCTAGAGCCATAAAAAGGGCATTAGCAAACCTTCCCAAATGCAGAGCTGGCTGCTACAAATGTGCTTCCTGCCTCTGCCAAGCTGCAGGAAACCAGAGGGATGAACCAGTGAAGGGAAACTGAGTACAGCAAGTATTTGTCTGGCCACAAATCTCCTTTTCCCTTCAGTTTACTTAGGTGTGTGACAGATGTTTACCCATAAAGATTGATGAGGAGGCTTATTTAGAAAGATTTGCTCTGGCATTTGAACCATATTCATAATTGGGAGCATTTTGGAGGATAAGTTGATGAATAGGCCCATTTGTTTAGCCAGGTAGGCTGAAAAGTAGTTTTAAGGTGCAGAAGATTTCTCTAAGAGGAGTTACAAATATAAGGAAGAGCTATTTGAGCTAAAGAATGGTGTTGATAAGAAAACACTAAATCACGTGAAAACTGGCTCTGGATAAATTTGGACTGGAATTTGAAGATTTATTATTATATCATGGTTTAAATGGACTATTTCAGCTTGGCTGGTGTTTTTTGACAAAACTGAATTTTAGAGAAAGTTGGCTGAAATCAGTCTGAGACAGGAAAGTTCATGTGACACCAAAGAACAGGCTGCTATTCTTTGAAGCAAGTCCTACAAAACTTTCAAGACTGTCTCCAGACTCAGTGGGAGATGCTGTTAAAGACAGAATTCTAAAGTAATACATAAATCAACAGTGATCTTTCCAGTATCCCTATGATTTAGTAAATTATATCTGTGTTGAGACAAACACTGCTTCCTCTGTAGTTCTGTGATCTTTGATACGTTTCTATTTAAATGTATTCTACTGGATAAAAACTGTATCTTTTCAAAATTACAAGCTACAACCTGATGTTTGCTGAACTTGTTTCCCAATGAAGTTTGGAAGGCACTGTTTTGTAAATTTTAACTTTTCATACTGGCAAAATTAAAGTGCAATCACATTTTTCCAAATTCCCATTGTAAGTTAAAATGAACTTTCTACTAATTACAGAGCTCTTACTAGAGATTTTTATGGTAAATCAACCCTTTTCTCTGAATAGAAATGTCAGTTTTACATGTTTTCCATTTGGAGGTGTGGAGATGGAAAATGTCAAGAAATGACCAGTTGGGTTTTCTTACTATCCTGTGAATGAAAACCAATGGAGAAAATTAATCTGCTTTTATCAGCCCTGACATACAGTGTGCAAGGTTGGAGCAAATATTTTTCAAATGAAAACTCTTCCCTGAGATTTGATTTTTTTTTTTTCTAATCTTCATCCATCACCCCAAAAGATGAGGAACAAATAAAGGCTGAGATATGAATAGCAGAATAATGTCAGGAGGATGTACTTGCACAGCAGTCCAAGGGAGGATTTAATACATTCTGTGTAGATGATGATATACGTTGATTAATCCATATCACTTCACTCACAGATGTGCAGAAATTCCATCAGATACTTTATTGCCTACAGAGGGAGTTGCAGTTAAAGTTCACCTGTCGTCTGCTCGAAATTTATTTAAAGAGGGAAAACAACAACGCTTCCCTGAAGAGCTGCAAAAGTTGAGGCTGGTTCCACATTCCCTTCCACTACAGGGAGCAGTCAGTCCCCTACCAATCGTGAGCATCCTTTAAGCACAGTGACATTGGCTGTTGGCTGTTTTCTTAAGGAATTCTGTTTTCCAAGATACAAGGTACAGGATGGGCTGTGGGAATAAGTGTCACGTTTGCTGCAAGAGAGATTTCCTGCAGAGCAGCAGCTGGGCTAAGGGGCAACTGCAGCTGCTGGGGGGGAGAGGAGTGAGCACAAGGCAGGGAAGTTTGCAAGAGGAAGGAGAATGGAAGTGCACAAAAAGCATGAGGCAGTTCTGTGGTTAGGCACAGACCTGCTGGATCATGTGTTGCGCTGATGGATGAAGCAACACAAGTTGTGCACAGTCATAAAACCAAAAGAAAGTGCTCAGTTTGAAAAGATGCCATGGCTTCAAAGCCATCTGGGCTCACTTAGTGAAAAATTCAATTTAGTGAAGAAAACAAACCTAATAAGGTTAGTTTTGAAGAGGGTGGCGCTAGTCTAGAATGAAATACATTTTAAGACCTTCTCATTCTACAGAAAATAATTTTCACTGCTTTGCCATAAATTCAAGGATTCAACCTCTGGTAACCCATTCTATTTCTCTTGAAAAAAAAAAAAAAAGGCCAAGTTT
>VWYI01022245.1:699151-785236 GCA_013399455.1 Anthoscopus minutus | reverse complement strand
TCTTCCATTTGACTAGACAAATAAAAGCCAAAATAACACAGGACATTTATCTCCTGGAGCAGCCACTGTCATTTTCTGTTCTGCCTTCTGATCTCTGGACATACATTTCTTGCCTAGTGAGAATTCAGACTGGGTCCTCTTAGACTTTACAAGGAACTGTGGTGCTGAAAATTGCAATTTTTTTTGCTTCCCATTCAGTCATCAATACTCATTACATTAATATTACTTATATGTTTATTACCTTCTTCACTTCCCTCACTTCTGTAAGAAAAGATACTTTTATGAGAGTCATGAAGGTGAATGTCTGAACTGGCAGTTTCCTTTAATAAGCTCTTTTAAGAAGATTTTCTTCTTGTAGTAATGAGAACTCAATAAAGATATTTTATGCAGGATGAGCAATTCTGGCTGATGGTTTCCACTAGGGCAAAATGACCAGCTTGCAAGTTGATGATCCCACTCCAGAAGGAAATAACCATAGATTATTACACTAAAGTAAGAGAGAAACAAAGCTTGGTTCTCTGACAGCTGTGAGTGGATAATCCAGAGAAATTGTTATTTCAGAAGCAATGCAAACATGAGTCTTTCCTTTTTCTCAGTTGATTCTATCCCTGTCCTTTTCTAGCTGGGCTGGAGGTTATTTTTTGGGGTTGGCTTTTTTTCTTTTGATGCTTTGGTTTGGGGGGCGTGGTGTTTTTTCGTATTTCTTTGAGGGGTTGTTAGGGGGTTTTTTGGTGAAATTTTTGTGTTTGGTTGGTTTTTGTGGGGTTTTTTCCCCCTTACCAGGGATTGATTTATTCCTTGCAGGTAGAGAAAACTAACTTTTCTTGTCCATAAATAATTTTCTTGTCATGGAGTGTCTAATGACCTCAAGTGGCCAAGGGCTTCATTTATATTCTGTAAGACTGTCTACCCTAAAGCTTACTTCAGAATTAAAACAATTATCATAAGTGAAAAACTATACAGCAAAGGCAAAATTTCAGGTGAGAAGGAAAAAAAGGCAGTATGAAAAAAACTGTGTAAATAAATGGCTTGTCATAGACATAAATAACAAGAAATTATTCTTCTCTTGCCAGAAGGGCAAGGAATTACTGAAGCTGCAGATATTCATGCTCCTTGTTCTCACACGAGGATTTATGTGAATGTGGGTGTACATATATATGTATGCAACTAAATTTATGGGCTGCCTTCCTGTGGAGATTGGAGGATTAAATGATACTTGCTCCAGCTGAAGCAGTGTTTGGTTGTGAATTGGTCATGCATCCACTTTGTTTAATTTGTTCGGGTTTTTTTCACTTTTTTTCCAACTTCCTCCATCCCCACCTCCATGGTTTCCCTCCTCCTGTGGTACCTTTTTTCTGCAGCCAGCATGGGAGGGCATGGGCTCCTCCTGGCAGGGAGAGTTATTTGGAATCACATGGTTAGAAGCTTCTCTTTCCATTTCTCTTTGCCCTGAATTGCAGCAGCCCTGGTGCTGGGGGTGTGGGAAAGCCATGCACGACACCTTCCTCTGTCCCTGCAGTGGTGAAAGGAGGAGAGCCAATATTTCAATCTCTTCGGCATAAATCCTGAGCTCCACCACTGCTTATTTCAATCTGTATTCTCCTGAACTGATGCCTCCTCTTCCTCTGGGACTGTGGCACCTCATTCATGCAGAGTTATCTCCCCAAGTGCATCCCCTTCCTGCTGTTTTCTGGTGGAGCTGTGATTACTGCAGGGGAACAAGTCACAGAGCCACACGAGGCTGCTGGGAGTCGTGCCCCCAGTGACAGTTCAAGGCATGCACAGAAGTGCATTGCTGTCATCTAGTGATGAACAATGACAGGCTTGCAAATTAATTATATGGATCACAGGCACAGCTCGTGCAGCTGTTACCAGATTTACTGGCCAAATCTGCTGTAAAAGAGCATTAGTGAGCTCTCTGACATATGCCTGGGTGTGGATTGCAGCCAGTTCTGCAAGAAAGAAGCCCACCATCCTTTCCTGTCCTGTGATCCCTCCAGTTGGAAAGGAGCCTACAAGAGTGCCTGGGGGAAAGGAAGGGAGAGAGCTCATTACCCTCATTCCCTGCTTTGGTTTAGCCCAGGCTGAGCTTGCACCTCCTGAACGGGGTCATGGAGACTGCAGAAGACATTGGGAGCTCTTGTGCTGTGTGTGGGAAGGTAAAACACCTGCCTGTCACACAGGGAATGCAGGATTTGGGCTTTTCCTGTTGGAACAGCAACCAGTGCATGCCAGCAGCAATGGCACAGCCTGTTAATAGGCATCTCTGGGAATTTTTTGTGAGTGTGGCAATGCCCAGGTTGTGCCTCCATCTAGATGGTGCATGCTGCTGGTGACCTACTGGGCTCATATCTTGACCTGTAACACAGGAAACCTGCATAAAGCTAGGAGGAGAAATAACCTGTGCTGCCACCCCCATAAGTTAAAGCTTTTGTCCTAATGTTTATTCACAAAAAAAGAACAAAAAAACCAAAACCAAAACAACAACAATAAAAAAGCTTAAGACCAGAAAGTGGAGATTTAGTGGACCTTGAAGCTTTGGGGTCATCTGCCCTCATTGTGTAACTGTTCGACACCCACTCCCTCTTCAACTTTGATGGATGGTTTCGGCCTTAATGAGCATCCAGTGGCCAATGAATTTCTCTGCCTGATTACATGCTGTCAGATGAAGTGCCTGCAGAGTGTAGGTTTTCTCTTTTTTTCCCTGATCTGCCATCTTGCAGCTTTGATTAGTGTTGGCTACCACCACTAGCTATAGGACTGGCATATGGCAGCCCCAGTCTCAAATACAGAGGGGTCTTTTTTGTTCTATCCTGCTTTTGGAAATGCAGTTATGATGCTGTGCATGAGCTCTCAGGCAAAATCCAACCTGTGCTGGATCCTAACTGCATGAAAACACATGGCACCTCCAGATTTATGGCAGTAAAATCCGTGTACTCCAGACATTAACAGTGTAATGCCAGTCACATCCTGGAGCACCAGAAAAGCTTTTCCTTGATTAGTATTCTGATGTCTGCTGGCGTTCTGTTTGACAGGGAGATTATCCTTTTGTGATTGCAGACTTATCACAGCTCTTCTTTGTCTATTAGCACCATTTCCCAAGGTGATGGGAAGAGAACTTTACCATCTTCCATCTTTTGTCCTGGAATTATTGATTATCACTTTCACAGGCACTCTGAGATTTGCTCTGTGAGGAAGGTGACCCTCACAAAGGAAAGTGAGGAGAAATCTGGCAAGATTCTAATGTTGAGCAAGGTCCAGGTTGGTCACTAGCTGCCTTTTGCATTTTTGTTTTTACTGCTTGATATAGCAGAGGAGAAGCTGGCATTTTTCATGGTCCCTCCCATCCTCTGTGTTCATATATCATTGTTTTCACTGAAGTGTGGGTGTTTCTCCTCAATTAGTAGATGCAGAGATCACACTCTGCATGATCAGATCTTTCCACCTAGTCCATGAACCAAAATCTTAGAAATGAGCCCTTCTAACCAAGGCTGAATGCTACTGAGATCTATACCACAGTATTTTATTCCCTTTTACCTATGTCTCAAATGAGGCTGGGAGTCTAGATTGCAATACATTGTTTCTTAAGAATAAATACATTTTATTTTTTGCAAGTTATTTATATCAAGTTTAACACTCTAGATACTGATGTAGGCAATAGCTTTCAGTACATTCTGCTCTGTTGTCCATTGTTCATTTTAAAGGCCTTGTAGTTTCCAGGTTTCTTATTTTTTTTTTCTTTAATGTCATAGCTGACAGTGGCTCTTGATTGAGTAACTTTAACTGCACTCCAGCTTTTGGGACTTGAGATCTACAGCCTGGGAGTGGAGACTAAAGAGGGAATTGATTATACTATAGCTATATAAAAATAAATTTAGAAAAAGATGCAAGCATGAATCTGTCAGAGGAGAAAGTAATAATCTTCTTCCATCTTCTTGTGTGTAATCTTCTGTACTTTATTGAAATGAACAAAATATGCTTTGCTTCAAGGTCTTCTGTTTGATAACTTATCCTCTGTGATCTCTTGTCTAAGCTGTCTTCTCAGTCCCTGTTTTCTTAGTTGTACATCAAATTCTCTTGTTTATTTAACATGAAGACTCCAATGTGTCCCCTTGATCATTCTTAGGTTTTCTCTGCT
The DNA here is from genome assembly GCA_013399455.1 of Anthoscopus minutus. Lineage (NCBI taxonomy): Eukaryota > Metazoa > Chordata > Aves > Passeriformes > Paridae > Anthoscopus > Anthoscopus minutus. The sequence goes on along the minus strand of VWYI01022245.1, from coordinate 781,098 downwards.
GCATTTTAATGGAGACAGGTACCCATCTGCTGCAGGTATCTTCCTGAGATAAAATTATTTGGGGCACTGTAAAAGGAAGGGATGCAATGTCTTGTCCAATCCACTTTCCCTTTTTAGCTTTAATTATTGAGTTTTAGCAGGAATGGGTTGACATTGCTTAAAATAACTGTTGCAATGGTGTCCTTCTGGGGTATGTGAGGAACACAAATATTCAGAGCATACACAGGATGCTGGGGGAAAAAAAGGCACTAATGGTGAAGCAGTGCATGCCTTAAAGAATTCTTACAACAAATCATCAAATACAACTTCAGTCCTGCAGAAAACTCTGATGATCTGAAGCTTTTTTCTGTCACAGAAGAAAATGTCAAGGTGGAAACTTGTGCTGATTTTGAAGTCTTAGTACCCAACCTTTTGAAAACACGATGTGCATCAGGGCTCCCTATGCAAACAAGATTTCTGCATGCTACCAAAAATACCATGTTGTTTGTCTGGCAAGACACAAATGTATTCTTGAACTTTCCCACTTGAAAAATACTATCCAAAAGTATTTAAAAATAGTACATGCTCGGTTTTCTGACAGGAAAACTTATTTCTATTTGTGGTCAGTTTGCTGTTACATAGATTGATAACAGCAGCCCATAGAAGAAGGTTTATTTCAGGATTTCTGTCACTGAGAGACAATACATAAATAAAAGACAAAGCTTATGGTTTGTGTTTACAGACTCTCATCTCTGTGGGAAGGAGAACAGGGCTTCCATATGTTGTTGATTTAGACATGATATCTAGTACTCACTGCTTGGTTGTCTGCAGCTGGTTCTCTCCACTTGAAGTCTGAGTTAGAGCTGTTTGAATTAATAATGAGATTTGAATGTCATGTGATTATTTTTACAGCTTATAAAAACTTTCAAGGATTGGACTGTTTTTCAAGTGATCAAATGAAATAAAGTCTTTGCAATTGTTCAGACCTTCTAAAGCTTTAAAACAGGAGCTATGTAAAATGAACTTTTTTCATTAAATGTAAATGTTACCTTCTCATTTGTAAGTGGACATGAATAAATATTATAAGAGTTAAAATTAAATGTAATTTTGTAAAAAGATAAAAAGGAAACTTCAAAATTAACATTTAAGTCTGACATCTGTATCTGGCTTCAAAGAGAAAAGGTGAGAACAAAAGCAAAAGCTCTGATAAATCTTGAGAAAATTGGACCATCCAAGTGAATAATGGAATCAAAGGACAGATTACTTTATACTTTGAGCTCTAGAAGGGCAGAAAACTTTTCAACTGATACTTGAAAAGAAAGGTTAAAGGAAAAAAGGAAACATGCAGCAGAATTTTAGATTCTTGCCCTGAGACATGATACTAAAGGAAGGGAGTGTGGAAAACGGAGGAGGAGTGGCACAGGATGACATCCAGTGGAGGAGCCCCTCCAAAGCATTTGGGACTGAAGGAATTGGAATGCTTGGCCCTTGGCAGAGCAGGAAGCCCATGTGTGATGTGGTGGCTGTGTTGGGTAGGGGACAGAAGCAAGGCTGGAGTCTGAGGAAGTTTCCCCTCAGCTTTGCTGTCTGCCATGAACCCTGCGCAGCTCCTGCTCGAGTTCAGCCTCCCCAAGGAGACAGGCAGGAAGCAGTGAGGGAGGTGTGATCTAACAGTGAAAATTGATCCTGAAGTGAAGATCTGCTGCCCCAGCACACGAGAGAATGCCTGCAAAGAGCCTGAAACCTTTCATTCTTGTTCTCAGAAGTTTCTTGTATCGATCCCTGCTGGTTAGCAGCAGGTACCTCTGCAGTGCATCAGCTCTGTGGGAAGCCCTGATCAATAGCTCAGAGCAATGGCCTGACAGTTATTTACTCATCAGCTCATTAGGGTGGGAAGAGTAGATTAAACTCCTCATAATTTCACTATTGACTGGCACAGTGCACTATGGTTTTGTTGTTGTTGTTTTTTAAAGTACCCTGTAATGAAGATGCCTGAAGGAGAGAAGTAAAAGCACAGTCTTTGAAAATGAAAGGTGCTTGTAAAAGCAGAGGAGATTTATCCATGGAAGACAAAAATCTTCAGACATGATAAAGAACAAATAGGAGTAAGGAGGGGCTTGGGGCAGCTCAGGCCTGGGTAAAATGAAGTTGTTTATTTGCATTATATTGTGCAAGCCAGAATCCCTCGCTGTGTTCACCCAGCACTATTGACTGAGGGGGGAAGAGATGAATTTATTTTGAGGTCAGTGGTGGTGTGGCACTAGCAGACTTGTACTGACACTTTCCTGGAAGGACTCCAGCAGGTAAAAGGTATTTTAGGAAGCCTTACTCAGCAGATGTGTTGCTTGCAGTCCCTAATGAGTTTTACAAATTATTGGTGACTACAAAAAAGGGAACCAAAACTATTTTCACTCCCCAGAAGTGTCCCTGTATTGTGATCTTCGAAGAGTGAGTACCATTTTTCCTGATTTTTGGATGGATTTCATTCACTTCAAATGAACTTGGAAGGCCAAGGAGCTGAAGAAGAAATCCAAATACATTTAAAATGGTGTATTTATGCTTTTATTTTTAAAGTTGAGCATAAATACCAATAGGAACATTGCTAAGGAATAGTGATTTCTGCCTCTCCCTTCAAGCCTTTGAGACCCTGTGGCCTGTCTGGGCAGTTTTGATTTAAATTTAAATAAACAGAATTCTTTTGTCCACTGAAGGGGTAACAGAAAAAAAATCTGTGCCTGTGTTGTACTGGTAATTGAACAAAGTAAGTAGAACTGAAAATGTGACATTTCTGAAGCTTCCCACTAATGAATTTGCTTTAAACATGAAACCTTTCCTCTAATTCGGATTCATGCTCTATAAAGTTGGAGCCCCTACCCGAAAATTCTTGTTCACCTCCTTGACACCCTTGTGATGCAAAGCATTTAAACAAGGGCAGCATCCAGTTCGAAACCATGGGATTTATGCACCCATTTATGTACTCCATGGAATAGGAGCCTCATTCTTCTGCTGAACCACTTCAAGCAGACCTATAAACCAGGGCCATAGTTTTTTTCTTGATAGCTTGCCAAGCTACTGCTTTTTTCAATTGCCTATAAGGAGTGTTTTCATAATTTTTTACCTTTATTACGTGAGGCATTAATATTTGAGACCGACTCTCCTTGATTTAATATATCTTGCATTTTTTAATTTGCTTTCTATATAATTCTTTTTGGGATGAGCAAGTACATTATCTTCTGGGGAGTGACTGGAATGCTGGATCCACACAGTGCTGAATCTTTTATGAAGCAAAGCACTCCAAGAAGCTAAAAAACGAATTTATGAGAGCCTTTCAGAAAAGGGAAAGTGTCAAGAGAAGTGTTCAGCCCTTGCATTGATTTTCCTGCAGCTCCTTGCATTCTGAACTGGTGCTTCTATTCATTGCCTGAAAAACTGTCTGCTTTGCAACTCCTGCCAAGGGTCTGTTTTGTATTTTTGATTGTAGTCTTATAAGATCTTTTTCTCTTCTGCTTTTCATTGCCAAAAAAGAACCCATTTCCCCATTGTAAGAACTAAATGGCACTGGGGGCTTTTTGTAAAGGCATTAACTCCCAGTTTTACCCACTGGATTTTGTGAAATATTGAGGTTGGTTGATTATTGCTTGCCCCAAAAGCAATCTTCCAAAATTAGACACTAGGCTATGTAAATGGGCAGGTTTATTGTGAAAATATTTGAAACTGACCCAACAAAAAGAAGCTGTCGGTGGCAACATTTCCATTGCTTTCAATAAGCCATAATCAAGCTGCTGTAATAACACAGCACTTCCAAAACATGCTGCTTCAGAGCAGTTGCAGGTAATTTGTGGAGAGCTGGATAGAAAAGATCAACAAGAAGAGTTAATCCATGAAACATTTATACAGGCACATCTTTTAAATGCCATTGTTTCCTTACAGAGTCTTTTCAGGCAGGAATCAGTCCATTGATGCACTATGGCCTTCTGACACTTAAAAAAAGTATTAAATATCCAAATCCCTGTATTTTCCTCAAAGAAGAATGTTATGGCTTGGTAGACAGTGTTCTATTTTTAGTAAAATGAGTTCTGAGGCAGTGCTGGGAGCAGTAACACCTACCCCAGGGCTGCAGCAATCCCACAAGCAGCTGTGGAAGTACTGGGCTCAGCAAGGTCGGTGCCGATCCATTAGCACTGCCCCATAAAACATCCTCTGCCAGCCTTGCCCTGCTCCCTGCAGTGGTTAAAGCACAGCTGACTCTGCCTCAGCAGAACCCTGCACAGCCTAACCCATTCCAATTAACCATGAGCTGAAGGACAGTTTTATTTTATACAAAGGGAGGCAGGGAGACCCTTTAAAATGCAGGCAGTGTCAGGTTAAGCCCTTAAAGTCATTTTTTAGCGCTGAAAAAGGGGGAAAATTTACTGACTAGGACTGAAATTATGTGGAGAGAGGTTTGGTTTTGCAGCTGAGGCTGGGGCTGGGGCTTCTGATTGCTGGGTTTTCTGGTTTCATTGGGGTCCAGGGAAGACCAGAGCGCTGCAAGCATGGGGTGAAGTGCACAGAGAGGACTCCTAGCACAACATTCTGCTGATGGATGACAGAGACTGTGTCCATCATTTCTCCTTGTTCTCCTTCAACACCTTGAAATGCAAAACATCACTCTTCTTCACAGAACCCTTGAGGAGAGTCCTGATTGACACCACAGAATAAATGCCAGATTCTAGGACTAGAGGCATGTCAGCAGTGAAGCTGAGGGGGCACAACCAGTGGTTAATAAATCATAAACCTGTTTTATGAGTCCTAGCCCAGTTATTGTTTGATCCCAAGATCAGCTTGCTAGAAGTCATTTAAGGCAAATAGAGCTTGAAAAATAAACACAAATGTGAAGCAGAGTTATGTCTTTTAGAGAATATGTGCAGAGGATGATTGAGAGCACGAGGTACCAAAAGGAGCAGCTGTGGGGCTGACAGCAGCATGACTGTGTTTGTGGGGATTGATTGCTCTCTTGTACCTTGATTTTTAAGAAGTAATCACTTCCTACTTTCATTTTCTTGGCTTTTTTTCCTGCTCTCTCATTCTCTCCTCTAACCATTAAATGGGAATGTGTGCCTGGAGCTTGGTGCTAAGGTGCTCTGCTTAGAAATGGTGACGTTCATTAGTGAGAAAAGAAGCACATAAATACAGCAGCCTTCAGTCCTTTGTGTGGTGGCCAGAATACTGCTCTCTGTACCACTTTCCCCCTGCTCATCTTTGCTTATTTTTCTCTTTAGTTCAGCATGACCTTTAGTTTAAATGAATGTTGTGTGATATTTTCTAGAGAATATGTCCTGTGAGCTCCAGTGCCATGGCAAATATGGCACTTGCTCTGGGAAAGCTTCGTAATTTAAGATCATCTTTGGGAGCATCAGACACTTTAATTTTTCATGGGTTCTTTGCCTCCTCTCAGGATATAAATGTGAGACAATGACTGTAGATACTCCAGGGTAAAATAGTAGAAAAAGCCTGGAAAATGCAGTTGTGAACAGAAAGCATCAGCAAGCTGGAGAGAGAGAGCACAACCCAAGAAGGGCAAACCTCGTGCCAGGAACCAGCTGCTCTTGCTGGGTGCACTCACATGAGCACACAGGAGCTGCAAAATCTGTTTGGAGGTGGAGGGAACTAAATTTAGAAGCTAATCTAAATGTTGCTACTAGCTGGAATAGCTGGTGCAGTGTTAGCCCTGGGAGCCTTCAGACAGACACTCAGCTCCACTGGTGGCAATACCTGGCACATTCAGTGCTTGAATTTTTCCCAATTTGCTGATGAAGTCAGGAGTTGTTCATTTCCATGCCCTTTGCAAGTGGCTGATAAGCACATTCACTAGAGGTCTGCAGCTCTGTGGCACTTAACATGGTGTGCAGTCTCTAAAGAAATAAATTTTTATTAGCCTTTTTAAAGGAGGAGAGGCAGACAAAGTAGACAGCACGTTGATCAAATGGGCAACACTTGTTCCAAAGCTTTTTCCCTCAAGCAAATGTTATCTCTTTATTACCATCTTTCAGCTTGGAAATAAAAGAGAGCTAAACTTTCCCACTTGGACTTTGATTTGTAACTTTTCTTCTGGACTCTCAGCAATATAGATGGAAATTCAAGTGGCATATTGAGAATGGGATGGGGACTTTATGAACGTGTGGTATTTAACCATTTTCATATGAGCTCTCTACTATCTCAGGGGAAAATGGTTTCTTTTAAATTGGGGTTATTCTGGGTCTTCTTCATAAATTCAGTCTAAAATTAAGTTGTCTGTTGACTGAAATTGATTTGTCCTCACAGAACCTGTGAGGAATCAGTTTGTATAAATAGATTTGAAAAAGCCAGCACAAATGTGGCAGTCGAGGTGCTCTTTTAAGGGTTTTCTTTTGGAAGCTGGTGAAACCAAGTGAAGAGAAAGAAATTGTTTGCTCAAGGGAGGACAAGAAAAGAGAAGAGAGTTGTAAGCAAAGCAAACTTTTAAATAGCTGCTGGACAATCATTTTAAAAAAGCACTTTTTCATCCCTTGGAGAGCAGGGTGGTCAGGGTTAGGATGGGGACAAGGATGTTCTGCTCCTGTAACTTTTCCTCTCCAAGGAAGAGAGCTCTTCCCTGAGCTTCTGGTTTGTAGACAGAGCTTGTGTTGAGCATCTTTGAAGGAATTGACACCTCTGGAGTGCAGCTGGCAGGGAGCACCAGGAGAGGGCTTGTGAACAACTCCAGCCTGACTCTGTGTGAAGGGATTTTCTGTTCCACTTGTAATGCTGGTGTGTCCTCTTCCCTCATCCTTGCTCCTCTCTACAGCCACGAATGGTCAGTGCCTGGGGAGCCCAGGAGCTGTTGGCTTGTTTACTCACACAGCACAATTTCCCTGGCTCCCCCACGTACTGGCACTAAAAACCCCCTCTAACTCCAAACTTGGGATATTGCAGTACCTGTGAACAGACTGGAGCAGAGAGGCAGATCAAAGTGCTGGCATTCAAGGCTTTCTTTGGCTCCTGTGTTTCTGAGATGGATGTAGGTCAGCACCCACCACTCACCATTATCACTGACATCTGCCAAGGGCAAAAGCTCACCTCCTTCTTATTGCCCTCCTGGGAACAATTACGGATTTAATCTTGCTGGTGCTGGGTAACTGCAGGATAAGGCTGAGCAGGAGTAGGATTTATTAATGGACAATTACTAGGATGTAGAAAAGTAGGGCAATCTGTTCTGGTTTAGGAAAATTAAGTGCTAGGCTTGGGAATTGCAAGTGTTGAAGTGATTTTGGGTTTTATTTTTTTCCTTTTATGCAACTGGGAAGCAGTGGTGTAAGTAAAGCTCACACTGAGCTCACTGGGGAAGGCAGGAGCTACCTGTGCTCCTGAGTTCCAGATTCCAAGTTTGTGACTCTGGGAAGAAAAGAATGGGACTGCAAGAGGAATATGAGCAAAGTATAAAAGGGTTAGCCCCTGACTGGGACAGATTATAAGTAGGAAAAGACATCTCAAGGCCCTGTGCAATATAATATTTAAGAAGAAAGGTTATTAAACTTGCCTGATAGGTCAGTGACAAGGCACACTGGGGATTCATTTTACTGTCATTATTCAAGATGGTGAGAAAAGATAATCAAATCTTCACTGACAGAGTATCCAAAACCACTTCAGTCTTACTGAGTAAACTTAATATCTGATTTCTGAAGCACTCCCAGCCTTTCATGCTTCCCACAAATCCCAGAACTTGCCCATAGAGAAACACTTTGTATTCAAATAGAGTTCAAAAGTGGGGCTTTTTCCCCCCCACAGCACTAAAGAGCCAGAAGTTTTTTTTCTTTTTTGACCTGGAAAGAGCTTTAGCCTAAAATACTTGGGAGGCCACATTACAGAATGGAAGCAATGTGCCTTCAGAAGCACATCCTGTTGATGCTAAAAGTTGTGTTAAATTCAGTGTTCCCTGCTGCTTGCTATAAGTGTCCAAGCAAAGGAATTAATCTATTTTAGAAAGTGTTTGAGAAGTTACTGCCTTGACAGAGTTCATATAGCAAAGAAGCCAGAGGCATCTGTTTGCCTGTGTTACGAATAATATAAATATTTAAACACATGATGCAAATATGGTTTTATCTGCAAACCTCAAACAAGAAAACCACACTCAGAGGTCTTCCAGATAAGTCACTTCTTACACAGAGAATGGTGCCAGTTGGATTTGCTATCCCTTTAATCTCCTGTAGAGCTTGGAGAGATGCAACCTGTGCAAATGCACAATTCTTTTATCTGCAGCATTGATGACACAACTTGCCTTATATTTTCACATTGAAATGCCAAATCCTTCTTCGGTTTTATAGAAAACTGGTTTGGTGCAATACAGATTATCAGGCTTCTGGGCAAAAAAGGCATTAACTGTGTTAGAAAGTACTTTTATCTCCACTAGAGTGTTGTATAATTGTCTGCTCTGGAGTTTCTCTGGCTTTCTTTGAAGCATCTGTGGTTGCTGATTGAAAGCCCACACAGGATCAGCTTGTATGCTTGTGTTATAAGAGGTAGCAATTACTTCTTTTTCCAGATCAGAACAGTGGGTGCTTCTGTGATTAAATGTTTTATACACTTTAATGGTACATAATAAAATCCAAAATTCAGGCTGCTTTGCAAAGCCTCAGGTCTTCATTCTACTTTATAGGTGTTACCTGAAGAACTTGGATCATGCAACTGCCAGAAAAGTGAATTCAGACCCAATATTCAACTTTTTTCCATCTTTGCTCCTATTTTTGCCCATTGTTGTATGCCTTGGCCAACTTCTTGTCTAACATGAACCAGACTCATGTCTGTTTCTGTGCAATAAAAGGTGTGTTTGCTTCACTTCTACAAAAACTCTGAGTCAGCTATCACATCACAAAAATTCTAATTATTTGCTGGACTTCCCTGCCTTTCCTCTCTTTCCCCATGGCTATTATTTTACCTGAGTCTTTGTGCTCCTGAGAAGCTGGCTTCACAAACTGTCATAGCAAATGACCACAAAGAGACAAAAATACCTTCCTGCCTTTTTGTCTGTGTTGTAGCAAAGGTTTAACAGTGGTTATACAAAGCACACACAAGTGTAGCAAAGGCAGGTGGGTCAGGGCGTTGAGGGATCTTTAAATATTCCTGTTTAGGAACTATATTCCCATCACAGTGTGCAACTTCATCACTGTCTGCAAGGTTCCTTGAGAGACCTCTCTTGTTTAATGTGGAATGGGATTCACACTCAAAAATAAATTGTGACATGTTAAAATGTGTATCACTCACATTTTAGGACAGCACAAACTGATTTAAAAACCAACAAACTTGTTCAATGGATTTTCCATCTCAAGAGCTACTTTGTGCATCTGAAGCGGTAGAAAAATCAATCATTAGCTGCCAGGAAAGTTATGATCTGCAAATGTAGGTGGCAGAGGGAGAGTGAAAGAAAACATGGCTTTAAACTGTAAACGCTTTGCTAGAGCAGCCTGCTTTGTGGGAGGCATGTCCAAAAATCCCACCTCAACCCTAAACTCCATCTGGGACATGAAGAGGTTTCAAGAAATGTTATGGAAACAGCCCAAATATGGGAGGTCAGAACCAACCCACCTTCCAAGTGCCTTGTTTCTGAATGATCTCATGGTCTGAAACATCACAGACAGGTGTTTTTAAACATGCTCAGTAATCTGTTATTATTAATTAGTTCTGGTGGCTTCCTTGCCCTTGGATAGGACAGCATGTATTTGGTTTAGGTAAGGACCTGGCTCATACCAAGGTCATCCCAGCTTCTCAATGCTCTGCTGTCTCCAGACCCTTTTTACAGCTCTGAAATTGCTCCAGTTACCAGCTTCTGTCAGAATTGTGCCTCATTAGGCTTCATGACCTGCCTAGGCTTCACTGGGAGCAGTGCCCTGGATGGCATCCCTTGGAAAGCAAAACTTTACTCGAGTTTTATGTGGTTTTATACAACTGCTGCTTCATTTTCCAAATCAAGGCACAAACTCGAGGCATTTTACAAATTACAGAGCAGAGCATGTCAGACAAGTCCTTGTTTCACAGGAGATAACCAGTAATCAACCCACTGTAAAAAGCAAGGAGCAAGCAGAACTAGCAGGGGGCTTGCAGGTCAAACTTCCAGCTCCATATGTTACCTTTTATTGTACACAATTACAATCCTGGCAGTTATTTGAAATGAAATCTCCTTTAAATGCAGCTTGCGATGTGCTTTCCCCTATTCTTTGATATTGAATTGACATTTTACAAACCATTAGTCCTTAGAAAACTTTTCATATCTTGAAAGCAAAAATCAGAAGTGCTTTATGTGTTATGTCTCAAAAAATAGTGGATGTTTGTGTATAGAAAGCAACTCTTGCATGAGTATTTTGTAACACTGAACTGTTTCAACCTGATAGACTGAAAAGTTTATTAAAGCTAAATACCCCATGCACTAAATAGCTTTTAACTACTGATGAACATGGTGCACACTAAGGATCTCTGCAGTAATTTATTTGCAACAGGAAAGGTTCATGACGTGTTTCTTCAGAGGGAAATTAGAGATGCTTGCAGATTTCATGGGTGATAGTTAGTTAGTTATTTAGTTAGTTCTGGAACTACAGTTTTAGAATAAAGTACCTACCAAAGTAATAGTAGACGAACATTTCCAGGTTCACTGACAGTAGATGCATAAAAGCACTAAAGGACAGACTTAATTTAAAGCAATCAGCATTAAGCATTCCTTGGCAAAGGGCCGGGTTTTCTAGCTCACTAAGCCCACTTATGTCATTGAAAACTTAAATTGTCCATAAATGATAGCAGCAGGACTGTCTCTTCCACTGGGCTCTTACCAGGCACGTTTCAGAATCACCTCCTTTCCCTCTCATGCCAGCCAGGATTGTGTGCAGGGCTGTGTGACTCTGGCTCTTCATCACCTTCCCTTTCCTTCCACATGCAGATGGCAGCTCCCACCCTCGTGCCAAGCTCACAGGCAGCAGGCTGTTGAGGAGCCCTACCTCTCCTCTATGCCTAAACAAAATATGAACTGAAGCAGCTGATCCTGCCCTGCTCTGTTTGGCAGCTGGCTGGAGGTGGCACAGCCTCTTGGGGTGGTTCTTTGCAGCAAAGGGTGGGGACAGGACAGAAGCAGTAATCAAGATTTTGGTGGGTTTGCAGGTTTTTTTGATATCACAGTCATTATGCGCTTCATGTATTTTGATGTCTGGCTGATGTTTTGATGTCTACGGTTTTATTGTGAGTGATTTGAGTAGTCCAAATTCTTACAGCTGGAAAATGCCGCCATGTAGTACATCAGAAGCAAGAAACCATTACACCAGTCATTACCTGGGTGTAATGTAGGGCTGCTGGAATATTATTTTTCTGCTGTTCCCTGACTAAGTAGACACCTTTTTAAGCAGACTCATGTGCACAATCAAAATGTTCTTGACACACTCCATCGCTGGTTTATGGATGTGATAGCTGGGACTCTACAAAGTCTCTGAACACATGGAGGGATTTCAGCTCCATGGTCTATCATCTCCTGCTCCCACCTGTTCAGGAAACTGCATTCCATTTTATTTTAATTAAAACCCAGCAGATGTTTCATTAGGGTTGATCCAAACAAAAAGAATGCCAGTTTCTCAGCAAAACAAAACCAAAGTAAACTGCAACATCTTGTGCTCCTACCACCTGCTCCAGGAGGTAGTACTTTTGTCCATAGCCCAGATTATATGTCTAGAAATTGGTAGATTGCAGAGATTTTATTCATGACAGCTGGCTAATGCCTGATGACTAACTACCCATAAACATGAACAGAGCAGCAGAACGTTCATCTCTGTGCTGAAGAGCCTCAGCAAAGCTTGTAGGCACACTGCTGGCTTTGTCAAACTGCTCTTCATCACAAAGACTAACTCTTCCCTACGTAATTATTATTAAGCTTGATCTGAGAAATTAATAATTTAGGAGACAGACTTGGGCTTGTGAGGCCTGAGGTTGCAAGTGCAGCTTTGTGCAGATGCACAGCACTGTGTGTTCCACGGGTTCAGTGAAGCACGTCGGGCCATCTGCTCCTCCAGCAGCAGCACCTGAGGCAGAGCAGCAGAAAATGCTGCTGTCAGACAGGGTCCTGCTTTATCCAGTACCTCCCTGGCTTTTGAATGAGAGGGTTGACTCCAAACAGCCACTTTCACTATCAGCTCACCGAGAAGAGGAAAGATAAATGAACTCAGAACTTCACATTTTGTTTCCATGTGCACGTGCTCCTGTTTAAGTGAAGCAAAATTGCATAGCATGAATTTTACAGGAAGAAAAAGTCTTTTCCACCTGCTGTAGTTACCAACAGCATCTTTAAAATAATGGAAGTGCAATGCTTTTTTAAAATCTTCTACCAAAGGCATGAAAAGACTGTTTAGTGCCTGCCTTTATTTAATATTTTGTAGGTTGACTGCATTATTTTAAAGCAACCAGTAAAGCTGGGGGAAGTTTCAAGCAAGGCTAAGCATGATTTCAAAGACAAGCTGTTTTTCAGCTGCCCTGCAAATTCTTTAACCATGTGTACACTGGTGAAACATGACATCTACCCAGATTAAGGGTGTTTGGATATGAGACTACCTGCTGTGATAGCTGAGGAAGAATCAGACCTAGAGGTTTCTCATCTGAGGTGTGAAGCAAATCAGTGAATTATTTGGTATTCAAATGTAACAAAAAGAACTCCTCACAAAAGTTGTTCAGATTCCCCCTGGATCTCTATAGGCTGGAATAGGACTTTGAAATAGCAACTGAAATTGAATTATAAGTTTGATACCACCTCTGCCCCTGGGGTTTCTATAATTCATGAACTCATGAAAATTCAGTTCGGGTACATCTGGTTCTCATTAAAGTTCTTCTCTTAACCTGGTTTTCTAGTATGGTTACTCAAAAGTCAAATGTCCTTCTTTGAGGTCAAGTACAAAGCAAATTCTTCACTGACTTCTGTCCCAGAAGACTGAGTTTGAAGAAGGTGTGCCAGGAGTATTTGCTGTATCTTCTTTTTTCCCAAAATAAAAAATAGCACAGCCTAGAGTGAGGTACCAGTGCATCTCTGGACAGGCTCACATGACCACATATTGTGGTAAACCATCTAATTTCTGCAGTTTCAAACTTTGTTTCAGAAGGAGTGAACAATCTTAATTGAGACTGTGTTGAAAACATGTCATTATCAACTCTGGATAATTCTTTTGACATCAAATTTGCTTTTCCCTCTTATAAAATTCACTATACAAGGGGCAAGTCCTCATGCTTCATTACAAATCTCAAGTCTCCACTGTATTTCCATGAAGACCAAGTGCAGCAAAAATCAAAAAATGCCGGTAAGGAATATAATTCATTGATCACTCATAAATAATGTTCTCCCCACTTACAGGGCATGGGCAGTTCTTTCTGCCAATGTTAGATGTTGCTCCCACCATTCTGTTCTCTGCCTGCTCAGCTCTGGTTCTCTTTTACCCATTGCCCACTGCAATGATTCCCAGCCAGGAGAAGGTGACATCTATCTAATTTGACAAAAAGCATTAGGAAATTTCAGATTTCAGGACAAGTGCACTGTTTCTAGAGGCTTGGAATGTGACAATACCAACACACTGCAATTTCTTCACACAGTATCAAAGAAAGATGAAATGAGGTTGTGAGCTGGACACTAAAATAGTGGCTTGTGGGCACTGGAAATGAAATTCTGTGGTTGACAGAGTTTCAGCTGGAAAGGATTTTACACTTATGTGGTTTCTTCTGCTACAAAGAATAGGATGAAGAATTTCAGACAGATAGTCCTGTGCTGAACACAGGAGCTTGGTCTGGGCTATGGAAGATGAGCAGCTTTGATTTGAAGGCAATGAGAGGGAGAGTCAGCCTCTTTCCCTCATGATGTGTTCCAAAGGTTAATCACCAATTCATAGCTGAACACTCTGAAAAATGACTGTGTGTTGATTCATCTGTTCCTGTCTCTACTAAAGCATCAGCTATTCCAAGATTTAGGTGACCTTGCAAAATATCTAAACCACAATTTTTATTTGATAATTGCATCAGTTTCACCTTTGCCATCTCCACAAACAGTAAGAGACAAAAGAAAAAAAAAGAACATTACCACATTATGTAGTGTGGATATATAAGAAAGTGCTAAAGACTTGAAATCCAGTTAGAGGGTTTTTTTTCTGCAGTCTATTCTGACACTGGCATTCTGATCCCTGTTTTTCATAGGCATAAGCTTATCCAGGAAACTGGAATCTGACTGCCATTGTGGCCTCTCACCTTTCTGAGGAAAGCAGAGCAGAACGGATGGAAGTTCCAAAAAAAAAAAATTGCTGTCCTGGCAAAGAGAGAATTTCACCCAAAGTGAGATGATGATTTACTTAGGTGAGGATTCTTGCTGCTTACCTGCATGGATAAGCCAGGCTGGGATATAGGAGAGATTTAGCTACTGGAGTCACAAGTTCAATTCACTTTCAAGGGGTCTCTGTGTCTCTTCAGTGCTGAGTGCAATGAACTCTGTTGGAATTAAATGAGAAATAAATATCTGTGCTATTTAGAGCACGGCTCTGATGGTAATGGATGAATTGAAGGGTCAGGGGCTGAAATATTTTAGTGTTCCTGATGTTTAGGGTTGTTTGAGTCTTGTAACACATGTCTTTCCTTTTGTCTTCTTGGCTATATTTATCTTGGTTTTGAAAACCTTCAGACATTTTAAGATGGCTTTTTCTTGAAGCTGGTTATATGCCTCTGCAGGGAAGAAAATTAAAATATGGCTTCATTTAACTTCAGACTGAGGACTTCAGCTTCTTTAACTGAAGACTGATTTGAGCAAGATGTAATACTGTAAAATAATATTCTACATGCAAGACCAGTAGTTATAATACCTGGAAGCCAATATGAAACACGAGGGGTGAGGGTTTTAACAGGAGAGAATGAAAAAGCCCCCACATTTAAATGGCTAGATGATAGTAAATTGAAATTCTGTTCATTAATGACTGCAGCACTTTTTAAAATGCTCAGCATACACCTAACAAAACAACACGCACACACTGGAAAGTTGTGAGCTGCAGCTACTTGTGTGCTGAGCAAGGTTATCAGAGCAGAGAGACTGAGCCAAGACAGCCCTGCTGGGGCGAGAACAAGGATTAGATTTTCATCAGAGGAAACCCCGAGATAGCTGAGCTGTGATTCTACAGTGGAGCTGCTCTTGGCTAACCAGGTGCACACCCCATTGCAGAAATGCTCTAGATGTCTTTTCACCAGCTGAAAAAGAAATTTGGGGGGCATTTGGGAGGGATTTGTCTTAATGTAATTCTCAAGTGAAAAGGGAAGCTCTGACTGGCTGGATGATCCCACAATCCAGAACTCGCAACCAAGAGAATAAAAAAGTGGCTGAAATACAGTGAAAATGAATGTGTTTGGTAAAGCTGCTCTACCATGTGAGGGTGGTGCCCTACACCTGTGAGAAGGATTTTTTATTTTGACCTTAAGATCAATCACTGATGTTATTGGCATGATTATATAATTGATATGCATATTCAAAATCCATTCTGCATGGAAAAGCATTTTGGTTTATATTGCCATTTATTATTTGGTTTATATGCCCATTTATTATTTGGTTTATTTGGTTTATTTGTTCTGCCCTGTGTGAAGCAAAACCGTGATTAGGATCACTCTGTTTTTCCTGAGATAAGATACTGCAGAAGTGGCAAATGCAGAGCCTGTCCTTCAAACTCAGGTTAGTTGAGATTCCTGGAAATTGCAGTGTCCAGAGCAGTTCGGAGGTCATATACCTGCCAAAATAGAAGATTCTTTTGTAAAACTCCAGACAACAAAGGTAGGCATCTCTCAAATTGGCTTTCCTCTTAGGGACTTAGTTGGTTTTGTGTGGAAAATGTAGGTTCTGATACAAAATGTCATGGTGGAAATAATATAATTTTGCTTAAAATGGGCTGGGGGTGACAGGACCCATTAAGATTTGTGCAAACAGAGTGTGTGACCTTCCAAAAGTCACTACAGGTCCTACAATCTCCTCTTGCCCCTGACTTCCATCCTCTGTCAGAAACTCTCCCAGTTGTTCTTGCTCAGGGCAGCAGAGGTTCTCCCACAGAGTGTGCACAAAGCTGCTCCTGGGCTCACATTGCCTTTGAACCAGCAATAGCACTGTGGGCACAAACCCTGCTTCCCAAAACAAGGGGCATTTCAGCTCTCTTCCAGGCACTCTTTTTTTTTTTTAATATTCTTTTTCTTCACATTATGCTGCTGGAGAAAAAAAAAAAGGCCTGATAAGAGCTTATGGATATTTAGAATTCAGATGTTAATCAGATTACATGATATTGTAATAAAAGCCAGCTGTTTGGGGTGTGGCTACTGTGTTCCCTACCAGCTGGGACAGATGTGGTCAGTGCTGTCATTCCCTTTGCTTGAACAAAATCCTCTTTAGCCACAGCACATTTAGAGGCACAAGGGGATGTGGATTACAAAGTAGAATTAGCGTGCAAAATAGGAATCAAATTTGGGATTTAATTATTCCCATCTCTGCTCATTAACTCTCCTTTGCTGAGAAGCTGGAGAATGCATGAGAGCCATTTCCATAACTGAGCTGGCGGGCAGGAGCTTCAGTGTCTGCTGGAGCCAAGAGTCAGCTTCTGCAAATCTTCTGAGACCAGGTGATTGAGTTTCTTCTGTCAAAAAAGCACAAAAGACTTCCATATTTTCAAGGAAAATACATTTGGTACAGCTCCATCCACTGGGACCCACAGAGCTGCATTGTGCTGAATAAAATAATGTAAATATTCCTGGAGGCAGAAGTGTTATGCCAAGGAGCCTTATGGAAGAGTTGGGACTTTCAGACACAGTAGTGTGCTATTATGTAAATTACTACTTTGTTTGACAACTGAATGGTATTAAAACTGTCTGCAAGTTTATTTCTTGGAGCAGAGAGTTCCTAAGAGCTACATTTGACATGATTTAAATTGCAGTGGTGCTGTGTGGTATGTAAAACAACTGTCTTTGTTCAGCAAGGTGTGTGTGCTCCTCTGCTCACCTGCTCTTTCTCCGCTATTATTTTAAACCCAGGCATGACCTTTCCCCACAAAATTCAGTCCTGAGCAGACAGGGCAGTATTACAGAATTTTCAAAAGAACTTGGTGATATTACAGTATTTTCAAAAGAACTTGGTGATAACAGGAACAGCCTCAGTGAAGATCTGTGTGGCAGGAGGCTTTCTCTGCTTCAGGAGGGAGCAGAGAACTGCTCTGGGAGAGGAGGAATCCTTTGGAGGAAGCGTGTTAATGGATCCAAACCTCAGCAGGAGGAAGGGCTGCAAGACCACGAGACGGATCCTGGTCCTGGTGCCTGCTGGGAGGACACAAAAAGCTCCTGGGAATTTGGAACACTTGATTTTTTTTCCCAGCAGCAGGTCCCCATGGTGTAAGCCTGGAACAGCAAGGTGAGGAGCAGTCCCGAGGTGTAACACTTAGCCCTTCTCCCAAGGGACTGGACACAGCTCGAGTACAGCTCAGGTGTTTTCCTGTCCAGCATCCTGGTGCTAAAAATGAGGCACTGGATCACAGGAGTGCCTGCTCAGGAGATGCCTGTGCTTCCTAACTCACACTGAGGAGCTGAGAACCAGTCTCATCCTGACCTGGACCTTAGAAATCCTGCAATTCCTGGAGCCCCTAGAAAATGCATTTTCCTTACATGACAATCCTCTTTCTTTTACACAGAATGGTGAGAAATAGGTGCAATTGCCACATGTAGGACCCTGGGGGTGGTTTCTGGGCCAGGCTGGATGCTGAAAACCATGTGGAAAGGAGGAGAATAGACCCCATGGCTTAGTTTTTGCTGTTCTGCTTCCCTGTGCAAGCTCTGTCCCTGTAAAACACCTCGGTGCTGGGCCTTGGCTCACCTGGTGGTCAACCCTTGAGCCAGGAGGATTCCAGCCTCTGTGGGCACAGGCTTTGTGCCAGGAGTGTCACATTCTGCTTTCAGAGCCCAAGCTCTGGCAGCTAACACATATTTAAAGGCACCTCCAGCCAGGAAGAGTCTGACAGGGGAAAGAGGAGTGAGTAGAGTGCCCTGGAAATGCTGCCCTTGGACATGGAGCATAGAAATGACAGCTGTGGCCCTGAGTGCCAGCAGCACACTGCCTCTGCATGGAGCTGGTGAAAGTTCAGAGGAAGCCTGGGGTGTAAATGCTGAGGGGAAATACACATCAGCTTCGTTATTCAGTGCGTGTAGGCTTGCCTTGTGGAAGAAGTGAGGTGCTCATCAAAATCTTCAAAGGCACAGACAAATGCAGCAATCTTCTGATTCTGAGTGCTCAGACCCTGACAAGCTCCATGTGTGAGCAAACAGGAGGCTCAAAGGCAGCAGGAAAGCAATCTTCTATCAGAGCTTGGAGGCGAATGGTGAGATCCTTTCCTACTCCCACAGCTGCCTTTGCAGGCATCTTGTTGGCCCATATCTTGTTTTTTCCTCCTGTCTCTACACAGAGAGCAGTAAAGAGAGAATGTGAGGTGTCTGTGAAAGCCTCAAGTGTGACTAAAACTTGATGTGAGGAGCTGAGTTTTCTCAGGAGCTGAGTTTCAGTGCTCCTGTGGGATCCACCGAGCTTTGCTCCGGGTTCCTTCCCCCCTGAGAAGTTGTGGGACTCACTGGTTCAAAGGGGGAAACTTAGCAGCCATTTTCTTGGAAATAGCTTTATTTAAACCTTGTATCTTGTGCTGAGTGCTCCAGAAGCATAAACCCGTGCAACCAGGGACTGAATGAAATATTCAGCTTTTCCATTCTCCCGCAGTTTTTCCTGCCTGCTTGGCATATGGAATCACTAGGTATGCTTGCCAATAAAGAACTCCCCTGGAAGAAATCATTTAACAAGGGATGAAAATGTGATAAATGTTTTATAATCAAGGTCCCACAAGCAAAAGTGAGAGTGAGACAGCTCTTATCCGAATGGGAACTGGTTGGAAGTTTTCATATTCACTTGGCACTGGATTTTTCTGGGTTTTGATGTGAACAGGCTTCTTCTAGCAAGCTCATTTTTACAGGCACTCATTTCTGCTGCAGCTGGTCCTGCTATAATTTATACAGATGCTATTACTCACAAGCAGTCTTGTCCCCAGTACTTTTGATGTCGAAACCTTTTTGTTGTTGTATTCCAAATCAAAAGATCTACTTCTACAAAGTATAGGTAGTTCATGCAGTTCCACTTATCTGCATGCTGATGCTAAGGAGCCTCATCTAATTAAAAAGCTGTTATCAAAAGTCTCTTCACCCCACAGAGAGCAGATAAAGTTGGTTTACCAGCTTCATTTCTAAACTGCAGGCTAATGAATATAATTTTACTGATGAGGGATTTTTGTACAATTCCCCATACGAACTGCATGTTTAATATAATGGAGGACTAGCTGACAGTGACAGTCAAGTCATTTTTCATACTGGGGCATAGTCAATATCTTTAAAATCAAATTGTTACTCTCTATTAATTACTGCAATGTATTTATCTGAAACATAATAACTGGAGTGACAGTGCTTATTAACAGCCAGGCGCTTGTAAGTATGGTGGAAAGATCATAAATGAGAATTGTGAGGAACACTAATGAGAGACAGGGGAATATTCAGTTATGTGCAGCAAGAATTTTCAGTGTGGGGATACCTGGCTGCTGACTCTGGCATCTGTCAGCAGCTGTGGCACTGGATCAGCTCACAGAGCATCTCTGGAGGCCTCGTGCCAGCGAGGAACTAAGGCAACCGCAGCACAGATCTTAAATTGGCCATCTCACCCAGGGCTGCTCAGGACAGACAAAGGCATTTTCCTGTTTAGAGAAAGGAGAGAATTCTAAGCAGAGATGCAGCAGCTGATGCTGAGGGGGATGTGCCAGTCTGTGAGTGGAGTTGTGCTCACATTCAGAGGTGATCCCTGCTGCCCATGGGGATGTGCAAAGTTACTGCCCTGGCCATATGGGAAGGACCAAACTGCTTTTGGGTAATGATAATTGGATGAAAACTTCGCTTGGGATGTGACATGAGCTGAAATAGCAGACTATTTTTTTTTCATTTTACAGAACTCAAGGCTCTTAGAAAGATGTTGCCTTTCAGATTCTGGGAAGAGCAGAACCCTCAGCCCAACTTAGCAGCCTTGCTGTCATTCTAGGAGAGGCTTTTATTTTAGAAAAAGTCTTGGAATTTGAGGAGGGAAAAATATCCATGGTTTGCCACTGTTGTATGGCATCACAATTTTCCTAGTGCTTCATTATTCAAACAAAGATTTACCTAAATCTGATCATTTCACTCACCTCCTCTACTTCCTAATCAGACAACCAGCATGATCATGAGCTCTAAATCTGCTCCTTATTTACTTCCCCTGGCTAATGCCCACAGAAATTGTTACTGCTGCTGAAAAGTCTGCAGACTTATCTGAACCAGGGTTTGTTCTGTTAATACAGCTGCTAAATATCTGGGATGAAGCAAGAAGAAAAATAGTTCTGTTTCTCAGCAGTTAAAAGCTGCACTGCATGGCCATTCAGTCAGGTCACAGAAACCAGGGTAAATTTTCAAAAAACAGATGGTTACAAACCTCTGTAAAATCTGCATGTGTTCAAATGTCAAAGACAGCACCTTTTTGAAAGTTAAGTTAATTAATACCTGTGCTTTGGTAGGAAATGAAATGCAGGAAATATTCCCTTGTACCTTGCTCCTGACTGGATGGCTGGAACCACAGTAATTACCTTGTATCAGGAATGTCATTTTTCATTTCTTGCAAGTCTTGTTTAGGCAGACAGGTTCTTAAATTACTGTTCATTGTCTGCTCTGTGGTGAAGCAAACCTTTCAGTGCTGCTTTCCACACGTGGAAGCACCAATTCAGAAGGTGGCTGACACGTACTTTGCAAAAGCACGTGCTGGGCAAGGCTTTTGCAGCCTGTGCAGCTCCATGAGAGAATTGTTTGCTGCTGGCAGTGGGCTGCTGTTTGTCATTCTGACTGATCCCACAGGAAATGAAAACATGAAAAGCTTCCCGCTGTTTAACTGACTTCAGAGATGTTTGTGGTTCTGTCTCGACCCACTGTTTGAGCCCATGGATAATTTGGGATTGGGTAAAGAGGGCAGAAGTCACTAATATTCACCTTACGTTCTTGATAAATTCTCATAGGGGTCTGGTTTAATTTTTTTCCCAGAATGACTCATTAAGGTGTTACTACTAATGAGGGGTGTTTTTCTGGGACCTACTATTATCAGGAAATAAATCCCAAGAGGCTGGGAAGCAAATCAACAGGTCCCATTCAAAGGGATAGTGAGGATCATCCCTTGGCCACAACAGAGTTCCCTTTTCCCAAAAAGTAATTCTCACATTTCTACTTTGGCTGAACTCAGCACTAATCAAGTGTCCAAGTGTACCCAGCTTTAGGTACATGGGACTTTAATGAGTTGTGGGCTAGTCTCCCTAAAATAAAGGTTACTACTTTTTTTCTTTTCAATATGAATATGAATAAATCCAGTGTATATACATTTCCTTGTACATAATTTTATTCATTATCCTTGCTTGATCCTTATGTTCTTTGTATCCTGTGAATAGTTTCTAGACCATGGATGTTTTTCATCACCATCCCTGATGTAAGTTCTGCTGTCTAGGTTGTATGGTTAAAACTCTTTGATCTGTGTGCAAAAACATCCCCTATGTTTTATGTGGACAAGGCTGTGATCTTTATTATTATTATTATTAAGGCCTAATGTAATTCTCATTAAAATTCTAAAACCTGCTAATGCAGATGACTAGGGCATGACAGATTTTCATCAAATATGCTTTATTCATTTACAGATGTTTAAAGGGATGATGTTCTAAGAGCACTGAACTGATTCAATCCAGTGCTAAGCCCTCTGACAACACTGTGAATGTATAATTCTGGTGGTGAGAACTCAGCAGAAGTGTTGCCTTTAATATCTCATCCCTGGCATCAGTGGGGCTTAAGAAATAAGAAACTGGCACATTTATTCACCACCTAAATTTTTTAACAGCAAGCATTCTTAAAGCACTTGCTGAAATATTTAAGGCAAGCAAATAACGAGTATAGATGTGTGACAGAGAGAATATATTCTCTGATTTACTGAAGAAAAATGAATTCTATAACATAGTGTGAAGAACAATCTTGTTAAACTGATTGGAGATGATTCTCTAATTAAATTGTTCACAATAGATTATTGAATTTGAGAATCTGCAAAGGAGTTCCAGCCCAAGGTTGTAATCTGACCATCTAACCCTTGTGAATGTCAGTCACTGGCAGAGATTAGTCTAGAAAGGTTTACAGAGCTGTCAGCAAGTTCACCCAAAATCAGCCACTTGGCAAGAATAGATTAAGAAAGGACTTTAATGTGCTATTGTGGCAACCTGCCATCTCCTTCATTTTGTGCGGGGAGTGAGAGAGAGAAGTCAAGTTTCAGACTAGTGAACTGTCAGACTCACAGTTCTCTGTCAAAAAGAAGTTCACAACCTGTATTTCTGATTTAAAGCTCCTCATTCGCATCTTTTCCCCCCTTCCCCCCTTCCATTTGTACAAAAAGGAACCCTCTGAAGGGCATCCAGAAAGGATGGGAAGGAGAGGGAGAAGCAGCAGATGTACAGCTCTTATAAACACTCACTCTTTCTTGGCATTTATGGGCTGCATCGCTTTAACAGCTGGATATATGTTCCTTTATTTGCAGCTGATCTCTTAAAGTGGCACTTGTTCAGTGACTTTTATGACCCTTTAGACTTCAGATGCCTGTACATATTTTGAACAAAAGGCAGAAACTCGTAAACTGTGTCAGTCCTTCTCAGAAGTTTCCAAATTTCCCAACTCTGCATTTCAGAGCAAGTCGTGAAATGAAAGAGCAAGTTCTGAAAGTTCTTTTGCTGGTGGAGGAGGCTGTGGCTCTCTCAAAGGCAGTGTGAAAGGAGCAGGTTACACTGGTTTCCATTCTGGTTGCTTATCCCATGCAGACTAAACTGAGAGAGACACTGGGGCTGTTCCTGCCAGCCAGCAGCACAGCTGCTGATGGAGCTGCTCTCCCTTCCCTCTCTGCTCAAACCCAGGGCTCCCCTCGGGCTTGGGGCTCATTTCTTCTGGGCCAGGGACTGGAAACCAGGGAGAGACACGAATCTGGAAGCTTTGCAAACTCAGTTTGCCTTTTAGATTTCTCTTTGTATTTGGGATGAGCCAGCAGGTGCTTGTCCGAGATAAACAAGTGCACTGAATTCTCCTGGGAAGGAAGGGTGACTCTGTTAGGAGCCCTAAGGAGCTGCTGGCTGCCTGACTCTAAGCACCACCAAAGCACTTAGACTCAGCCTCCTCTTTCAGTTTAGCCTCACACTGCAGCTGATGAAAAGGAGGTTTAGTGAATTTGGGGATAAGCCAACAAAATTCTGGTTGGTTCTTTATGCTGCGATGTCAAGCTGTGCTCAGAGCAGGTTGCAAGGCTGGTGACAAGGTAATGGCTCTCCAGGATCTGATCACAGAGCTCAGATGAAGTAGAAGGTGATGGAAATTTTACTTCAATGGTTTGGAAATAATTAGGCACACGACTCAATATTTTTATGATAGAAATTGTAACATCATATGCTTACATGAGCATTCATGTCAGGGTGAGGGGGTTTTGTGCTTCATGACTTTCCTTAATCAAGTGTATTTGAGAGGAGAGGAAAGATAACATGGCATTTCTTAGGCTGTGAGCTGGAAGTTTAGCTTCAATGTTTGCAAATTATATTACCATTGTTCAACTTAAGTCTTCAGAAAAATCTCCCTATCAGAGTTATGAACATTTCTGTTTTACAGTGGGCTCCCAAAGTCACTGTGCTGGTGGCCAGTTTCCCCATAACACATCTCCAGTAAGCGTGCAAATGGAGCAGGTCAAAACCCAAGTGCATAACACCTGAGCAGTTTCATACTCATCAGCTGTCGACCCTGAATTTCACTGGGTCGTCCTTTCAAGTGCATGACTGCACTAACCTTGCTGTGTCAGGAAACTTTGTGTCCAATCCTGTAATTATGCAGTAGATGTCCTGGCAGCAGAAAGGCAATGGAGTTTCTTTGCTGAACTCCAAGTGCAGCCTGTCATTATTTATTAAAGAGCAAGTAGCTGAAAATTCAACCATTCTTGACACTGCAGCCTTCCCCAGCCTTATTTGTTCAAGTGGTAAAGCCATTTGCAGAGAAAGACATCTCCAGCTGCTTCTGAGGGAGCTGAAATTATATATTTTTTCTTGTTTAGGGAGGTCATCTCCTTTTATTCTCATCTAAAAGGTGGGACAGCATGGTCAATTCCCCTAATGCTTGCAGCTCTCATTCCAGCATGCCTGCAAAAGCAGAGTCCCAGCAGAAATCTCAGGAGCAAGTTGTAATTAATTGAAGCAAGCAGATGGCTCCAGCTTGGTGTGCCTTAGCAAAGTGACAGCATCTGATGGAGGAGCTGTGGCAGCACAGGAGAGAGGGGGTGGGATGAAAGCTCTCCATGGGCACCTGCAGCAGCCTCCAAAAGTGTCTTTATTCAGGCAAGTGTTATCTCACCCCTCATTGAATTATCTCTCCCAAATGGCCTTGGGTAAGGGATGGCTGTAAGGGAAGGAGAAAGAGGTGAGCCAAGATTTATTCTCATAAAACTGTAGAATAGTTTGCTGAGTTTGAATTTCAAGCTATAATTGGCTCTTAATTGGCTCTGTGAGTTGTTTTTTCTTGTTTTGGAAGAGGAATGCCTTTTCTGGATAAAACTCTTCTAAATGGATTCAACAAATTCAGTTAAAAGTCTGAAAATGTGGTTAAAGGATGAGCACAATCATACATGGAATCAGAGTCCAAAGTAACTTCTGGCATAATTATATCCTTACAAGTGTAAACAATTGGGTTTTGTGCCATTTCTGAAGGGTGTGTTTGGTATTTCAGTCAGGGTGGTTTGAGCAGAGAAATTCAAGAGCATCTTTTCTTTAGGAGACTCCTTCTGGATACATAAAATGTGACAGATGGAGAAACTTGCTGGATCTTGGATAAGTTACTGAGATATTGCAGAGCTGCTGTAAATATTGTAGGACCTCGTGACAGTCAAAGAAGATGAAAAATGACACCAACCCAGAAGGGCTGCAAAGTGTTTGTAAACCTCCAGCTTTTAAGATGAAATGAATATCCATCTGCTTACACATTGGGGTCCTTGGAGCACAGAGCTCTGAGGAGAATCCTGGTGCAATGGAGCTCCCCACACCACATCAGTGTCTAGAGAAGCATCCTCCAGGGTTTCATGATGCACAGCACTATCTGCTGAGGGCTCAGACTGCTCCCAGCCACTTCCCACCACAGGTGGCCTAAGTTCCTTGCCAGAGTTATTTGGATCTCAGGGAAAATCAGATTCTGGCCTGACTTTTGTAACTGCAGGTGACAGAGATGGTTCAGTTTTCACTTTAGCTATGTCCTCTCTTTCTTACTTTTGTCTGTACATGCCAAATTTGTGACATAATTGTAGTGCCAGTTTCTCATCAATATTCTGAATCCACAATAAAGACAGACTTTTCTTTGTAAGACCTCTGTGCACTGCAGCCAGCAAGTTTTCTTTAAATCCTTTTACCTAATTTAATCTCATTTGTTAAAAAAGTCTTATTCATTATCTTAACTATTAATTATCTTATTTTATTGTCATATTTAGAAACTCTAGAGTTTGACATGCCAGCTTTTTGGCAATTTCTGATTGCGAGGGCAAGCTGTCATAAATAAGGACTCTCCACAGAGCAGCTTCTGAATCTGGATGTTTTTGTACTGCTCTCACTCAGGCACACTCCCAGATGTGGCAAGATCAGGCTTCTTATTCTGAAGTTTCTGATAATTCAAGCTAAAGTTTTTCATCAAATCCTCTTCCAAGTTAAGCATAAGCATAACTGATGGAGTCAAAACCAGTTCCTTGCTAGTGCTAAATTAACACTCATCCTTTATCTTCTGATTCCAAAGGCATGGCTGGATGCATCTTACACATCCCTTGGTGCAGATATTTTCTGTCTTTCTTTCTTTCTCCCATATCTTCTGGTTTTATGTGTGCACACACTTTTTAAGACCAAAATCTTGCTTATGTGCCAAAAAAATTTCTATTGCTGCTTTTTTTTTTGTTCCATGGTTTCTCTGTTTAAATTGCCTCACAGCAGTTCCTTTTCATTCACAGGTGTTTATCAATTTTTAACAATTTCCAATTACCATATTCATTTCAAAAATTTGCAGGAGTAATGTTGCTGATAATAGCTTTATATTTATTTACTGCTTTGCTTCCAGCCTGCCTGAAAAACACTGAAAACAAGTGTTCTATTGGCAATATCTGACTTTGAGTCAACAGCAATCCAAACCAAACTGGTACACACTGGCATCTTTGGGGTCTCAAGGGATCCAAAATAGTCCTTACTTTGTAGCCTGCAACCTAAAGGTTTTCTCTGGGAAGAGTTAAAATCAATTATCTGAAGGAGAATGTTCTCAGTTTTCAGTATTTAGCTTCTCATCCACGTTCTGTGCTTACTTAAAAACAATTATTTTTCTCTAAAAAACAAAATACCTCAAGCTGCAAAAAGTTATCTGAAATAGTGGAAAACTTGACCTGCACATACTTTTCCTTTCAAACTCTCCTTTAAAATAAGACAGAAAGAAGTTAAACCAGCTGGGAAAATAATCTGGGAACAAACTCTGCTGTTCCCAGAGGAGACCTTGTGTGCCAAACCAGTGACTGGGAAGGATGGGTACAGCTGGGTTACAGCCCAGCCCTCCTTCCCCTCTGGAAAACAGACTGGAAAATGCTGACAGACCCTGAACTGTATCTGTGCAGGTGAGAGTCATGTGCTATAATAAAGCACACCTATGTCAAGCAGATAAAACCAGGATTTAATTCAGAATCTGATGCTTAACACTGCATCATCACTCTTCTCTTTCTGTGTTTATCACACCAAAATATGTACTGTTTCCATCTGTTAATACTCCAGAGCCTGTTTGACAACTGAATGCAGCTGAAAGCTCTTAATTCTTGATTTGTATTTTGTTTTTTAGGGGATGGGCCTTTTCTTTTTCCACATGGCAGTTAACACAACAAAGCTAGATGCTAAGAGCTGGCCTGTTCTTTACTGAAGTTTGCCCAAAACAGAACTCGATTTGGAAGAGAAAGCTCCACTTCAGAGCTTATTAAATAGAGTTTGAGTGGAATGACAGTTGTTTGAGGCTGATTTCTATTTAAAAAGTACCCTTGGTGAATATGTAGGAAACCCCAATTGTCAATAAACAAGGAAATTGAAAATATTACACATATGCTAATGAACAGAACTTCAACTCTGCCAGAATTAGTCGAATTCATCCCTGCTGTGTAAAGCCTAATATTTCACTAAATAATAAAATCCATGGGCCCTTCTGAATGAGAACTGGTTGTGCAGAGCCCTGTGAGTTCTGCTGGAGGTGTGTTGTGATTTACACCCTCTGTGAACCTTGTCCTGTTGCAATCCAGAAAAGGGGCAGGGGGTGATAGGTGGGAAAATATGCAGTGATAATAGGCCTGAAGGGTCAAACCTGCCCACAAAGCCAGGCAGTAAATTCATGTGTTGGCCCAAAGCCAACCCTCACAGGGGCCTCCAGGTGCCTTCACCCCAATTGTTAGGGGCCAGGTCACCAAGAAGCTGGGAAGTTGTCAGCGCTGTGGTGCTGAGAGCACAGCCCTGCTCTGTCCCCTTGCACCTCCTGCTCTTTCCCAGGCAATGCCTCTCAAACAGCCCAGATTTGGCTCAGGTTGCAGGGATCCTGCAGCTCTCCACCCAGTGGCTCAGGCTGCTGCAGCTGTGCTGGAGGTGGGACAACATCCCAACATCTGGGAGAGATGCTCTGGGTCACCCCAGCATGGCAAACAGGGAGTTTGGGAATTGTCAGCTGAGGCAAAAGAAGAGCAAGAGACCCAGCAGGAGAGTGTGTTCTTCTGGCACAGCCACTGTTCTAGCTGATTTCTGTGCCTCTCCTGGCAAATAGGGAACCCTTTGGACAATTAGGAACACAAGGCCTCTCTGTCCCCATAAAAAAAGGGGGTTTCCATTAAGAGAAGGTCTGGTATTTCTGCACAGCAGCCAAAGTCCTCTCACCTGTAACTTCCCCTCACTTCCCTTGCAGCTGCTTCCTTTCCAGATGAATTCACCAGGCAAACCAACATCTCTCCCTGTCTTTGGGGGCACCTGTGCTTATCCTGAGCCACAGCATGGTTTTGTAGGCTGAGGCACTGCAGTCTGGAGGAGTGGTGCTGTCTGATGGCTGCTGGGGCAGGCAGGGCACCCAGCTGGATGGACCCGTGGTGCACCAGGGCTCAAACCTTCCTCAGCATCCCTTCCTGCTCTGCCAGACGGGGCTGTGGCAGCCCTTTTCCTCCAGAAATCCCATCTGTGTGCAGCAGAATCATGCAATGGAGGAGAAAATCAAGTTATGCTAAAATTTCTCTTGCTCTGTCTTTTGACTCTTTGTGGTACCTGGTAGCCCGTTTGTCTTCCAGCACTAACAGAAACAGGAAGAAGGGAGCAAATTAAAACCAGAGTGCTCAGAAAATTGAACATGGATTCAGATGAGATAGGCAAAGCTGATTTTTCTTGTGGACGTGTCTCTTATCACTCTTTACTCATCCAAGGTAGGAAAAGTAAACATTTCAAACTTGGAAAATATTTTGTATTGTCTGTTGAACCTAATCAAGCCATGATTCAATTAACTGGGTTGAGAAAGATGCTAGTGAGTTATTTGTGCACCTGGCAGTGTGTGCTGAATACTAAGAGTCTGGATAATGTTCTCCAAGTTCTTGATCAGCAGCAGCTGGAGCAAATTTTTTACTTTGATGAGTAGGGAAAAAGAAGAAATCTATTTCAGTGCAGCGACAGTAGTAAATTTACATTACAAACACAGCAATTGCTAAGTGTTACTGGAACTCAGCTGCCAGAATAAAAGCAATACCATTCATTTAGTTTCATTTCCAATTATAAGAGATCCTGATGAGGTTTTTTTTCTCCAAAATAAAAACTTTGCAAACCTAGCTTAATTACAAAACTACATGGGCCACTACCCTCCTTGTCTGGCTATGGCTGCTGTCAGCTGTCATCCCAAGCATTTCAAACTCATTTGGGTTTTAGGGAGGGGAAAGGCAGTTTTTGGTCCTTTTGTCATTAGTGTAAAACTTCTTTTTTTCATAGCTGAGTGTGGCAGTGGGCAGCCTGGTTCTGCAAGGAAGAGCTATCCATGATAAATTCAGAACATGCCTCAGCCCCTTGTTCAGTCTGGGAGCTGAATCTCTGTTAAGCAGCTCCTCTTACTGGAGTGAATTTTTAAACTCACAAATTTAAACTTTGAAGTTCACGAGACTGGGACTTTGCATTTTCCATACCCCTGCCTGGTGTCTGGTCCAGTCAGTGGGAGACATTCTCTAAACTGCAGTGTAGCCAAGTCAAACCTCCTGTGGGATCTGGAC
This sequence comes from Anthoscopus minutus, assembly GCA_013399455.1. NCBI lineage: Eukaryota > Metazoa > Chordata > Aves > Passeriformes > Paridae > Anthoscopus > Anthoscopus minutus. The sequence goes on along the minus strand of VWYI01022245.1, from coordinate 751,685 downwards.
AGGCAGCAAGCAGAGAATAATTCACTGTTGGTTAGAACAATTCACTGGTGATCAGAGAATTCCTTACAGCAGCTGCACTGCAGGAGGGCTGGTGAGGACACAGGTTAAAGGACAGCAGAGCTCCAGGACAGCAATCAGTCTGGTCACTTCACTGCCTGCAGCTCCCATCTCAGGGCAGCTGACCCAGTAATAAACATTATTCAAGGGAATTCGATGGGAACAGATATTTCAAAAACGAAGCACGTTAAAACAAATACTGCTGTCAGCATAGGAGTGATTTTACTGAAAGGACAGGGTGGAGAGAACCTTTCCTTTTATGTTCTGCTCAAACAAGATTACTGAGGCTCTTCCTTTCCTTCCACTGAGGCATGATGCCCCCAAACCCTTCACGAGACCCCAGCCCTTTGACCTCCCAACCTAGGGGAGCTGAGACATAGCAACAGGCACAATGCCTAAAATCTCCTGCTTAGGGCCCAAATTTCCTGAGCTCACAGCAGGAATGGAATATTTCAGCTGTGACATAAAGCCTCTCATATTTGTTGAGCAGAGCAACGCAGGGATCGGATCTGATTCATTAATAAACTTCTGTGTGCAGTAGCTCTGTTTTTTCTTCAGGCTCTTGCTGCCACACAATGAAGTACATGATTAAACCCAGCAAATGTCAGCTCAGAATCAATCTGGTTTGAGCAGGTTCTTTTTAATTCAGGTTACTTCAGTGGTGTTTTCAGTTGCCACTTGCAGAACAGTTGGAAGGTATTGGTTATGTTACAATCCTCAGGAAAAATTAATTCTGTTCAGACCTAGTGCAAGCAAATTTTATTGTGCATGCAGCTGCTCAAGATTAAGTAATTATATGGTGAGGCTTTGGAGGCAATGAATTTTAGATGAAGCATGTACACATTTTTATTATGCATACATTTTTCTTGATCAGTTTTCTCTTCATTTGGTCACTCGCTTATGTGGAAGCAATGAGCAAAATCTGCATATTTCACTCTTTAGAAAGAAAATTTCCATTTACATAGCCATAATGCTTTCAGCCCACACATGCTTCAGAGAATTTGCAAAACCCACTGATCTATTACACTCCACACAGCAACTTCAAAAGACAGGTCATCTCAGAAAGACCAAGGTTAGACCCTCAGCTGTCTCAACAGTCTTTTCTCTTTTGAGCTCTCTTTGAGCTCACTTAGAACCATTTCACCTTCAGCTGAGCATCATGACCCAGGCCTCATCAGGGGATGTTTTACATCAGGTTTTTTGTTGTTTAGAAAAGGTTATAAATCAAAAGCTTCCTCTCTTGGTTTAGTTCTTTCCAAGCAGCTGAAAGTTCTTTCTGTTAAAGCTGGTTTCTCTGAAAAACACCAAAAAAAGGCAAAAGGGAGAAAAGTAATTCTGAAACAAAGAGCAAAAGGGTATGATTCAAAAAGAGCCTTTCAAAAACTTCACAGTCCACATTACCTGAAGTGTATTTATGTGACTGGTCCAACCTCAGCAAAGCCTGCAGCAGCTTTGGCTTCCAGGGCCGATCTGTTCATCATGATTTTGGCCCCACATCTCAAAAAGGGGCTTTTGCTGCCACCCTGAGCACTCCCCTGCCCCTCTGCTTAGACCAGAGGCTTTACCCTGGGGCAACAAGTCCTGGAACTGTTGCAGCAAAGGCTCGGGGGTTATTCTCCAATCTTTATACCATGTTCATGCTCATGGGACCATCTAGCCCCATGGATTTGAACCAGATCAAGCATGGACATAAAATTGCATCTCTAGTGAATTAGGTAAGATGTAAAACAGGGAGCTTATGTTTATTTTCTGGTAGCTGAAGAGGATATGGGATCTCAGAAAATGGTAAAGTGCTTCAGACAGCTGGTAATGATCCTGACAGTGAAAACTGAACCTGTCAACTCTTTCTCTAAAAAATTTGAATCAGCAGAGCAAATTCATAGTGGGTCAGTGCTCTGTGTCTAACAGCTGCAGCGGGTTTGGTCTAAGATGGATAAATTATATCAGTGAACCATGATGTGAGCGTGCAGAAGATGTGAATACAGCTGAGAGAAGTGTGCCTCTGTCAGAAAAACACACCCTGCAAGATACCTCACCCTAAAGCTCTTTGGCTACATCATTTTTGAGTTTTTTTCCATGACTGCCTTTCCTTCCAGCCTAGCAGTACATTGCCACAGTGTGGTATGCAGAAATACTAATGCTGTCTTGTGAAGAGGTTCTATAGCAGAAAAAAAAGGTATCTGCAGGTGTTTTTCAATAAATAAATACAGGTACAAGTCTGTCCCTTCTTCCTATCCAGTCACCTGGAAAAATACCCAATGTCTGATTGCCTGTGGAGCATGAGTCAGCTCTATAGATTCATCCAGGCAGGAAACTTATTTTTTTGTAAATACCATCCAGGATTGCCATCACTGGCAGGCCCCTTATCTGCTGATGAATGAAGACAGCAGGAGCAGGTGCTTTCCAATGATGCTGTCAAAGAGTTCTGTGTGCTCAGAAGAACACATTGGTCAGGCAGGGCTGAAAATGTTCCATAAGACCTTGCTGTGAAATGAAAGCCTGGTCTGTAACTCAGCAGTTTTGATCCAGCCCCCTGATGCCACACAACCCCAACAAGAAACTCAGGTGAGCCCCAGACGCGCTGCAGAAATTTCACTGTAATGTTGTTTTCTGTCAACAGCTCCTAAAAAACCACCTGATACTGTTAAAAAAAATGGATATGAAGAGTGATGTGTCTTTGTGATCACTTCAGTACTGCATACATGAAAAAGGGATCCATTTCTTTCAGGCTGTATTTTATATTATTGAGGTTGTCTTATCTGTTCAGGCTGATGCCTCTTGTTCTGTATTTTCTCTAAATTTATGTTATAAACTGCCTCATGTGAAGGCAAGAGCAGCAGTGGGGTGCCAGAGGGGCTCAGGGGCTTTGCTTAAATCAATGTTTTGTTGACTTTAGTGGAGCAGGGTGCTGACCCCCTAACAGGACTTTTGATGATACATCTAAAGCCACTATTTGTACTGCAGGTGCCAGTAAATGAAACCAGCAAATTATTTATCAAATGGGCCTTCAGAAGTGAGAGGAGATTTGCAATCATGAAAAACGGGGCCTGAACTTTCAAAAGCTCAGCTGTACTCATTTTTTCTTGGTCTGTACCAGCCATGGATAATGATAATTCCATTGCCTGTCCCTATCTCGTATGCAGGAAAAACATATGAATAGTTGGAGATATTATTTTTTACTCTTAGACATTGTAAAATGAGGAGAGAGGACAGGAAAGAATCTAGTTTTTATGAACCAGGGTCATAAATAAACAAAAATGAAAAGAATAACAGAACACAAGACAAAAACATTTCATTTTAGCTTTTGGCAGTTTATAAAAAAACCTTTTAATGAAGAATTGTTCTGCATGAGAAAATATCTCAGTGAAATTTTTTGACTACTTTTCATGGCATTTTTAATGGAGCTAAAGTCCAGAACGTTGTACAAAATAATACCCTGGTGTCCTAATGCCAGTATTTCTTTTTTTTGGTGCTCCAAAGGCCTAAGGAAAGAAAAAAAATCTGGTTTTCCTCTGAGGTTTTCCAGTTTAGGGCCCAGGTTTGTCTCAGTTGCCTGGACCAGGGTGAGCTGCTGCCATGTGATGCTGACACACAGATTTTGTCCTCCCTGACACAAGCCCGGGGTGTGAGGCTGTCCTGGCTGCACGTGTGGCATGCACAGAAATTCTGCTTTTCAGAGCATTTTGGTGCTCACTGGAGCTGCACATGCCCAGCTGCAGCAGGACAAGGCCAGATTTGCAGGGACTCATGCAGTGGATGTTACAAGCAATACACATCTAAGATTTTCTTCTATAAGATTCAAACCTAATTTCTTACTGGAAGAACTCAGCTTTTACCTACGAGGTGTCCATGGAAGAAAACTTCAGAAAAATGACTTTTATGGCATCTGCCAATATTTTCATTTTAGCTTAACAGGGGATTTAAATTATTATTGAGTCCTATCTTCCGAAGAGAGCAAATGCTCTCTTTGAGAAATTTGATTATATTGAGCTTCTAACTGCATAAACACAATACCAGCCCCAGTGGACTTAATTCCATTAAGACTTGAACTATCCACCTTGAAGTTGCTCATGAATACAAAGTGCCAGAGCTGCTGGCATTGCTGGGTTTGCAGAGCAACTTGTACATCTATGTGTCAGATAATAAAAACCATATTTATTTAGATATTAAAATGAACAGATTTAATAATATATTTTAAAATGTCCCTGTTACTCGTATGGTTTTTCTCTCTGCATGAATAATATTCTTTATTGCAGTTGTATATTACCTCCAAAATAACTCCTGCTCTGAACATTGCAAGGTGCTGGATCTGTGATCTGTAGCAAAGACAGGTGGAGAATTTTAATTTTCACAGCAGAAATGTTCATTTCAGTATTTTACCTATCCAAACTCTGCTCTGTCTCACCAGTTTCTTAATCCCACCTATCTTTTAGATAACTCTTTTCTATCTAAATAACATATTACTGCTGAGGTTTGGGAGTCATTAGGGAAGATCTGCCCAATTAGCATGTTAATTAGGACCTACCCAATTCAGGGATAGGGAGGTGATTGTTTTATTAGCATTCTGTGAGATGAAAGAAAGATTAATGACTGTGCCTGCACCCCTTGAGGGGTAGAGAAGTAACACTTCTTATTTGAGATATCTGCGTGTGTGAGGAGGTGTTTGAAATGGCTGGGCTTACTGAGGGAGCTGCCTGCTGATTAGTTACGCCTGGAGCAGAGAAAAATATAATTGAGTTTGTTTCTTGATGAGAAGAAAATGAGAGTACAAAGCAAACACAACAGGGCAGGAATGTCTGCTCTTACAAGTGCAGTCCTGTTGATAGATGGGTATCAGCTAAAGCCCTGCTCCCCTCAGCTGGGCTGGCAGGGGGAGGCTCCTGGCTCTTCCATGCAATGTGGTTTGTGCAGGTACTTAGAAACCTCGTGGCTGTGGATGGAAAGAGCTGGTTTATAGCAAATATCTCTTCCAGGTGCTGTGTTTGCTCCCAGCCATGCCCTACAGCCCCAGAGTGAACCTTGAACAGCTAAAGGTAGTGCCCAAGGCATTCAAATCCAAAGGGCCTGAAGGGAAGTGCAGGAACTTTGGGAGATGTGTTCTGGTTTGGCCAATTGTTGGTACCGTGCAGGTTTGCTCCTGTCCTCCGTGTGATGCTGTGAAACTGATATGTTCCCAAATTATCTGGCAAATGCAACTCGTGCCTGTCATTTTGTTGCAAAACTCCAGCACTGATTTATTCCAGGCCTCTCAAACATTCAGGTACCCAGGGAAACACCAGATTGTTGGTTTCTTTGCTTCCTCTGAGTTCTGTATAGACAACACCTGTTTTGATGTGCTTCTTTCTGGTATGAAAGCCTTGTTCTTCGTTTCCTTTGTTAAATTTTTCAGTAAGGAATATCAGCTTCCCAAATTGTAGAGGGTTGTCAAGGTGGTCTCATCCACAAATGCTCAGGAAATTGTACTCCTGGCTTTGGGATTTGAGTATATATTCCTTGTAAAGCAAAGCATATCTTCTTCCCAAGATTATCCTCAGCAGCATAGAGGAGACCAAAGCAAAATCCCTGTGGGCATTATCAGTTTACCATAACTTGTGGTTGCAAATGCTGTTCTTTAAGCATTTGTTCTATTATTGTCTGTGGTACTCACTATACCTCCTTGCTTGTCACTCATGCCAATCTTAAAATTCCTGTTATAAATTGATGCAGTTTCAGGTAGACTTGCTAGAGAAAAGTCTGTTGTATTTAGGTGTTTCTGTTGACCCTGTTTGATGATCATAAAGAACCATTTGATGCAGTAAATTCCCAGTGCTCCAGGACAGATCTTACGCTTTCAGTATTTTAGTAGTCTCAATGTTGGGATCTTTTTTAATCAAGTAGAGCTGGGGTGAATTTCTTTATTCAGAATTTTTTTTTCCTTTTGTGATGCTGTGTCATCCTTGTCTGTGTGAATGCTTCTAGCTCTGGACTGTAAATTAATCTCTTGCTGAGTTTTAAATTGGAGTACAAGCCACTCATCTCCCAGAGAATGCAGAAAGCATGAGATAAGGCCTCTGTGCTCATGTGAGTTACAGCCAGGCTGTTCAATAAAAAGCTGCAAATAGCCATGGTTTGTGATAACAGTGTGGTTTGTCAAGTCACCCTGAGATGGAGTTTGCTATTTGTCAAACAATACCATTTTGATAAAATAAAAGTAAAAGCTGCCTACGTTATCTTTCGACACAACCAACAGTACCTGTGGGAGACAGAGTTCTGTATAAAACAGTTGATTCTACTGATATAAGCAAATTAGGTTTTTGTGACACAGGGAGAAGCTTTCCTTTTAGTCTAAAATGCTCCCCATTGAGAACTCCCACCAGGTGTGCTATGCTTTCTGAAGTCATTAATGTAGATCAAAGAATAATTAGGCTTTGGCAAGCATAAGGGGGTTTGATTAATCAGTGTGAACAGCATCCTTTTATCTCATAATCCCAACTGTTGAATCAGCGTGGCGTGGCCAGGCTGTAGGGAAGTACTCACACAATTGTTTTCCTCTTGCACAAAAGCATGGCGTGAGGATGAAGCAGAATCCATTCTTTTGTTCCTTACTTTTCTCAGAACTGAGGACCAGTGTGTTGACAGCAAATAACAGATCCAGCATTGCACTGAACAGAGAGTGAGCCAGAACACCCAGTTCTTTGTGACACCACAGAGATGTGGAAGATCCATGTGGTAGATTATCTCTCATTGCCAGTCCTGTGCAATGAGAGACTGGTTCTTACTCTGTGTGTGTGTCAGAAAACACACCAGGGCTTTCTTGCTCACTTACAGGACTTTGTTTCACTTTTTAAAAGTTCTGTTTGCTCTTCATAGTCCATTTGTCCAAAGATTCCTGTACTTTTAGAAGACATCTCTGCCATAGGTGTGTGAAAAGCTGCCTCTGCTTGCAGATGGCCTGGGATTTAAATGTTGGTGAATGAAAAGGGGAGAAAGCCAATGGTGTTAATATGATCCTGTGTATATAGAACACCAGTATGGCATTCTATATGTATGTATGTCTGTCTGGTATAAATGTGGCCAGGCTTTGGCCAACAGAGACCTCCTCTGATTTAATTACCTGGTGAGCCCCAGAAATTTAAAATCCATTGAATAGATTAGTCAAAAGGCAAACAATCTGACCAGATTTTTTTTTTTTAAATTACCTTTGCATGCTTCTGTTAAATGAGAGCACTCAGTCCTCTGGGGACAGGGCAGCTGCTCAAGTGGCTTTTTTGTGCACCTCCAGAGCAAGGAGGTGCACAAAGGGAAGAGCAGGTTCTTGAAGTGTAAAGGGACTGTACAAGGCACTCACGAGGCAAAGAGAAAAGGGGAAGACTCTTTTCCACCCACCTTTTCTCCTGAAATGATGCCACTGACAGAGCAACAGGGTGCAGGATGGAGAGGCTGGAGCAGCAGCCCCTGCCCAGCAGATCCATCCCAGTGCTGCTGCCAGAGCCCCTTATGGAGATACAAGGAAAGGAGATGTTACAGCAAGCAGGCAGCATTTTCCTAACAATGTTTTGCTGTTTGTCTTCTTTGCTTACATCAACATTTCAGTGAGAAAACAACAAAGTGTTTCCTTCCACCTAGAAGTAAAATACATCTCGAATAAAATGGGGGCAGCAATGCTTTTATTACCAAAGTATCTGCAGAACAAAGTGCTTACTTTCTCCTGGTTATTTCTAAACCACATCCACACTAACTGTTGCATCCGTTTTCTGCATCCCTGACTGTGTGAGAGAAACTTGGGGAGAAATTACCTCAATAATGTCTTTCTAATCTTCCTTGTTTACAGCACACTTTTTGTTCAAAGTCATTATGACAGTCATGGAAGATTCTGAGTATGATGCAGTTATTGAATTTTAAATGAAAACTAAATTGGCTGTGGTAGAGGGGAAAAATATCTCATAACACAGTAATTTTTCCTCAGGGTACAGTTGCTACATTTTATTAGAAATAAGCAATTTTCACCATGTCTCCAAAATGTATAGTGCAGATAAATGTGAGATATTAATCTAAGGAAAAAAGGCTTTTACAAGTATTTAATGCCAAATGGTGGCTTAAAGTTTGCATCTCTTCTACATTTTTCCGGCGTGCAGCAGAAACTATTTACCCATTTCACTGAAGCGAAACATATCTCAGTTCTCTGCATTGGTCAAAAGCCTCCTGTGGTGGCATTTAGATGGGATTTAATTGAAAGGTCTGGAGGTTTTTTCTGCTTGATTTGTGTATTTGGGGAGGGAGGAACATTATCTGCACGTGCAGGAGTTGAGGTGCCCAGGTGGCTGCTAAACAAAACTGCAGAACAGGAACCACTTTTCCCTTGGGATCCTCCAGCATCTCCCACTGCTCTGTCCCCACCAGCCCCGAGGTTTCCCTAGGGGGGTTCTGCTGGCGAGGATGCAAAGGGGAGGTTTTTGAGAAGGTAACTATGGGGATGAAATAAAAAGCACCTTCACCCCAGGGTTCCTGGCAGGTGTTAGCTCCACAGGCTGGCTCTGTCAGATCTCTGCAGGGAATGGCTCATGCCCAGCACAGCTCAGAGGCTGCCAGGAGGGAGCTGGGATCAGCCCAGAGCCATGGGCAGCCCCCTGAGCCCTGGCCCTCAGGGCACCTCCCTGCCAGGGCCTCTGGAGAGCAGATTTCTCTCAGCTCCAGCTGCACCCTCCCTTCAGCCATTCCTTCCTTAGCCAGCAGCGCTGGTGCCCTGGTTTCATGGGCTAGATTTGCTTCTTCCCTTCCACAAGAAGCAAAGAGAGAATTCCATTCTCTCAAGTTAGGCTGTGAACAAGAGCAACATCCCAATCAGTGCTCAGTGAACTCTCATTAGCCTGTATCAGCTCTTGCACATCTTCTGCTCCAGTTACAGTGTGTCAAACAGGGAGTGGATGTGAATTAATGGTTGCAGGGGAGGGGGTGTATTTCAGTAGCTGAAAAGTACAAATTAGTATGGAAAATGCATCCATATATCTTTGGTGGAGTCCATAAAGGCACAGCTCTACTCAAACGTGGTCCTCGCGCCCATCCCTTGCGCTTTTGTTTCGTGGCTGTGGCTCACACTGAAAACCTAAACACGAGCAGGGTAAGAGGTTCAGTTTGATCAGAAAGGGTGGGCTTGACACAGGATAAGTTATGGGGAAATCATGGTTTGCTTGGCCTCAGGTTACTTTGGGCTTTGGGAAGTAAAAGCTGCATAGACACAGAGTCCAATGTGAGTGTTAGAGGCATGTTCAAGAGAGTGCAGATAGAGGATTTTGTAAGATCCTCACAAACTGGTGCCATTTTCAGCAAATCTGGTTTGGAGTTTGAATTTTCACACTCCTGCCAGCATGCTAAAATAGAAATTCCCGGGAGGTTTACGAGCAAGCTCACAGCAAACCTCACACTAAGTAAGCTAATTCAATTTATCAGTCCTTGTTGGGTGCAGGGATGAGAGAACATTTAGAACTGAATATAAGTCTCTTTCCAGATTAATCACAAGCTGTTATATTTTTATGATTTAGTGGTGTTGTTTATGACTAACATTTATGGAAGATAGCTAGTAGATTTTAAATTAAAGGTTTTCACCTAAAACTAAGATTATAACAATTTTAGGGGTAATTGGGCAACTGTTGAATTCAAAAGCTGATAAATATAGGGAGTTTTTCTAAACTGTTTATTGCCTACTGACTTAATGGCAGGTTAGACTGCCAGATGCATCGCTCTGTGATGAACATATAGCTTGCTAAAAATAATGTTGTTGTTCATCAGCTGAAATATATGGCAGGCTATAAGCAAATGAAAGGGGGTCCTCTCCAATTTCAAGTTAAATCAGTTGTGAAAAGGATTTCCTAATAAACAAGGCTCCATTTTAGAGCAAATAACAAAATCCATTGTAGCATGCTTTTCACTCTTCTGTATTTTCTCTTTGTAAATATGCCATCATGTTGACATTGGTTTCTTTGCATCACATGTTGTCTGTTTGGGCTTCACAAACTGAAATGAGAGAGGTGTGTATTAAGGAAAATTATGAAAAAATTACGTGTACCTCATTGTATGATCTGTGAGCTGTCTACAAAGGCAGAAAGACAACATTACAGCCATCATGTCTAAAGAGTTTTACAGTAATCAGCATCAGCCTACAAAAATATTTAAAGTAAATAGGTTGAAAAAGGTCAAAAATCTCTTTTCTAAGGGAAAACTTTATCCCCTCTCCCTCCCAAATGGAATTTCATGATCTTTGCATTTTGCTCTCAAATTTCCTGTAGAAGTGCTTGAATTTTAGTACAATTGCTGCTTACAGTAATTTAACACAAAAGCAGGTCTTCATAATTTTTCTGCATGTGCATGGGTGCATCTTTACTCAGGCAGTTTTGTTGAAGCCTATCCTCCATTTAATGACATTTTAATTAATTGTTTCCTGGTTTTTAGCTTCACATTGACTGCCACCCATTCAATCCTAGCTTCATATTTTGGACAAACTCTGCTGTAAATAGTTTTTCAATTTATATACAGGGAGCATAAATGTAGTTCTCATTTCCAGCATCATTCAAATGCCCACATAACTCTTATCCTTGTGAAAGTAAATTGAATCTGTCACATCATCTTCTATGGCAGCCTGATTCTTGGTAACAAAAGATATTGCAGCTGGCAGATGGAGCCACACACTACATAATTAAGTCTCCAGTGTGTGTCAGCTGCAGCTTTTCAGACACAATTAGAGTCTGACCAGTTCACCCATTTAGGTACTTTAAATAAAAACCAAAAAATATCCCTCAGGTGGATGTGGAAGTTTCTGTGAAAAAATGGACTCCAAAATTGCTAAACAGAAAAAAATAGGATTGTGTTCATTGCCAGATCTTCCAGTGATAAAATTTGATACAGGTCTTTAAATCCTCACTTTACCTCCTTTTCTTTTGCATTTATTATGTCCTTAGTGTAGCTAAGCATAAACTCTTCCCGGCAGGGAGGCTCATGGAGGCAATGGATAGAAAATACATTTTCTCTAGAAAACCAGCTTCAGGAACCCCCAGCTGTGCAGGAGATAAAATCACATTGAGTTTGCAAGAGAAGATTGTAAAACTTAGGCAAAACTATGAAACAACTGAAAACTTTAAGAAAAGACTAAAGGCATTAAGTGGTGTGTGATGCATCCAGAATCAAAGATGAGTCTGATGCACAATCTTGTGATCTGACAGATCTGCCACGTCTGGGGATCCCCATATTTTTATGGCTTTTCCTCACAAAAAACAAGGGAAGAAGAGATTTTTAGCTCATCTGCTCCAGTGCACTCCTGGTAAATGCTCAGGTGCCTTGCACCAATCACCTCTGCATACCTGAGGTGCTTTGGTTTGTAGGAGCACTGAGCAATACCAGATCTCAGGGTTCTCCTGTCACCCCTGTGCTTTTAACCCCCAAAGCTGATTCCAGCCTTTCTGACACACACTGCTTTGTTCAGCCTTTCTTCCCTCCCTAAAACACACCCAGCAGAGGCCTAGTAGTCATTTTATTGATGCACTAATGGCAGCAAAAGCAGCTCATGGAGTTACAGCTGCTTCTTCACACTCCTTTTTGCTTTTTAGGTGTGTTTTTTCATTAAAGAGAAGTCCCATGCTGCTTTTATTACTCTGACTACTAATGAAGGATAAGCTTATTAATTCAGAAGTTTTAATTAAATCACTTGCAGAGGAACCTCTTTGGCATGAAAATATATTCAGTGTCTGATTGTAAGGGGTCCCTGGTGGTGCAACCTTCCTTGCTGACCATCCACACTGGACACTTGTATTCCAAGCCAGCGCTGGTGAGGAGGTCAGGAGGCAGGAGACTCAGGGATGCACTTCCCAAATGAAGGGCTTCAACCAGCAGGGCAGAATTTTAGCTTTCAGCAGACATCTCAGATGTCTAAATGTAGAAAAACAGGTTGCCAAAGAAGCAAACCAGTCAGCTTTTCCTACAAAACTAACCTAAAATGGGATTGGATGCCTCATAGTTGGCCCTATTGGGTTACTACTCTAGGCTGGGGAGTCACTTCCAGCAGTTTAAATTAGGACTGGAATGAAATGTATCCACTTCTCCAGAAGGCACATGCACCTCTGCAGTATATCTGCACTCAAGTCCCAGGACTTGGTTTACCTCTATGGCTTATATCAGATAGACTTGATTTTAAGAAATAAATGTTTCCTTGGGAAAAAAAAAAATTAAGCTGCCTGATTCTGGGAACTGTAATTGGTGGTGAGTATGGCCTTTGACTTACCTCTTCCATGCTCCCTGCCCTAACCTGGTATAGATTTACAAAATTCATTTAAAGGCTCATATTTCTTATCCTGTTCCATGCTCCCCTCCCCCAAACAAAATACCAAAGTTTCACAGCTTTCCTCTGGTAAAATGCATTATTGATAATGCCATTACCCCAGGTGGGCTGAGGCAGGAAATATTTTTCCTTCCAACCAACTAAAGAAAAAGAAAAGACAGAGAAAGTGTCTTGACTTCATTTATCACACTTCACCCTGTTGCTTCCCTTTGGCCTGTGCCTCTCAGATCTGCACTGCTGTTTGAGTTTTCAGAGTCCTGGCCCTAACAGGGCTGTGGTGCTGGGAAGGTCTGATTTGGATCTTGCACACTGGTGTGAGGCAGGAGAAACCCCCCAGGCAGGACCTCATCACTGCAAATCCCACTGAAAGCCCTAATAGCCACAATCCATCAGGTAGAAAACCTGGAGAGAGCAAATGCTCTTATCTCAAACTGAATTTACAGTAATTAACAACTGTAAATGCAATTGCAGTGTTTTATAGGCTGTCCTTTCTATGATTGTGGGGAGTGGAAGTTAATGGAAACACCCTTGATAATAGTTGCTGGCTGAAGGGCTTCCATTAGCTGTACCTCCAAGTGCACCCTTAGGTAATAATGCAGTAGATGAATCTGCAAGAAATGAATTGGGGTTTTTTTTTGGTTGGTTTTGCCATTGAGATAGATAATAAAGATGTTTCTCAGTAGGCTCAGCTGGGCTATTACTGCTGCTCATATAGCCAAGTGTTTTGTTGGAGAGATGAAGTGCTGCATATAGACTTGTTCACTACCAGAAACCTGACAAACACTGAGCTAATATTGTGTCAACAACAAACTGGGGATAATGTGTCCTCTCCTTCTAATAGATTTTTCCTTACTTGTAATCATAAGCAATACTAAAAAATTACAATGGGAAAAACCACAGCCAATGGAAGGTGTCTGCTCACTGTGATTTGCTGTTAGCCTGACTCAAAGTATCAGGTGCAGAGAGGATGAAAATCATTTGTTTGGGGATTACCTACACGCAGAAAGAAACTTGAGAATCACTCGAGTGAATAGCTGCTGCATTTGTCTGCTATTCTCTTGCCTAATAATCGTTGCTGAATCCAATTAAATTATTGTTTCCAGGGGTGTGGAGTGAAGGAGAGCCCATTGTTCATCGATCTGCCTCTGCTTCCCTGTTGCAGAAGTGTCAGCAGCCACTCAGCAGGGCTTGGGCAGTGGAGGGCTGTGAGGTGGATCTGCAGCCACTGACCAATTAATGTTGTTTGGGTTTTTTGTCCTTAGGGAAACATAAACTTCCCAGTTTGCGCCATGTGTTTAATACACAGAGCAGTTTAGTCCTCAGAAAATGCTTAGTGCATCTTCAACACAACATGGCACTTAATGGCACATGTATAATTATGTTTTATAAAGATTTTATAGGAATGGCCGGAATAATATTAACGATGTGTGAACATAGGTGGCAAGACTAGATTTATGTTTCAGGCAATTACATTCTACAAGCTGAAGCAGAGAACAGAGGTAATTAACAAGAATAATGACAGCACTACCTTTCTATAAATCAGTGTTAAAAAAGAGTAAATAATAGAAGACAAAGGGATTGTGAGTCAAGTTGTGTCGTTATTCATCAATTTTAGAGCAGAAGGGTGGGTTTAATTAGTGAAATGGCATGGCACTTTCTTGGTGCTTTTCAAGTAGTCTTCATGCTCTTCCATCACTGGGAACAAACAGCTGATTGAATGCAAATGGCAGTGACTGCCTTCTCCACGTTCCTGATCAGGGCAGGAAATTTCCCCTTGTGCTCCTTTGAATGAAGCACAGGGAGTGATTCGTGGCCAGGCTGGACTGAACTTTGCAATCCTGATTGCAGGCCAGGGTCTCCCTTATATGCAAAGGATCAAAGTGCCCACTTCTCCAGCAGTTTCAGTTTTCTGTGAGTTGTTTAGTTCCAGCTTTTAATCTGCAATGCTTTTTGGACAAGAAAGCGAATCACTCTCCACTGTGAGGGCCCTTATCTATTAATTAGTTTTGCCTTGTCTGATCCTAGGAGAAGACATCTCTCACGCCTAGGCACGGGAAGCTGATGCAGAGTTGCAGTACCACGAGCAGCAGGAGCCCCTGAGGATAAACACAACGTGGCTGCTCAGAAAGCAGAGGGCAAGAGCTGCCACAGTCCCAGAGTGGCATCACCAACTCTCAAAGTACCTAGCAAAGCTTCTGAACATCTTGCTGTAATAATTCAGCTGATAAAAGTGCTGCTCCTTTGCAAGTTGTTTTATATCCTATTCATTCCTCTGAGGGCTGAGAAAATATGGACTGAAAAAATGACCAACTGAAGAGAAGGCTTTTCTCATCCTGATCAGCTCGGGCTCTGGTTTTGACTGGCTTTAGAGGCTAAGGGATGATAGTTGCTGCTTGTAGATGTGTTGGATCTCTCACTGCCAGGAGAACATGTTGCCATTCTGATAAGGAACAGTAAATTGGAGTTGTTTCTCCATTCACAGAGCACAAATCTGTTTCTGCAAGCAGCTTGCCAGATTTGTGATATCAATCAGTGCAGCCTCTCCACTAATCCCCAGCCAGGGCCATTGCAGTGCACTTGTGCCTGGCAGCCAAGCTCTGAGAGAGTTTCTTTGCACTGCTGAAGTTTTGTTACCAGGCATCACGAGATGGCTCTTTCACAGCTGGGTGAAGAAACCTTACCTACCTGCAGTATGTTTTGTGGAGCATTAAGGCATTCTTTGACTGAAAAGTAATGAGAAATGGACTATTAACTATTATTCATTATAGCACATGCAAAGCTTGTGGGCCAAGTTTAATTAAATTCAATAACAGCGTGTGCAATAAAAATGAGCAATTAACAGCAGTGAAGGGCTCTGATCTGAATCTGGGGAGATTCCTTCATCTGTATTGGCATAGTGGGAAATAAAAAGATGGAACTTTGGCAAAGACTGTGAAACTCCAGCTCTGATGCATATAGAGAGGAAAGCTCTACATTTCCTGCACTGTGAGTGGGTAAATTCAGCTTACCTGTGTTTGTCCTTGATTACACACTGCTTTCCCCTCTGGTTACAGACCTCAGCATAAATGTCCAGCCACCCAAGTCACCTCCAGATAGTGACAAAATGCTCTGTGTCTCACAGAGATCTCACCCACTAAATATAAGAGGTTGCAGCACAACTCTAAGGATACTCGCAGGATATTTGCTGATCCAATATTGCAGCTTCTCCACCCTACAGACCACAGGGAGAGTGATAAATGGAGCTGAGGGGATGGAGAGCTGAGCTGAGCGAGAAGGTGCTCATTCAACACTGCAGATTCTGTATCTGTGGAGATGCCAGGACAAGGGTAATGGAGGAGATCCATTGTGAAGAGGCTCAATATTTCCTTGTGCACCGAGTCAGGGAAAAATCTCTGTGGTTCAGAACCAGCACTGACTGACCAGAATTGTGGGGCAGCCCTTTGGGTTGAAGGCCTCAAGAAATGGGACTTCCCAAACCTTTTTAGATCTGACTGAGTTAGAAACTTAGCTTGAAAAAGATATTGGTGATGGTTGACTTAAAAACCCCCAACAACCAAAAAACCCCATACAAGAGAAATTATTCCCATCATTACAAAAAGTTGAATCGAACTCTGCGCATCCCACAACTCCTCACAGCTCAAAACCCAGGTGCAACTTTTGATATTAGGCTTCCTCCATATCCTCAGCTGGCACCCAAAAAAAGAGAATATAGAAGGTTGGCTGAGTTCCTCAGAGCCTGGTCCTTGCACAAAGGCTTTTGTGAGCTCGGTGCTTCCTGCAGAGGGGTGAGTGTGGCTCAGGTGGTGCCTGTCCTGCAGCTTGCACCAGCTGACACAAATTCAGTGCAAACCTGAGCTGCTTCAGAGCTGTGCTGCCAGTGTGTGACACAAAGCCAGAGCTCCATAGACCAAAAGAGCTTTTTTTAGTGTCCTGCCTCGTTGGAAACTGGCCAAGAGAAGCAGTTCCTCTGGAAAAATCCTGGCTCGTTGAAGGAAAAGCACATTATGAAACTACCTGCTTTGAAGAAATGAGGTAACTTTCAGTTCTGAGCTTCTTGGAAATTAACACCATTTTTCCTTCAGGAAAAGAAACCGTTTCCTTGGGGTTTCATACTTGCACTTGGTATGAATGTGTATACAGTGCACAATGTACAAAAGGCTTGTCCAATTTCAATGACCGATTTCTTTTTCCTTGATTGAAACATGTTTCAGTAGTCTGAAAATTAATCTCAAGTATTTTAACTTACAGCAACAAAAAAAAAAATATCCCAGCACAAAAGGTGAACATGTGGCAGTTTCATGGTCACAGAAAATGTGGTCACAGCTCAGACAGCACTGCTCATGAACCTGTAGCTTCATATGATATCTTCCTATGAAAATACTCATGCAAAACAGATGTTGTTGTATGCTTATCTCTAAAGACAAATCTGTGGATATGGGTACATTGGCCTCTTTGAATTTCAGACCAAATGTATAAAGGCTTAACAAGAATTTTGCTGGAAATCCTTGGAATTTCAGTCTGTTGGGGGCAGATTCTTATTTTTCATGTTCATCTCCCCCTTTTTTTGCCTGTGACTGAGATAGGGGAGTGAAGCAGAGCTACTTTGAGGATGCTGCTGAAAATCGAGGGAGAAGAAATGCTTCAGAGCTAGTAGTGGGTGTGTGGAAGGAGGGGGGAATTTTAAACAGTATTTAATGGAGCTGGGAGCTGGATTATTTAAAACTGGTGCAAAGATCCTTTGTATTGACAATTCACTGTATGAGCCATAAACTCTTCACTCTGTGCCTATAAAAGATGAAAGGACCAATTACTTATTGAGGCATTAAACACCCAGGGGACAAATGTCTGTCTAGCAATAGTAAACATATTGACTGAAACTTATTTGAATTTCAAATTGCCAAATGTCCTGATTTTTTAAAAGCTTCCTATGATAACCAAGGTCTGGAAAGTCAATTGAAACTTAATTCTCCTGGATATCTCATGGGGGGAAAGTACATGAATCTGGACAGATTCAATTATTTAATTTTAATGAAAAAATAGATAGCTGCTTTATAATTTCCTTATAGAGCCGTAGCTGGGAACTCAGCTCCTTTTTCCAAGATGTTATCCTAGGATAAATGACAACAGTAGTCTGGCAAACACAGCTTGCCAACAGGTTTATGTCCAAGGGTTTTCTGATTCCTTTTGTCCTTAGATCTTCTTTTTTCTCTCCACTTGGGACCAGGACTCTCTGATATTCCAGCCCACTCCAGAGGAGCATTTCCTCCCTGCCCAGGGCCAGTGCAGGTGGAACTCATAAAGCATTGCCCAGGGGACCTGTTAGAGGATGCTGAACGTCCCCAAGCTGCACAAGGACACATTTACTGTCTCAAACATTGGAAAGACTCTCACAAAGCCAATCAGCCACAGGTCAGTGCTGCTGCTGCCAGTAGCATCCTGCTGGTGAGATACCCTGTGGCTGCCACAGGACAAAGTCAGCCCTGACAGCAAATGTGGGAAAACAGCCACTGACCACCTCCTGGAATCCCCTCTGCTCTCAGAGGCTTTTGGGACTGGCCATGGTCATCAGCTTGACCGACTTGCCATCAGCTGCTTGCCAGGAGGGAGCTGGGCAGAGCTCATCGAATAAAAAGTTACAACTAACTCTCCCTGCCTTGCACAGCTCTCACCACATTCATTAGTAGAACAGCTCATTGTATTTAATTGCCATTACTCTGAATACCAATGGAGTTAATTACTTGCTCTGTATGGGCAGAGCTGCCTGAAACGTTGACTCCACATAAACCCATTAAAACAATTAGTGCAGCGTAATTGTGGGTATTTACTGTTGGATTCATTTTCCTCTTGTTTTTACTGTAATGTCATACACAGAGCAAAGGTCCAAAGCAGCAGCAGGGCTGTTATCAAAAACTCAGAGGAGTTTATCTTCTTTATATGCTCTGCACACATGGAGGGAGCATCCGTAATCACAACAGCTGCTGTGTGTGTAGGAGAGACACCGCTGCACCCCAGCCCTTGACCTTGGCATAATCAGGCTTTTATCAGAGCCAGCCAACAAGAGCACACTCAGTACTTCTGGCTGAGCAAAACTGGTGCTGGTTGCTGCTTTTGTTCTAGCAGAACCTCGTTACAGGAGGACGAGAGGCTGAGTTCCGGCGCCGTTCAGCCGCTCCTGAGAGAGATTCCATCTCCCCGCCTTTGTTTCGGGTGGTTTCTGTTGGGATTCCCATCATGCAGTCATTTTTATGTATTCCATTTTCTCTCTGTCTTGGTGTACAATCATAAATGAAGGCAAGCATTTATCACCACAGCAGCTTTAAATAACAAATGCTTGATGAATTTACTCTCAGCTGGCCGGAAGCAATACTGTGATTGCGGCATTTTATAATCATCAAGACTTGTTTCTCTAAGCTGAATTAATTTGCATGAGCAATGTGTTATTAACAAAGTTGCTGTTAACTGATGTGTACAAGCAAACTGTGGGAGAGGACTCTTTTCTGCCTGTGCTTTCCTTGGGCAAACTTAACCTTGTGAGGTGTTTTAGATGGATGGATGGAGAATTGTACCCAAGGGAGAAGGTTTGAAATGAGTGCAAGGATTCTGACTCCATGTAGGATAGATCCTGCAGAGCCAGACCCTGCCTCTGGCCATACAGGACATTCCCATATTGCTATCACACTTAGTTCCAGCCAGGGTCTTACAGGATAGTAAATCCAGCACTAAGGTTTGTAATGCCAAGTCGAAAACACAGAGAGAAACATTTTTCTTGCAAAAAGTCGACCCATTTTTGAACACCCAAGAGCGTTCAAAAATTCTTGGTAAGTGAATTGTGAACCAACACATCAGGTATCACCTGTCTTTCTTCATGCAGCCAGAACAAACCAGCTGATGCTCTAGATGATGTCTGGGGGTAGATTAACTGGCGTTAACTCCCTGTTCACACTTCTCTAGACCTAGTATTTACACTTAGGTGGACTGGTAGCTTCTGGACCTGGAAGGATGCTCCAGATATTTGCTTCAGTATCTGATATGTGAACAGCATTTGTTCTGACTCCCTCAGATGGCTTCTTTTTAAGATGGTGGAAGGTTTTGCCATCATGTCTGGGAGTGGACTTTTGTGCCTTCAGCAGAAGCTTCAGCTGCTCCTTTCCGTGAAGGTTCTTAAATGCTTCTCGAAATTATTTTAAGTGGAGAGCACTTTTTACACTGCCCAGCCTCAACGAGGTTTCTGCAGCTCATTGTGGTATTTATTGCTGTATTAACTGCTCATGCACAAAAGCTTGTGGTGCTGTGCAAAATGCTAATGATGGATCCTAATGACTGTGCACCTCCCTCTCCTTCTCTGGTCGGTGCTTTATTGATGAATTCATTAAACTGTCTGAGCAGCAAGGCTGGATGCACATACCAAAATATTTCCTTTTCATTGGAGAAAAACACAGACCCTGAGAGAAATTGGTGGTTGGAAGATGCCAGACAGTTATCCCTGAAGGATGAATAAAGGCACTCTGAATAATCATGTAAGAGCTCACAGTCAGAGTGAGAGGCTGTGCCTCACAGAGAGAGGGAGGTGGTGGTAACATGTTAAATGGCAAACTTTGTGTTTCTGAGAAACTCATCTGAAAATGGGTCCTGATCTTGTAGGCATACTAGGAGATAATCATTGTGTTTGAGGGAAGATGCACATGGAAAAATGTGGTGGGTGAGATGTTTCTGTGTAAGTGTAAAGGACTGCAACACATATGGATGGAATTGAGTTTATGATGCTGGAGTGCGTCCCTTAGGGGAGTCCCCTCCTTGCCTCAGGATGGAGACACTGGGCAATACCAGCTATTATTAGAATTTCCAAGAAATTATTCCTTGAGTATGTCGAGAGGAAGGTGATGAGGAAAGCCTGTGGGCAGCTTTGGGTGTATCCTTGTCATTTGGTCGAGTTTTCCATGAAGAGGCATTTCAGAGCTCCTTACAGTGCCACAGCCAAGGGAGAAATCAGGGCACAAAAATATTCATGAGATGAGAAAAAGGCTAGGTGTCCCAAGACTTCAGTGTTTTCTCAACCTCCTCTAGTGCTGACTTTAAACTGCATCTGGGTCTTATTCCATCTTCCTTCCTTCCAGGCCAGTACAGGGGAGGAGGCAGTGATGTCCTAGTATCTTTGTCAGGGTCATGAAACACACACTTACAGAACATTTATAACATTATGAAATAGCAGTATTTTTTCAATTCCTAATCTGAGTTTCTGCAAGAGCTCTGTAGAAATAATTGATTAGGTTTCAATTTCTACTCAGAATGGTAACTGACATGGCAGCAAAATGTGTTCATTGATATCTAATTTGGTGTGGCTAATTTCCTCAACACCAGCTAAATGCCTGGGTATTTCTTATCACATTAAGGTATTATCTGAATCTTGTTGCACATTTGTTCAGTGCTTCTGTAGCCACGACTTAATTACATGGCAACTGAGTTGATACCCTGCTATGGAAGGATTGCTCCTCAGACAGTTTCCTCAGATAAACCATAGATAATTGCCATGCTCCTACTTTAATTAATGAAAATTATAAGATTATTTGAATGATCTTGGGCCCAGCCTTGGTAAGACACAGATCACTTCTCCAGTCATGCTGAGCTCCCACAGCACCCACTGAAGCCAGTGCAGTCCATCAGTGCAGGTTTTCACCCAGCTCTACAGAAATTAGGATTTTTGCATAGGAAAATACTGTGTCTCAGCATGAGGGAATGGCACACACATATCAATATTTAAAAATTTTCTCCTTGTGGCAAGAACTCCCTACCCTCAGAGGCCATGTAACAAAATCCTGCACTTTGTGACCTACTTGAAGCCAGTAGGAGTCAATATCTATTAACTTCCCCCTGTTCTGTAAGTCAATACCTTGTCTTTAAAGCAGTTGTTTCCCTCTCTCTGCTGCACACCTCATGATCAGAGAAAAAAGGGAATTTTCTCACCTCCATCCCTAGCTGCTTTTTCCCATTAATGCAGCCAAGTGAGTGGTGGTTTCCAGAAACACCAAGGAAAGGCAGAGAAGCAGGAAGGGGATATGGAGGGTGGACAAATCTGGTTTTCTGATGGGGTGGGCAGGTGTGTAGGAAGCTTGTGTCAGGATTCAGCTCTAGATGAGTGGTACAGCCCTGTGAGCAGAGTGAAGGGAATGCTCAGAGAGTCAGAAATGCAGGGAAAAAAACACAAGTGATCCTTCAAGATACCTAAATAACGTTTTGTGACTCAAGTGAAATTCTCTCATTAGGCCCTCTGGAGGGGAATTTGACATTTTCTGTGCCACCTGCAAAATTAAAAGAAAATGCTGCTGGCTTCTGCATTGTCTCCTGAAAGGCACAGGGGCTGACAGAAATGTAATTAAATTACCTGCAGCATTCATCCATTGTCACAGCAGTCTTCACAATGAATATAACAATAATTTCATCTGTAGCTTGTCTTAATGCACTTTTGCCTACACAGCCAGAAAACAGTTTTCTATTCCACATCAGGCAGAGTTCAAGGGTTTCCATTTCAGTTCCACCAGCAGTGGTCTGGAGTGGGGTAAAAGCACTTTGCTACACTCCTCCAACCTCAGGCAGCACCCACAGTCTGTGGGTGATCTCCAGTGGTTCAGGAGGTCAGATTAGATGGTTGTGTTCCCTTCTAGCCTCAAAAATCCCAGAATCACTGCATTGATTTACATGCACCTGCCAGAAGCAGGGTGAAGTGTTCTTCCCATCTTGATTAAGTCCACCAAGAAGCCCTTTTTAAAAAAAGCCTCTAAACACATGCCCTTCATTTCCTTGGAGGTGTGTTGGATATGTGGAGCACAGTGAGGAGGACACAGCAGTTTTGGCACTGATGTAGGGCACAGTAGACAGGGTGGAATTAATAATTTTTTTTCTTTTATTTTTTTTAAGTACCTTGCCAAGGAGGATGTTTTAAACTAAGACATTATTGATGGACCCAGGTGGCTCCAGGCACCTCCTGACTCTGCTTTGCTAAATGTGGGATGAGCTCCCTGGCTCAGCTCAGTGCCCTGTAGGGAAGTGATCCTTATCACTGTGCTGGAGGGTGAGGGGACAGCAAACTGTCTCTGTCCAAAGGCTAAAGGATTGAATTATCCTGAACATCTGGATGATGTCTAATTCCTAAAGGCAGATCATTCATTAAGTCCAAAAAAAGGTACCAGGCTACTCCCAATTTCCATGACTTATCCTTCTTTGGATATGAAGGAGTTTGTCACTGATTTATCACTGTGAGAAATTTCAGAAAACCTTGCTGATATTCAATTTTATTTTATTTTTGCTGCTATTTATCTACTATTTTCTTCCAGGAATGACTGCCATTTACCACCTTTCTCAATTAAACAGTCCCACAGTTCAGGTATGTAGCGATAATATTTCAAGACAACAATTAAAAACAAGCCAAGAGTAGAAGAATATGAGAAATGAGACATACAGCATCTGCAACAAATATGTGGCTCCACCCAATACACCAGGGAAATATCTCCTTCTTTTTGCTTCTATCCATTCAATTCCTGTTTGGGGAGGTTTAGGGAGCCGGGGTTCATCCTGCAATGACTTGTTTTTATCTCACATATTCAGGAATGTACAAGTTGAAGAGTTTTAAATACCGTGTGAGAAAAGGGTAACTTGTGCATGGCCAAGATAAGCTGATGTGTGAGCTGAGGCTTGCCTCAGCCTGGTGTATGGAATATTCCTCCTCCAGGCAAGCTCTGCTCAGAGCAGGGGAGTTTTCTCCCTCTCAAGCAACTGTGCATAATGACCTTCCCAGGCTGAACTCTTTTAGCACTCTAAAAGGAATTGTAGCAAATTGCTTATGTGTTGTCATTTTACTTTTCCCTGTATGGGTAGAGCTAATGACACAGGCACGTGCACAGTACCTCGCCTCTGACACTCTCAAATGCTTTACCCAGGGGCATAAATAGCATTTATTCCTGTTTTACAGATGAGGGAAGAGGAATGGCAGTAGCAGGAGAGCCAAGTGCCACTCAGCAAGAGTGAGATATGCCTGTGCCATGCTGGGGCATGCCAAGCAGTACTGTCTGAGATTTTGGTAAGCAGCAAATAAATATCAGAGGCAGGTCTTGCTGAGCAGCCATCAGTCAGTGCCTGCAGTGCAGGGCTGTGAAACCCAGCCCCTGGTACTTGGCCACCAAGCCCTGGAGTCAAAGGATTTGCTCTGAGTTGCAATGCAGGGTTGGAAATACTGAAAAAAATATCGAGGAGCTCAGGCATCATGGCCCAGCTCACCTACAGATAACTGATTTTCCTGTGATCCACGTGTTCTCCTGAAAAGGCTGCAGTTTATCCTTTGGAGAACATTACAGCTTTAGATCAATCAAATTTGACTCAAACCACCCACTCCTGTCAGGCACCAGCAGCAGGTTTGTCCCACAGCTCTCAGTGGTTTTGGTTTCCCTGCACTACAACGAGGATGCTGCACAAGGGAAGGAGGGGAAGGGATGGAAGTAGATCCCACAGCTCCTCCCCAGCCCCAGGAATTCCTGGCTGTTGGATTTATAATCTGTTAGGGAGCACTGGAAATGCTCCATGCTTCAGGGTTCAACAAGGAATGCTGCTGCTGAAAATCAAGACCTGAGAACGGATTGAATGGCACCGGTATTTCTGATCTGCCACAAAAAACGAGCTTGGTTGTGAAGGAGTAGATTAAAGACACAGTTTTAATGATCCAGCAGTAAATATGCTGAAGGTCATGGGACATCACAAGTTAATAAACTCAACAGGATAATTTAATTCTGCACAAAGAAGCCGTCTGTGTGCACTGAATAGAAGGTAAGAGTTTGACATGATGAGATGGAAAAGCTTTGTTATCCTCTTGTCTTGCCAGGATTTGCTTCAATTACGCCAAAGAATGTTACTTCATTCTTGCCCTAATAACACTGTAGAGGAAATTAAATTACTCATATATAACAAAAGTGAACTGATTTTGACATCTCTTCTAGGCAAGCCTCCTGCTGTATTAGCTCCTAAGCACATTCTCCCTCACTTAAGGTCTCATGCATATTTATGATTATCTCTCCTAGTAAATATAAGCACTTTGTGAGAACGCAAATTAACTGCAGGATGTAATGGAGGTTGCCAAGGGTGTTTTTTATTGTTGACTGTGACATGAAGTCTACAATATGGGTACAATAATGGATGGATCTAGAGGCATGGAGAAATAATCCCATCACAGAGTGCTCTGACATCAGAAACCACAACAGCAAAACCAGTGCCATTCCAACCTCAGGCTGCTTCCACTGTGCTTTTATTTCATTTCATTTTAAAAGGAGCTCTGGTTTAGCTTGAAATTTTGTTCTTTATATTTTTATAAGTCATCGATTAGTGAAAATAATTAAAGGTTGTAGAGCTAAGAAGGAATTAATTTCATTTTTAGGTCTGACAGACCTTAGCCTTTGGTTTTAGCTGGATTAATAATGGTGGGTTGTCTCTGTTGCAATGGCTCTTTCGTAGAGTTTGATTGCTTTTTCATTACATTAGCTAGCTAGCTTTTGGAAAGATTTTATATAGTAAATTTAGCCTCCAGAAATAAACCTCACAACCTTGAGGTTTGAAACCTGCAGGACAGAGACCATTGCATCAGTGATTGGCTCTTGCAGGCTTTCATTAGGAGGAAGCCAGCACATCCTGAAAAATACAGCATTTAAAACAATGGAGCCTTATTTTAAAAAAACATTATTTCTCCCAGCCCATTCCAAATGCAACTCTCAACCCTTGTTGTGTCAGTAAAGCAGCCTCATATCTGGCCTTTAATTGGGCTCCATCCCCCAGCCCAGCAGCCTCACCCAGTCTGGATCCTGCCCAAGGACTCTGCCAGGAGCGGGTTCAGTTTGGAGGTGGATGCAGGGGGATTTCATCTCCCATAATCTGATGTCCTGAGAGTGAGAGCCTTTGTTGAGAGTTTCCTGCAGTTTTTTCCATAACTTCTATCTCGAGCCTCAGCTTCTTCCTATGCAGTGGGGATGAAGTTTTAAGGGGCATGACCGGGCTTTTTGTTTTAAACTCAGTAAAAGAACAAAGACTCTGTGTGGAGCAGGAAAGAGGCCAGTGGGAGCAACTCTCTCTGCTCTCCCCTAAGGATGGCTGCCTGAGGGAGCCAGAGACAAGCCCTCTTTAGGCCATGATGGATGTCCCCATGCACAGGAATGCACTGCTGCTGTCAGGGTGTCACCCTTGCAGAGGAACGGATCAGAGCAGGCACGGAGGAAGGGGACAAAGGGAGCTGAGCTTCCACTGAAAATGGCATCACATCCGCTCCATCCAGGAGAAAAAAAGGTGGCAGATGGCCTGGATTAAGTGTAACCTCTCCTTGCTGCAGCTGAGCATCCCAGGCTCCTGTGCTGAGCACTTCACACAGCTCATTCCGCGTGGAGCCTGCAGCTGGCTCACCCTGCTGCACCCCGAGCACTGCTCATTCCAGGGATAAACCCTCCTGATGCTGCCTCCAAAGAAGCATTCCAAACGCCAAGAGTTATGTTAGACAGTTAGGAAAATTAATGAAATATAAGAACTAATAGAGAGTGGAATTTCTTCTTAATTTGCCCAGCATCACTTTTGTTTCTGAAGCAAAATGAGGCTGGTGTGGAGCTGATGGGAAGCACAGCGTTGAAATGACACTTAGAGCATCCCAGAGGACCTTTCAGAGCAACAAAAAAAACTGGTGATGTCCTTAAAGACTGCAGATGGTTTCTTCAAGGTGAATAATTTTATTGTTTATTGCCTGCTCTGTGTACGGCAAGGAATGACATTTAAGAAACTGCTCAAAGATGGCTTTTTTTCAAGGCACAAAGCAAACATTTAGGAGCCAAATTATCCATACCAGTGACTGTGTCATCTCCAGAGCTTGGAGCTTGGCTTAGAGGCACATAATGGATTTGGGGGAGTGAAGTCTTAGAGAGCACAGAATATGGGTCAGATTTGTGTTTCTGCAAAAATATAAAAATCTTGGAACTGGAATGCTTTTACATGGCATGTGAAAATACACCCTGTGAGGGGAAAAAAGTGCTCTTATAAAAGCAGGTGATATTAAGCAGCTTTTATTATGCAACTTCTTTTTTTTTTAGAAATAAATACCATTCACAAGCTCTCCTTTTCCAAGATATTTCAAAGCTTCCAGATCTGACCAAAAAGAGATTATATAGTTCAGTCATATTTGCAAAGTGTCTTTAAACCCCTTGTAAGCTTTTGTTCAAAATTTCATCAGTAGTAAAGATTTTAATACATTTCTATTCGGCCAAAAATTCCACTTCATTTTCAGGGTTGGATTGTTTGGGGGTATTTTTCATTTTTCCTCTTAATATTCATATTGTCCCTTCAATTCCTGTCCCAACAGATATCTGTCACTTCTCTGGAGGATATTAACACCAAATAGAAATTCAAGTGTGACCTTTTCCACAGGTAAAAAATTTATTGCTCATTAGTGCAAATTGGTTTGAGACTGCACCTCTCTGGTGCTCAGTCCAAAGTTTTCTGCTGCCATGGCTCTGACCATTTGTTCTGATTCCATCAGATTTGAAACCTGTAAAGCAAGAACACGTTTTGTGAAGTTAAAAAACCCACATTCTCTGAAGGCAGAAGAAAGAAAATATCTGTTTATAACCCTTTTGTTTGGCTTTGGGGATTTCTTCTTTTTTCTTTTTTTTTTTTTCTTTTTTCAGTTACTTGCAGAATGATGGTGAAAAGGTCACAGCAGAATTACAGGAGAAAGGTGTCCATAGATCAGCTGTGCAAGCTGCTTTCAAAGCAACTTTTTGGGACAAAAAGATAAAGCATAATCAAAGCAACAACTCAACAACTTTCCTTTTCTTTTACCTGAAAGGCCATTTGAATTTCAGCCTTTAGAAGGACTGAGGGAGAGGCAGCCCCCTGGACCAGGCAGAACATCACTCATCAGCCACCTGTGACAGCTCCAGACTCCTCACCTATGGGGAGGGAGAGATGCACCTTGGAAGAGTGAGTGTGTTCTCTGTTATATTTGGAGATTTTTGTTTTTATTTAGACCTGTATTTTTGTTTTTCCAGCACAAAAAGAGAGCTTCTCTTGCAGCTGAAAGCCTGGGGCAAATAAATATCCATGTGCTGTGAGAAATCTGTGAGTTGTTAAATGAAGAAGCAGCAGCAGGAAGGCAGAGATGTGGGCTATGGGGGTGCTGCTTTCATTTTTATTCTCTGTGCAGGACTGGAGTAGGGCACTGGCAGCTGGGAATGAGTCAAGCAGAAGCCAGCCCTGTACAGCTTGCTGGTGAAAATTAGTTGGGGAAACACTGTTAAATCCAATAAGCAGATACATGAGATCTAAACCAGAAGCATCTCACCACAAGGGTTATGTGCAAATTAAAAGCCAGTGAAGAGAGGGAAGCTCAGGCTCAAAGTGAAGAGGCACTGTCAGGAATGGCTGGATTTCCTGGGTGCACCCAGAGCCAGGATCACTGGGATCCTGCTCTGAGGACAGGCTTGGAACTTCCTTCAGATCAGTATTGTCCTGCCCTGGCACCCAGCAGAGTGTGGAGTGTATGACCAAACCTGCCAGGACACGTCTGATTATGTGCCTGGCTTTTTTTCTTTAATGTAATTTTCATGGCTTTAGCAGTGAGAAAGAAAGGAGCTGGAAACATTGGTTAAAAAGAAATTTTAAAATGTCAGCGAGAAAACTCCTTTGCCATCATAAGAAGCTGTTCCAGCTAGGACTTGTGGAATAATTAAGGATAAGAAGATTTTGGGCTGCAAGTCTGACTGCTGTGATTTAACAGGCTGCAGAAAAAGTAGCCACAGAAGACAGAGAAATCCCATTGAATTATTGTGGAATAGAGGGATGGTGCTGTCTTCCCCCATCTCTCTCCTGAATGTGGGCTCCCATATCACAGGGGAGGGAAGGCAGCAGCTTTCCTTCACAGATCATTTCCAGATTTAGAGGCTGGTCCTCAGCAAGCTGCTAAGCCAGAGCTCCCTTCCCCTGAGCACAGACACTCTGGAAAAGCACACATTGCCTTTTACCTTCTTTAAACCATTAAAGCCATTTTTCTAATTGATTACAACTGTTGTAATGTGGTAGTTCTAACACTGTGAATAAAGATTACATATGATTAGATAAGCAGTTTAAAAGCTCAGAGAGCTGAATAGTAGCATTTATTAATTGTGCTCACTCATTTATCTTTGTGCTTTACTTATGATACAGCCCCTGAAACCTTCATGAAACTGAATCACAAAGAAAAGCTCATTATTTGGAAAAAAAAAATGCACATCCCACTTTTAATGAGTTCAGTTTCTGTGGCCCTGCACAAAGGGCTCTTGCTGTCACCCTGGTGTGGGGCACAGACCTGACTGCAGGGCTGAGCTCCTCTGTAGGCAGCATTGTCCCCTCCAGTGGATCACCTCAGAGCCAATCACAGGCACACCTGGACAGTTTGAACTGGGAATTTGAATCATTAAAACTGAAAATTTTCTTTTTTAATATAGTTTTTAGTCTCAAAACTCTAAAAACCACCAGTGTAAGCAGAAGCACGGTGGTCTGCCTTCAAATCCAAGGCTAAATCTTCATGTCCTTCCTCTGACTGAAGGAAAGGGTGAGGGTTTCTGCTTTGGTCTGTTCCTCTGTCTGATAAGAGATCACACTGAACTGTAGAGAAGGTTTTAGCCTTGTGTACATATATTTTTAAAGAAGAGGCAAATTAAAAGTAATGACTCAGGCATTTTGTGTTTGTTCTTTCTCCTGGCCATGATAAATCTTTACACAGAGCTGCTGGAAGCATTAAATCACTCTAGAGCAACTTGTCCTTGTTCCTCACTACAGAGAGAATAGGATTTTAATAAACAATATCTTTGATTAGGTTCAGCAGGAAAGCCAAGGATAACTAGGTATTTATATCTGTCAAGGATTCAGCAAGAATCCTTGTAATTCACCTTGACTGCAAAAGCTATTGCAGTGACATGCAAGGCTTGATAACAGATTTTAGGTGTTGGGGAGAGGGGGATTCTCAAGTACATGGATACACCATGTACAGCACTACCATCCCCTATGGAAAAAAAGCCTCTCTTAAATACAATGTTCCTGGGTAGAGAATATGATGATAATAAATGCTTTTTGTGATAAATGGAGTCATGTTCCTCAAAGAAGTAGCAATTCACAAAAAAAAAAAAAAAAGAAACAATAGCCAAGGAAAATGAACTGGCTTGATGAATAATAATGATATACAGCCACCAATACAGATTTGCAAAATACATTTTGACTTAATTCTAAAGTTGCTTAATATTCTTGTGGTATCTGTAATGGGTTCCAAGACAGATTTTACACTGCTTTCAACATGTTGTTATTTATGTTCCAGCCACAATGAAAAGGAATGGAATATGTGGCTAGTACTTAAAATGAAAGAAGTGCCCAAAATTGAAGTGGGCAAAGAAAATTGAGAGCTTTTGTTTCAGAATAATGACAGTCCCGATGGGATAATTAATTTCCCTTAGAGCAGCTTGTTATTTTTCAAAGATATTATACTTATGCAGATTTAACTGTAGAAACATCATATTGTTGTAATTTCTCCAGTGTGATGCAGCCCTAATTACTCACTGCTCAGAGCATGAAAAGGAAATGGAAGATGAGCAGCAAGTTAATTTTTATTTTAAAAACAAAGAAGATAAGTTTTAAAAGAGGAAAAACAGACCATTCTGTATCAGACTGGGAGCATGGATACATTTCATGGAAAGAGAAGCTGCAGTAATTCTGGATTTTCCCAGGAGGATGCTGCCAGAGGTGAGCCACAGCCTGGAAGGAGCTTGAGGTTATTTACAGCAGCGACAGCAGGATGAAAGCAGCACACCCTGAAGAACACCCCACCAAAGGCAGGAGCTGCAGCTCTGTGCTTCTGTTACCTGTTTCTTTGGATTTGCCCTTAATCTGGCTGTACACATTAGTTTTGACAAATGTTCCCCTAAACTCAGGATGGCCTGGTGCCTTGGGGATGTTTGGCTTAGGGCTGCTGGATCAAACGTGCTCCCAGGGCACATCACTCAGGCTCTCAGACACAGCTCCACTGCACAGGCTGCTCGGGCTCTGCCCTGCCCCTGCTTTGTGTCTGGGGCTTATGCTCTACCCTTTCAGTCAGACATTTTTCCCAGGCTAACAAAGACATTTTCTGCCTCATTTTTCCATGCCTTTCCAAGGCCTTATGCAGCACAGCTTCGAGCACTGCTGGTCCCTGCAGACATTCAAAGCTCCTGATCCCTCTCAGGGTTGGAGCAAAGTGCTCAGTGCAAACAAACCCTGGACAGCTTCAATCCACCTGGAGAACAAAAGATCCTGATGAACCACACAGGAGCAGAGATCTGAAGAGGAGCCTCCCCCAACAACCAAAGCAACATGAGCTGCAAACACCTCCTGATTTCTGAATTCTGAGTTTGGGGGGATTGGCACAAACTTCTATGCCCACCTTATTTTTTTTTTCTTCTGTAAACAAGCTCCTTTTCCGCAAATGACCCTTTGTTTTTGCACAGTGAAGTCCAGAGCTGCCAGGCTCTCAGTGCCCTGCAGAGCTGGCAGGGCAGCTGGCACTCCAGATGCTCCCGTGGTTGTTGTGGTCACTTGGATGCTTGTGAGCCAAGAATAGCCCCAGCACACGTCAGCAAGCCCACAGGGGAGCAAGGGCTGCACTGCCCTGCCCCGCCACCTGATCAGAATGAAGCCTCAGATAAAATTTAAATAAATAAATAAGCAAACACTTTAAAAAGGAGACAGAGTGCACCGGTTGCCCGTGGGCAAGGATGATGCTGCAGAGTGATGACACAGGGGCACGCTGGCACAAATAAAAGCTGTGTCTTTGCCCTTCCCACCTCTCAAACCAGTTTGGACATCTCCTTTCCAGCTGCAGGGTCACTGAGCACAGGTCCCATGGTGTTTGACTGGCCCTGCATTTCTCCCTGGCTCCTGCACAGACCCCGACAGCGTGAGCTGCTCCTGCAGCATCCACCCTGCTGCCAGCACCACCCTCACCACAGCCCCTGCCCATCCCACACTGAGCCAAAGCTGTGCCAGGACACCTCCGTGGGGAGGGAAAAATCCCAGCAAAAATAAAACAACAACAGGCAAACTGATTCTTTCCTCCAAACAGTTTGGAGGAACCTGCTCAGACACAGCGAGGTGCCAAGTGTTCACACCGACAGCGCCTGTATCAAGCGCGGGGCATGGAATGGGGCACACCCACAGCCCGGGCAGAAACTAAACATAAACTGAATGCCACGGTTCAATTCTCACCTAACAACGGCTGCACCAAAGGCAGGAAAAGGAATTCCTTGACTCAGTTGTCATGACAATACTCTTGAAAAATATCTGCCACGGGACCAGCCCTCGCTGGCTCTGTGTGACTGCTCCTCTCTCCCGCTGCTGCCGCGCTCTCTTCCAGACCAGCGCCAGGATGGAACAATTACACTCATCTGCTGCATGGGGAGGCAGCAGATACCAACGGTGCAGTTTATAATGCAGCTGCTATAATTAGTTTGTGAAATGAGCACTGCATGGGGAGCTCCTCAAGCCGTATCATTACAGAGAGAATGGGATAATTGCAATGTGGTCGCATTGTATTTCTTTTTTATTCGCATTTTTCATTGCTAATAATCTTGTTAAATAGTGCCAAGTACAAATGTTCATAGCAGAAAAATTAAATGGAGATGCTGCTGCCATGCTTAAAGAAAACTCAAAACAACAAAACCCCAGTGTGCTGTATATACATTTTTTTTCTGCTACCTCTGCTTCTGTGCTGGTCTTTGGACTTACACTCCTAGCATAAAACCGCAGCATCTCCTTGGAAAATTATCTTTGATTAGAATAAGATGATCATTTTGGTCTTAATATATGTTATGTTATATATTACATACTATATATTACATATTCTATATCATATATTATATATTATATTACATATTACATATTGTATTATGACATATTACATATTATATATTATATTTATATACTGTACTATATTATTTTATTATATTGTATTATATAATTGGAATAAAAGAAGAAAGAAACTGAGTGTCTCTGCTGTTCTGTGTCAACTTAATTTGAAGAGGGATTTAAGAGCTAACTAGGCAGCAAAGGGAAAAAAATGCACACTTTCATCCATGAGCTAATATACTTCCCCTCACAGACTTTTTAGCAAATATGTTACTAATATCTCTTCCAAACTACTGATGAACTTCACTGGTGAGTGATTTTAGCTATTACTGGAATAGTCCTTTCTGAAAACAAATAAAAGGAGGGAAAGGGAGGGGAAAAGTGAAAGGGGCCTATGGGGTGATGGACACTTGTCCCACAAAGAACACGGATGAGGAATCTCCAAGAGCAGAGCATGGCCCCAGGTGTGCAGCAGGCACATTTTCTCCCTGCATCAGCATTTCAAGGGCAAAATGAGGCAGAAAACCTCACTCAGGTCAGTTCTGCAAGCACAAGTGAAGTTAATCTGAGGCAGAGCAGCAGCTTAAACATACAGATCCCAACATGATGCTCCAAACTGTCCATTATCCTTCTCTGTGAGCTGCTTTACACTCACCCAGTGTCCCCTTCCCCTTTGACATCTAACCCAGCAAACCAGCAAATGGCTTTGGATCAGAGGGAATTCCATTTGAACCCCACAGCCCCTCTTCCCTGAGCTCCTCTGTGCAAGCAGGGGCTGACTCGCTGCTCAAATCCTCAGCACTGGGATAGACAGGGCCTCTGCCCTCCTCTTCCTCCTCTTCCTCCTCCTCTGCTCACACAGGAATAACCACCTCGTTGTGGTAGCAAGGGAGGAGCAATATCAACCACTCCTGATTCCCACCAAAGTGTGAGAAGTGAGGGTCCTAGACCTGGGCAAACCAGTGTCTGCATTTCCCCTGCTTACCCTCCCTTCTTCTGTGATATTATTATTATTATTATTAACCATAATAACTGCTGGGCAAGGCATTAGTGGATGCAGTGTGTCACTGCACCACAGACTACTTGGAAAACTTTTGAGCAAAGCAGATGAATTTCTGTCTGCCCTGGACTAGACTGAAGCAACTTTTGGACAAAGCAAATGATGTATGCAAGCAGCAGGATGCCACAATTTTCCTATCTCAGAATCCAGAGAGCCACTTAATTCTTGCTTAAGCCAGACCCACTTCCTGATGGTTTGAAGCAGTGTGCTTTGGAGATAAGACCAGGTAGCATCTCAGATGATCCAAAAACATTTCACGTAATAAGCTGAAAGTTCAAAACAAAAATCAAACTGAAACTTAAACAAACAAACAAACATAAAAACCTAAAAAAATAATCTTACTCTTATCTTAGATGAGCTGAAACCACCTAGAGGAGAAATGATATCATGCAGTAGCAGTGTCAGGCTCTGCGAGGATTTTCTCATGGTTTGGCAATACTCCCAGGGTTTCTTTCCTTGCTACAAATGAGTTTGCAAGAGCAGTAATTGAGAGGACCTAAGCCTTTTCTTCAAATATAACCAGGATAGGGTTAATGTGGCAATTCTTTCCAAAGGTATAGGAAAAAACAACCACCAGGCTACAACAGATGACGAATTTTTCTCCAAGAAAC
The DNA here is from genome assembly GCA_013399455.1 of Anthoscopus minutus. Taxonomy (NCBI): domain Eukaryota; kingdom Metazoa; phylum Chordata; class Aves; order Passeriformes; family Paridae; genus Anthoscopus; species Anthoscopus minutus. The sequence continues at coordinate 717,736 of VWYI01022245.1, read as the reverse complement.
CCCTGGTTTTAGTGAGCACAAACTACAGGACACCAAGTACTGACCTGCTCCTCCTCAAGGTCTCCATTCCATCCTCTGGCCCACCTGGGATGGAGAGCTCAGGGAGGGCTGCAGCTCCTGGGCACTCCCTGGGAGCTCTCAGAAAAGCACATTAAATGGTTCTTGCTGCAGCTGAAAGGCAGCCCCAGCACAGCTCTGCTCAGGGCAGCTCCTGGCCCAAATCCCTGCCCAGGATCAGCACAGTGACTGCAGGTAGAGGGAGCAGGGCAAGAGCCAGGCACAAGCTGCTGCTGCTGCAGCTCCAGCACAACACATGTGGCAGCCACATGGGCTGGGAAGGAGCCCAAGGGACAGGTGGGATCAGCAGGGACAGCTGGCACGTGCCACCACCCCAGCCTTAGCAAGGCCTTGCCCAAGGTCACCAGCACGAGCTGGCCCAGGGCAGCACCATTGATATTGAAAGGGCACAATTCATTAAATGAGCTTCTTGACATCCTCCAGCCCTTGCTGGTGACCTGAGGTGACCCAAGGCCACCTCTGCCAGCTCAGGGAATTTGTCACCAGAGTGGTGCAATGTCACCTAGGAGCGGTGGTTGGGGAAAGCAGATTTCTGCAAGGCTGCAATTTGCTGGCCATCAAATAGGTGTAGATGGCTTGGCAGATCCAAAATTACAGTGCAAGTAGGAGTACAGGAGAAATTATTATTGTCAGGATTTTATGGAGAAAATAACCATGTAGAATGTATTTTAAAGTGGTAGTTTAGACAGGAACATGATAGCATCGTAAACCATAAGAGGAAGACTTGAGGCATTTAAAAACATCAGAGGAAAAACGAGAGTGAATTACTACTGCCTCTTCTTTCCTAGTTATTTGTTGTCTTAAATGATGTGTGTGTGCCTGAGAGTGCATTTGTAAATATATTTCCTTTTTTTATCTTCAGATAGATTTTACAAATGGAAGAGCTCATAGTTCTGCTGTATTAAGGAGTAAAAATAAAAATCTGTGAGTGTTTACAAGCACCAGCCAGGGAGAACAGGTAAGTAACTGCATCCCTCCAGAAGATGGAGGATGCCATCAGACCATCTGACTGCAGCCACCAGAGCCAGCAAATTCCCTTTGGAAACCTCCCATCCCTCCTCCCTGAGCCCTGCCACAGCAGGCACACACCCCTATAAGTAGGTTTGATTTATTATGGGACCTTCTCAGAGCTCCTCCGTGCATCAGCACTGCCTCTGGAGTGAGGGGCAGGTTCCAGGTTAGAGATAAGGGTGTGCAGGGAGGTCAGGGTACACCAAGATGGTTCTGGTGCTTCTGTGGAGCAATCCAGATCCTCAGGTATTTATGCAGCCAGAGCCTGAACTTCACCTTAAGTTGCACAGCCCTGTGCCATCCCACACAGGGAGGGCACTGCACAAGGAGCTCCTGGAAGCTGGGACAGGCAGGCCAGGGCTGTGAGACCCACAAGCATTTCAGGCTGTGCTCCCCAGAGCCAGAGTGGGTGGCATTCTAGAAGTCTCCCATTTACCATAAGTGAATGTCATAAATAAATGTCCTTCAGAAAGGAACTGATTATCAGCATTTCCTGAGCCTGGTTAACCAGACTCACACTGTGCTAAGGATTTCTAAAGGGAAGCAGAAGGTCTGACTGCCTGGAGAAAGGCAGTGGGATGGGAAGCACCTCATCTTCCCAAGCTGGGAGGCTGGAAGGTGGCTGAACAGTTTATTTTGGGAGCTGTTTGTTAGCTGAGCTCTCAGCTCTGCCTACTGGCATATCACTGAAAGCTTGTGTCTGGTAAAATACAGGGATGACAGGCTAAAACATATTTAAGCAACTTTCTAGGAAGGATTTTCTCTCTTTTTCAAAAATATAGTCAGAATCTGCTCTGTTTTGAGACTCCACTTCAGCATTTTCACTGCAAATCACCAACCAAGTGGGAAGCTGATGAATGAAGTGTCTGGTTGACACAGAGAGGCACCAAGTGATGTTGCCCTTCAGGGAACTCTGGCAGCTTTCCAAGTTATCTTTCCCAAATTTCAACTTTGTAACTTTTGGCAGTTTTGAATTACAGAATACTGCCTCCCAGTGCAGGATAGGAGGACAAGGAAGAGCTGGGCATCTCCCAAGGCTCTGATGATCAGACCCTTGTGGATGAGTTGGCTTTGCTTGCATCCCATGTCCCCCAGCAGGCTGTGGCTGAGTAAGCAGCTGTGTCAGAGCCATTTCTTGCATGTTCAAAATTCAAAATCTCCTTCTCTAACATCAGCTAGGGGCAGCCAAAGCCTCAGAGGGTGGAGCTGGAAAAGCTGCAAAGGCCCCAGATCCAGCTCACCATCCTGCTGCTCTGCCCCCTGGAAAATCCACTGCTCATGGGCTCTATCAAGCAACTGAGCAGTTTTCATCATCCAGTCCCTTTCAGACTCACAAGAAAACCACACTGACACTTTCTGGGCTGGCTGTGGCCTGTGTCACATGTCAATAATACAGCACAGCTCACTGCAGGAACAGTCTGGGAGCATTTCTAGGTGTAAGTGAAAAATAGTTTGTCCCCAGTGAACAGTTTCACAGGTGGTGTAAACCAGCCTGGATGCTGATTTCAGTGGGGCAGTGCAGGTTTCTATAATTTAAAGCTCTGGCCCAGACTATGTAGAAAGTGGGACTCCCTTCAAGCAACTCCCAGGGTATCTTCATGTCACAACACTCCCTTCCTAGGAAATCATCAGCCAGGAGTATGAGTTACTTCAACAGCTACATCACTTCAGACAAAACCTCACCATCTGCTCTACACTCTAATTACAAATGCAGAAAACATAATTCACAATCAAATCACATATAAAAGGCAAGAAAATGAGCAATTAAAATGCACATTCTGCCAGGCAAATCCACCTTCCCTTCCCAGCCACGCTGTACCCACTGCTGCTCTGGCCTGTCTCAGGCAGGGTCAGGATTAGTCCCGGATCACTGGAGACCCTGGTCCTGCTGCTCAGTCTGATAGCAGCTCCCCAGCCTTGATCCTCTCCTCTACCAGGGTCTCTCTCCAGCTCCATCCTGCTGCTCTACTTACCAGTGACATGCCAGCCCTGGGGATCACTTTTTCCAAGGGAGCAATTTACCTTTCCAATATAGAGACGTATCTTTGTTATTTCCCACTCCCTGCCTCTCTTCTGGAGTACTCCTGGCTCACAGATCGATGCAAACTCCAGGGTTTGGGGTGAATAATCAGGGATGGATGGTGCTGTGTTTGCCAGCAAACACCCCAGGCTGAATTCATCTCATCAGCGTGGCTGCACTTAGTGAAGTTATCATCCCCTCCGGAATGTGCGTGCAGGAATGTGCATTAACGTTCTGGCACCATTTATACTCTATAAGTAATTCAAGCCTACAGGGGCAATTTCTTGCATGTTCAAAATGTAAAGTCTCCTTCTCTAACATCAGCTGGCTCAGAAGGACTGAAATGCATCTCTGAGGCTGGAGAGAAAGAGGCTCCTTGGAGAGGGATGTTCCACTGGGGACAAGGATTTGACCACTGCACCTTACCCCCACATACATGACTGAGAGACTGGATGACAGACAGCTCTGCCTATCAGTCTGCCCATCACTGATGTTTGGGCTCTTAGGAGCAGCCCCAATGCCCATCAGGTCCATCCCAGTGGATGAGAGTCAGAGCTCTGCAGCAGTGCAGAGCAGGGGAACAGAAGTCTTCTCTATTAATGTCACTCAAGCTGCTCAAAGCTCTGCATCTGACATGTCTGCTGAGCTCTTTCTTGTGGCACATCCTCCCACTCCTGCCTGGGTGGAAAAAAACCCTTTGTGAACCAGCTCTGCAGTCTGATCCTCCCTTCCATCCCTGTACAAGGTTCCTGGGTTTTTTGGCAATGCTCAGGATTCCATGCTGAGCCTCAAGGAACACACAGGTCCCTGCTGTAGAGCTGCTGTTGTGCCAGAACCATGGAATGGGAAAGGGTTGGGCTTAGCACAATAGGCATGCTGGAAATGGGAGTGTCCACTACGTGCTGTGCCACTCTGCCATTGTAGGGGCTTCATCTCATGAGCAAAACTCCAGCAACAAGAGAGCTGATGTGACCCAGGCTGAGGGAGATTCCTGCCTGGATCAGCTTGCTAAATAATGTCTAAAAGTTTTATGAATTTAAAAGCCTGCTCCAGTAACCTTCCTGTCCTTCTACCATCACAGCTCATCCGTGAGAAGCTCACTGGCACAGAGAGCACCAGGATCCTTTGGAAATGTGTCAGGGCTTCATGATAGCTTTACAATACTCTGCAGTGAAGTGACAGATTCTGGACTAATCAATACATTAACAGAGCCAGGTGCCAGGTCACTGATCTGAACTGGAAGAATGAACAGTAAATCCAAGGAATACAAAAATACCATTAGTTCTGCAAGTTGTTCAGCGAGCAAATGAGTTCCCAGGTTTGCAAGCCTGTGCTGGAAGCTCAGCAGGATGAGAGCAGGAGGCATCTCTCCTCCTGCACCAGATGCTGTGCCTGAGGAGGAGCTGCAGCCCAGATTGCTGCTGCAGGGAATCAGAACTGCAGCTCTGCTGTAAGGCTGTGGCATGTGTCACATCAATAGGCAGCCCCTCTTCCCAACACTGTGTTCACCTTCCCTAGCCTGAATCCACTCTTGATGGAGCCAAAAAGCCAAAAACCTGATGGGATGGGTGGCCAGGAGGCTGCTTGGGCCATTACACTGCCATGAAGAGACAAGTGCCCAGCTGTGAAACCTGGGACACCCAGCTGTGTGTGGGAGATGGGGCAAAGGGGCAAAGCAGCCTCAGATCCAGCACCAGCAGAGCCCTGTGACCCCTCACCTCCCTCTGCTTTACAGCTGCACTCTGAAATCAGGATTGCAGGGGTCCCACACTGAGTCAAGACAGCCAAAGAGCTGCTAGAAGGGGAGAGGACTTTGTCCTTCCCAACTGCTTAGCAGCCCCTGTGCTGACTCAATATCTATCACCTATAACCTTCTTTTTTTGAAATATTGGGAGATTTTTAAAAGCCAAACAAGAGAAATGCAACAAGTTATAAGTTCAAAGGAGATTTTTTTTAGGTGCCAAACTGCAGCTGAACTGGAGTTGTGGTTATTATACCTAAACATAAAGCTATAACATGGATCAACATATTTTATCACAGTCATTCACTGAACACTGAGTCCATGCAGTTTAGCTATTGCATTTCTACAGCCCTGAAAGATTTACCATAGTTTCAGATTAATCTGGAACTTTATTATGTAGTTATTTTAATCTCACTTTATTTCATCACTGCTTGGAGTCCTATTATCTAAGTAAGATCCTGCTAAGATACATCAGTGATGAATGGGGTTAGAAGCAGCTAAAACAGAAACAGAATCCAAATCTGGTTTGTTATATGCAGTAAAAAAATTATCAAGAGAGCCTTTATGGTGCATTATAGAGGGATAAAGGGGAAGGATACAACCAGCAGCTCTGGGGACAGAGTCTCTCCAGCAGGTTTCCTGCATGATTGCACCGAGTCCTATGTCTTGCCATAAGGTTTTTGGAGGTAGGTTGAAGGGAACTCGGAGAACAAGCCTTGCCTGCAGCCTTTGCCCTGTTAGGGTGCTGCTCAGACATTCTCTGGTGGGCACTTTGATGCCCAGTTCCTCAGTGAGGAATTCAGGGGAGTGTTAAAGACAGTCAAGTGCACCGAAGCACAAATTTACATTTCATCTGCCAAGATATTTAAAGCATATAAATATCTAAATGCTATCCTGAATCAGAATATTTTTCTAAACTGGGACTGGACGTTTCCAGGGCATGGTTAAAATAAGGATGAAAGGCCATATGAGGCTACTTTGGGAAAAAGCAGGAGAAGGCTGCTCCCGCAGCAAAGCAGTGTCAGCACAGTGCTCGCTGCCAGGCTGGGACACACGGGTCACCCGCAGCGAGAGAGGGCTGGAGCCCCATGGATCACACTGTCAGGGCCGTGCTGGGAGCAAAGATCGGCCCTGTCCGCTCCAGAAGGGAGCGGTCATCTCCTGCCCCACCTCACAGCACCTGCGGGACACCTGGTGCGAGCCAGCCCCAGCTGCGGCACGGGGGGCGCTGGCTCCGGTCACCGCGGTCACCTCCCGCAGTTCCCTCTCTCCACACCACAGCCGGCTGCTCTGGCGTGGTTTCTGGCTTTCCCTCTTTCCATCATCCTCAGCCCTGCAAAGCCACCGTCCCCACGGCACTGCGGGACCGGTTCCTCGGGCAGAGCTACCGCAGGCGCCCCGGACCCGCACGGCGCCTTGGCTGGCTGCGGGATTTGCTCTCGGGGGCGGCCGCACAGCCCCGAGGGCGATGCCCAGCCCCGAGATCGATGCCCAGCCCCGAGAGTGATGCCCAGCCCCGAGAGCGATGCCCAGCCCCAGGGGCGATGCCCAGCCCCGAGAGCGATGCCCAGCCCCGAGAGCGATGCCCAGCCCCAGGGGCGATGCCCAGCCCCAGGGGCGATGCCCAGCCCCAGGGGCGATGCCCAGCCCCGAGAGCGATGCCCAGCCCCGCATTCCCAGGGCAGCTGCAGGAGAGGCCGATTCAGGAGCAGAGGGAGCAGAGTCCGGCAGCGGCGGAGAAGCCCCGGAGCCGCGGCAGCGCAGCGGGCACCGCCGCCCGGTCTGCACCGTCCTCTAGTGGCCACCGGCCCCGCTTCACTGGCCACGGGGCAGGGGAGCGGGCACGGCCCTTCCCCAGGGCACTGTGCCTGCAGGGCTGTCCCCTCACCGCCCGTCCCAGCCAGGTGAGATGGGGCTGTCATCCTTGCAGGGACACTGCGCTGTCACCGATCACCAGGCAAGGCTGTCTCCCGCCTGCGAACTGCAGTTTGGCCATCAAACCTCTGCTTCCAACACCACAGCACGTAGTATCGCCCGCCTCCAGCCGAGAGCTCTAAAATGCAAATCCTCACACTCCCGGTGCGCAGGAAACCGGTGTAGGAAAAGGGATGTGATGATTCATTTGCTTTCTATCTCGGAGCGCCACACTCTTTCCCCAAGAGCAGCCCAGGAATGCACCTTGCCACCCACCTAAACATTTGATAAATTTAAACACGAGCACCTGTGATTGATGCTTCTCCTCTCACACCGCTCCAGCCGCACTCCGGATAACGCGTGGCATTATTGAGGCATCAATTATCTCCAGCACAAGCACAGCTCCATTAGCAGGCCTGCAGCCTGCTCGTTTTGATAAGGTTCACTCTGTGCATTTATCAACAAAACGGGCATAACCAGCAGGACATGGAGTCTGCAGCTTTTAACTCTGTTAGGACAGAGATGATGTTCACATCTCTGCATGCACCATCAAGCAGAGCATCCTGTCTGCTGGGGTTTATTTCTCTGGAAGAGGAAGGCAGTTTCACTCTGGTTTTATCTCTTTTGGTTCTATTCACATGCTCCAGGGCTCTCTTTTTAGAGGTGCAACTATGGCCCAGGGGCAGGGCAAAGAAACTGCAGAAAAGCAATTCTTTTCAGTAACAGGTCTCAACTTTATTCATAAACTACACAAAGACAGTCTCTTGGCTTATTAATACCGGTAAATCTCCAAGTCCAATAGGCTTCAGTTAATGAATATTGATTATGATAGTGCTGGAAAAGGCTACTGTCAGTTGAACTGGGAGCCTGTAGCCCTTTTTGCCTGAGCAGGGCTGTAAATTAACTGAGAGCTTGTTTTTCAAAATTAGGTAGAGGAAAACACAGGGGTTATGGTTGCACTGTAGGTGTCACTATCTCAGGGACATGAAACCACCTTGATGCTAATAGCAGCACTTATTTACAGATTTGCACTTCCCTCTATCTCCCAATGAATATCTTAAAAGACTCTAAGCTGATTAACACAAACATTGTGGTCACCTTAATCTTTGACTCCCCAGATAAATCACATCATGCTCTTGATGAGCAGCTCTATTTTGCAGCCAGGCTGGGAAGACTTTAATGGCAGCTCAGGAAAATAAACCAAGTGCAGTCCATTTAATCAGAGACCTTATCATTATCCTCTGGTGGGGGACCGAGGAAGTGATGGGTGGGGAGGCTGCAGGGTTATGTCAATGTTTTCATAAAACTATCATTTATGCTCACTGAAATAGCCCAACAACAACAAAAACCCCCAAAACAGCCCTCTCCCCCCTCCCCACATCTGATAAAAATCAAATAACAGGAGTGACTTATGCACCCTCTGCCTGGTACTTCAATCTGGCCTTCCAGTTAATACACCCCATGATTAAAGCATCTATAATCTACAGTCTGTGGAGACCTGTAGAGCAGGAGCAGCAGCAGGTGTGCAGCCTGATAAGGGTTGCTCACTTTGTGCAGATGAAACTTTTAATATTTATAACTGCTGATTTTTTTTTTCATGCCTCCTATTGAGGGGAAAGGGTGAAAGTTGAAAGATAAAAGCTCGATGAAAGACCAGATGCTATGTTTTTCCAAGGACAGGCAGGGGCTTAAAAGCTATCTCCACCTAAGAGCTGGTTTAAAAATGCTGCTCAGGTAAGTGCAACATCAGAGGTGAGGGATGAAGTCTCTGGAAGACCTTCAAGGCTGGTCTGAAGTGCACCCAGGCTCTCAGCTGTAAGCTCCACTGAGCTGTTTGTGGTTTGATTTTTTGCACCAAGCACCACTGTGCTGGGTCTGCCAGGCATCATCACAAAATAATTAAGTCACTCCAGGTCAGATGCACATAATTCAAGTGCTAAAGCATTTCCAGCTCAGCACTGAAATGTGCTGAGGAATCTGGACACACCCTGTGAGCCTGAGCCTCTGCCTCGGCGTCAGCAGGAGCAGCACAAGGGGCACTGGGAGTGCTCTGGAAAACGTGAATTGCATCCTGCTCCAGTCCAGTCACTGCTCACTGCAGCGTGTACTTGGGACCCATGGCTGGTGCAACGCTGGAGATGCTGGTGCCTTTGCAGTCCTCCTCCTGAAGAACACCCCTTTCCATGGCATCCCTTTTCCTGGGGTTTGGATACTGCTGCAGGCTGTGGTCATTAGGTCTCAGATACAAGGCTTTCCCCACAGGCAGCAGAGGGCCACACCACAAAGCAGGAGCTGCTGCTTTCCAATACTCCAAACCAACTCCATCTGCCCCACCCAGGCAGGGTGTCCAAGTTTGGTGCCAGGCCACCCCAGAAGGACAGACAGGCACACAGCCCTGAGGACACTCTGTTTACTCTTTGTCCATGTGGGAGAACCCAACCAAACTTCCTCATTTTCAGCACTCTGAGATCTGGATTTGCACCATGCCCAAGTGGTTTTAGTATTTGTGCTTTCAAAAAGTACCCAACACTCCTGAGTGTCAATATAATGACAGAAGTTAATGACACTGCTCACCAGAAATTACACACAGATATAACTGGGGCCAACCTGAATAAAATAAGAATATGCAAAGAAAGCCATTCAACATAGACATGCATTCTTTTAAATACACTCATTTGAGATGATACGCTGACTTCTTTCAAAGTGAGCCATGTGGCTCTCACTGCTACAGCAAAGCACTTTGAGATGTTTACCAAACACACACAGACAAAAGCCCATGACAAAGGGAGATACATCTTAGAGCTGAAGTACAAGGCTTGGGTGAACCTGAACTGAGGCCTCTCAAGCTGAAAGTTGTATCTCAACCATTCTGCCTTCCAACCTCAGATACCAGAAATCAAAGAAAGAAGAAAAGTAGACTGACCAGGGAGGAGGCAGCATTGCCTTTTCACCAGAGAACAAAGAAACAGACTTCCAAAGAAAAAGAGGAAAAATATCAGTCCTCAGAGACGCCCCTCCTGAATTCAAAAGGCATCAGAAAGGAGAAAAAAAAAAAAAGTAGAGCTCTACACTGTGAGGACACATCCACTATTTGGAAAGCATGAAAAAAGCTGGATGAAGAAAATGTAACACTTCAGTGTCTCCAAGACAGCTGCAGTTTTCCTTGACTTAACCAGATTTAGCTGCCAGAAATTGGATTTTTTGGCCTTCACTTTCTTGATTATAATTTACTCTTCCACAAAATATGATTTCAAATTATGCAAGCAGAATTTGAATCTAAAGAGGTAACATTAAGTTGCTGAAAATTAGTTTTTAAAAAATCCTGAATTTGTCTGTGATGTTATTTAATAATGAGTTTATCTCAAACTTAAAGCCTTGGGTGGAACCCTATCAAATGAAATTTCTGCATAACTTCTGGAAGTATATGAAAAATTAAGAAAAGCATCCAGTACAAGTGGAGTTAAAAAATTATTAGCCCCTGGATCCACTCTGGCCAGAGGTCCTAAAACACATGCAGACTGCAAGCAAAACCACAGCAAGCTGCTTATCATTCTGAAGCAAAACTCAAGGATTAGCCTCCCACTGCACATCAGCTGGCCTCCGTGGCTGCAGCAGGCACCAGGATTATGTTCACTTCCAAAGCTCCTGAGCATTTGGAATCCAGCAACCTTAGTGCATGAGAAGGATGCACAGGAAGGAACACCAGCAACATTTCATAGATGGATTTACTGAGTGTCTTCTGAGTTGTTAGACAAACCTATTTCAATGCCTTGAAGGTGGGAATGCTGAGTACAAGGAAGATGAAAATCCCTCTGATGATGAGCTTTAAAATGCATATAAAAAGATAATTATAATGTCTCAGGTGTTTCCACTTATGTATTGAAGACATTTATTACAAATAGGTTGTCAACCCTCATATAAAAGTAAAACATCTGAAAGCAAGAGCAGTCAGAGAATGCAATTCCCCTCAGTCCCATGAAACAGCAGTGAGATGTCTGTTGAACTCCTGGTCACAGCCAGCACCAGCAGCCCTGGGGGAAGGACTGGGATCCCAGCCATGAACAAGTCCAGAAACCCTCGCTCCGAGGAGAAATCCCTCCCAAATACCAGGTGTCATATGCAAGTGTGAGAAACACAGCAAGGTCCATCCAGGGGCAGTGGCAAGGGGCACTGAAGAAGGCTGCAGCTCAGGCAGTCCAACTCTCCTCCCTGGGAAGGGCTGCCAAGCACAAGGGAGCTTCCTGTGTGTCCCCAGGATCCAACTGCTGACCGATGTGTTTTGGTAAGAGATGGCATCAGTCTAAACTGAAGTGGTCTACAAAAATATCATTTTTCTTCCCAAACAAACCTCTTATTTGTTCAAACTCCAGGGGCACATCAACAGCCTTTTTCTTTACTTCTTTATCAAAAAGCTACAAAATAAAAAACAGAAAATATTGTCAAAACTCAGTACAAGCTCTTCACCCCAGTAACAACACTGCTCACTCTAACGTCTTAAAACATCCAGCAAATAAATACTTAAAAAAAAAAAAGCCAGCCCTGGCACCACTGTTGCTCATGCTGTTATTTAACAAGACCATCTTCCTGGTTTGCCCTGGTTCTGGGTAACCAAGTCAGTGCAGCTCCCCCCCGCCAGCAGCAAGGCAGATGAACAGGACACAGCTGCTGCATCCAGAATCTTTCTTCCTCTGATTCCAGTGCCTTCCTTCACAAAGGCACAGCACCATTACCTCATAAGCTGAGAGCTCCAGGAGCCCTGATATGTCATCCTCCATTTCAGACAGGGACTGGTTCAGGACAGCAGCTGCCTTGGCCACATCTGGGTGATAATGGCTCTGGAGAGACTGAAAAAGCAAGACAAGACAAACAGGAGATAATCTATCAAGTACAGGGTAACACACATCCATCTGCATTCCCACACAAGACTCTGCCCATTTGTTGGCCAGGTCTTCAGTGACCACCAGATTCCATCAGATCCAAATTTGCTGCACCATGCTACTACAGAGCTTCAAGAACTCCTCATTCCAGGCATCTTTCAAACATGTCAAAGGCTCCTCTCACATGGTCACATCCAGCTCAAGACAAATTCCTACATAGGCCATGCTTACACTGCATAATCCAATTCTGCTACCTCACAGTGCCTTTATACCACACCCAAGCTCCAGCTCTCCAGGATCCCAGCTCCTTGCACATCACTCTTGTTGCTGCTTCAGCCCCCTACACAAACCCCTCACCCATTTCTAGAGAATAACCTGCCTCTATTCAATTCACTTCCATCAGTGCTCACCAAGTTCCTCTCTCCCCTCCAAAGCAAAAGAGAATCCTGCAACATTTGCAGCTATTCAGACTGTTTCAGCTGTGAACTGCAAGTTCAAATGTGTGCTCACATTTAGCCACCCACTGATCAACATGTTCACTTTTCCAGTGTATGGAATCCTTTGCTAGGATAGAAAATGATGCAGAGTAAGAGAACTCACTCATCTCATTTGCGAGATATATGACAAGTGAGAGGTGCAGTCCACTGCCAAGACGTGCCAAGGAAGCAGCAAGGGTAGAAGAGATCCATCCCAGACCCAGATTCTCATTTTGGGATGACATACCTGAATCTCCCAGAGAGAGCTCTCCAAAGCCTTGCTTTTAGATGGCTCCTCCTCCTCCATAACATATGGATCTTCTGACATATCTAAAGAAACAGGAGACACAGAGCTAGTATCTCCTGTGATGCACATAAACCCAAAGGGAACACAGGCCCAGCATGGTGCTGCAGCCAGAGTTGCTCCTTCCCAAGTCATTTATGGTCCAGGGACAACCTGACACATCCCAGCACGACTCAAGAGCCACTCCTGGCAGCACTACAGAACCATGTTACTTTTAAAGAGCACAGGAAGTAGGGCATTTGGAACAGCTTTGAACAGCAGGAGCTTCCTGACCTTCCACAAACTCAAGGAGCAGGACAAAGGGATCCTTCCAAACCTCACAACTGCAATCTCCCCTCTTCCCCCACAGCAATGCTCCTCTTTCTGCTGTCTTAAAGGCATAACACAACTCCTGTTGTACCTGCTGGCCCTGCTGGTCTGTGCACCAGCACCCTGCAGGCGGGGTGCCTCCGGAAGAGGTTGCAGATGAAGGGAATGATCATGAGGAGAGCCTCGGGAGGGGCCGTGAGGGCCAGCCGGGACAGCCGCTTGATGAACGCTGCCACCAGGTAGGCTGGCAGGTGCCTGGGGACAGGAGGAGCAGCCTGTTACAGTCCTGGCAGGAGAGCCAGCAGCCTCAGCCACCCCAACAGCACGTGGGGCCAGAGGTCAGGGGGCTCGTCAGGTTTTTTTGGTTGTGGAGTAAAGAGGAGCTTGTGGAATCTCGGTTTGAAGCAGCAATGTGTTGTGTGCTGGCTGGAACAAATTTTTGGGGGAATTTACATTCAGTGCATGAATAATCTCAGATCACTGTGAGATTCAATCCTGGCATCGTTGCCAAGCACAGCCCCTGTACACAGCCATCCTCGTGGCAAACTATTCAGTCCTTTTATAAACTTCTGAGTGCTTGGCCAGACAACCTTAATTATGTTCTTCTGATGTCATTTTGTGGGTTTAATTAATACACAGGCCATGGTGTTAAATTTACATAACACTTCCAAGCACTGCAGCTGTTAATAGGAACATAAAGCTCCTGTGTAGTGTAAATGTGCAGCATAATTCTTTTTTTTAAATGGTAAAAATGCAAATTTCTAACAGCAACCAGCTAATTTAAGCCCCTTCTTCACGTCAGAAGAGCAGGGATGAAAATTACGATTTTCAGTCACTCAGACTTCACTGCACCTGCAAGGCTCAACAAAGTTACCCACAGGTCTTGTCAATCCCTCCAAAGTACACCAGGAATACAAAGGGTTGGAAATGAAGTGCCTGGTGCTGTATTACTGCTGGTTTATTTTATATCATATGACAGCAACTATATGACCAGCTGCCTATCTGGTTTCTTCCCTCTGTACAGTGAACTGACAACATCAAGACAGGCTGTCAAACACTTCACATTTCAGTGCTTTATGTCTGCAAAAAGCCACCCATTTATCAGCAGCTTTGTAATCTATAAAAAGCCTGCAAATTTTACTTTTCCATTTTTACAAAGACAAGACAGAAAATTCATCACTTTCACCCAAAGTGGAACAGAGATCAAAAACGCATCCATAAGCACTTGCAGCTCAAACTCAGATAATTAACTGCCAATTCCTCCTTTCTGAAATCTATGGCTGTGAGGCAAATCTTCAAAAATAGCACATGAAAAATTACACAAGACTACAATAATAGTTTTGGATTCAGTTTTCTCCAAAAAAATGTATCTAATTCAGCAGGCACAGTGAATACATTAAATCCAGACATGTGGGAGACTGCTCAATAACAGAAAAGCAGGAGGGAAAATATGTGAGCATACATAATAAAGATGCTACTTACGATGAAGACAAAAACAGATCAGTCAGGTGGAAAAAGCGAACTCGGTACCTCACGTGAAAGATGGAAGGGTCTAACAGACTGTACAGCTTTTTGTAAAAGTCAGGATACTCCCTGTTGAAAAAAAGGAAAAATAAAACATCCATTAGTGGTGTACAGAGGAACTGTGTCTAAATGTTTTTGTACTCTCATTAAGAGCACCCTAGCCCACTGCTGAGCTCTGTTTAGCTCTCTCAGGCTTCCCTCTACAGTCACCACTTGGAAACAAGCTGTAAGGTGAATTTATGGCTCTTGCAGTGCCCAGCCATCTTCAGGGACCGAAGCCATGTCCAGTGACTGCAAATGGTACAGAATGTAGTGAAAGGGACACCAAAGACTATGGCTTGACTCTGTAATCAGATCAATGGAAATCGATTTTTAAGTGCTGAGCAACTACAGTCTAGAGAAGAGAATATTTGTATTCAGTTGTAAAAGAAATCAGACAGCCAAAAAAGCTCAGCACCCAAACAGCCTGAGCCTCTTGTGTAGTTTGGCTTTGACATGGAAGAATTTCAAAGACTGAAGGTGGTGAATCCATTACAGCTCCTCTTACATAAAGACATACATGCAAAAACCTATGTTCCTTTAAACAACATACTCATTTTACTTACAGATTATGCTCATGAATCAGAACAAACAACCCATTTAGGGCTAGAAGACTGATTGCTCCACCTGTAAGAAAGCAGACAGACATCAACACAATAAAAATAACTAGAAAAAAATAATTTTCAATTTTTTCTATAATAAAATCTTCCCAGAAGGAACATAAAACTACCTGAAATCAGAGCCGGTGTGACGGCTGAAAGGTGAAACAATTTCATATACATCCTTCCAGAGGCTCCCAAGTTTCTTACAAAGATTAAGCTGTAGTTTAGCAGAACAAATGTTCAACGACTGAGACATAAAAATGTACTGATCTAACTCCTCAACAAAGTCACACTGGGGAGGCAAAGGTCTGCTCAGAAAGGACATTTCTGCAGGAATCTGTGGCTTCTGTGTTGTGATCAGCTGCACTGAGCTCTAAAATAAATCAATTCAGTATTCTACTCTTCCCCAAAGCTTTAAATATGATCTTCCTTACACACAAGGAGCAATGGCATTGACAAACACAAGTAAAACCATCTCGCTTTCAGGGATGACAGAGCTGACCCGAGTTCTTCAGCTCCATCCCAGCCAAAAGTGCACCTATTCCATCACCCAGCTGGTGGTGCTGCATCCAGCAGAGCTTCCAAATCCATCTGTCCTATGCTGGAGCTGCCACAAAGGATACAAGGCTGTTCTCACTCACCTATGCCATAGGCCACTGTCAAGAAGTCCATTAAGAGAGTGGGTTCGTTCATGTAAGGCAGGACAGAGTCGTGCAGAATGACAAGAACCTTTTTGTAAAGGCCAGTGGGCAGCTGTGAAGGACAAAACACAGAGAAACAAGCACTGCAGGGAGAAGTCAGACAGCAGCAGCAACCTGTGGCTCTAAAAGGCAATGCACAAGCAGAGGGGAATGTGCCAGGAAAATACAGAACAGCTTGCAGCAGCAGTTCCCAAATTGGAGTTTACAAGTGACACCAATGAAGTTCACTCAAGAAGCAAGTGCTCACAACTAACAGTGTCATCACTCAGACAGGGAAAATCACCAGGAATAAGGCTGGGGAAGCTTCAGCTTGTGAGCAGAGATTTTGCTGCAGATCACCCTTGTGGGCAGATATGTTTAAGGTAAGGAAAAAAGGCTGAAAGAAAGGAGAAAAAGCAGGCCATATATGAGGTCATGTTTCTTGGCAGAGTGGTCCAACAGAAATGGTCACTGGGGCTGTTCCCACCCAACACTCAAACCATACTGGGGTCCTACCAGCAGCTTTGTGCAAGGCTGTACAATTGCAAAAGATCAGCAACCCTTAAATTTAAGAGCAATGCAGATCAGTGGCAGAAGTAACACTCACCTTGTGCTTCAAAAAAGTCAGCCACATTCTTTCAAACACCTGTTTGTGTGCCTTTAAACAGAATTTTAAACAGTAGTTAAGCACACTGGTACAGATAATGCTCTATTTTAAGATGATAAAAATTCAATTCTAATGCACCAAATGAGCAGTTACCTGCAGCTTTGAAAGTTTCAATTCCTCACGGTTATCTAAGACGAAAGGGAAAACAGATGTTGAACTTGAAATGGATATTTAAAAAATTAAGATGATCCTTTTTAACTTGGCCCTTTGATACCCTAAAAACTTGGGCTGGAGTAGTTAATTTGATACAAGGCCACAACAGACTGACCTGCAGACTGAGGACTGCTGATTTTTAAGACTGTTTAGAATCATAGTGATCAAAGCAGACATTCTTCATCAGCAAACTATAATAAGGTCTTTACACACTAAAAATCTTAAACCTGATTCTCCTTTTCACATACAGGTCAGCATGCAGAGTTTACTAACCTTGCTTGACCATAAATTTGACCATCTCAGACTCCTTGTTTGGCATATTAATGGGTGAGATGAGGGAAAATACATTCTGCTGGTAAAAAGGCAGCGGCCTCTGAGGAAAAAAGCATAAAAACAAGAAAACTGAAGCAAGTTCCACATCAGATAGCAAGATGCTGGGCTTCAATATTTCCCTGTTTCCAAGTACTGAATATATTTATGAAAGAGAAAATGTTAATGACTAAACTACACACTGGTATATTCTCTGTCGTAGCCTCAACCTGGAGTACCACTTGTTTATCCAACATGAAACCTATCTCTGTACTTATTCTGGTTTAACAAAATTGGTGGATACAATGAAGGAAACAGATTCTTCCTCTGCACCAGAGTAAACAGAATTAAAAATTCTGTGTGTCACCCAGGCTGTGGAGATGTAGGAAAAGAGAAGCTAGAGCTTGGACCAGAAAGAACAGTATGTGTCTTGAAATACTTTCAATTTCAGAGTAAAGTCAGTCTTGACATACCGACCTACATAAGAAAAAAAAAAACCAGTGCCTTCAGCAGGCACACTCATTTCTCTGGCTTCCAAATATTTCCATACACCACTAATTCCTCCCTGCTTCACACAGAACCCAGAGCAGCTCATGCAGAGCCACCTGAGCAGCAATGATTTGTTACCTCCTTTGTCTTTTGCATGACCTGCCCGATGCTGGCAGTGACAGCTTTCATGACAAAGTACCGCACGTCGTCGTACTCCATGTACTCCTGAAAGCGGGAGATCAGGAGTGTGGCATCCTTGTTGGTGGGAAGCAAACCATCAACAACAACCTAATAAAGGGTTTGGAAAGGAAAGCAACAAGTCAGTCTCTCACAGCACTGGAGCAGAGAGACAGCTGAGGGCACGAGTTCATGTGCCATCAGGTCACTGACAGTAGGGACTTCTCAGTTCTGCAGCTTACCTTAAGAAGGTCACATGGGAAAGTTAAAGCTCCCTTCCATTCTATTTTGATCAATGGATATTCTGCCTCCAATTCAACAAACTTCATGAGCGTGCAGAGTGCCAATTCCTTCAAAAAAAAGAAAGTGACATCACAAAAAACACCCCACCTAAACAAGAACACCAGGGGTCAGACTCAAAGGAGGCAACTTCCAAGAGGAGAAAGAAGGAAATGAGGTACTATTTCCTGAGAAAGCTGAGTGCTCGCTGCTGGCGAGCAGAGGTGAGTCAGAGCATCAGCGCTGCCTTACAGCACTGCCCGCCTCCCGCACTGAAATATTGGACGATATCCTCAAGATCCCCCCTGAACCCGCGGGTCAGCAGCGGGCTCAGGACCTACCCTGATCTGGAAGGCGTCGTGCCCCATGAGCTCTCCGAGGCAGCTCACGCAGTCCCTGTAGCGGTGCCTCATCCATATCCTGTACTTGTCCTCGGCGCTGTAGCTCTCTGTGAGGGACAGACACACACGCAGGCTGGGCTCGGGCAGGGCCGCGCCTGTCCCGGGCAGCGCCGCGGGGCCCCGCTCCGTGCTCACCGGCCAGAGCGGCGTCCTGGTCGGGCAGCGGCCCCACAAACAGCTCCCGCCGCTCCAGCAGCGCCCCGAACAGCCGGCTGCAGGCCCTGATGGCGCTCACGATGTCCTCCGGCTCCTCCTGGCCCTGGGGAACAGCGTGTCAGGCAGAGCGGCGACCCGGCCGCGCCGCCCTCCCTCAGCCCGCTCCCCCCGCCCGGCCCGGCCCGGCCCGGCCCGCACCGCCAGCGGCTCCAGGAGCTCGAAGACGCGGTTGGCGCTGGAGCGGCTGCCCAGCACGGCCTCCAGGCAGGCGGCGAGCGCGGCCTCCCGCGCCATGCTCGGCTGGGAGAGACGGGAGAGGGGAGGAGGAGAGAGGAGGAGCCGCGGCCGCTCCGCCCGCAGGCGGGGCCAGCAGCGGGGC